>PVIJ01001274.1:0-209113 GCA_004024925.1 Scalopus aquaticus | reverse complement strand
GGCCTTTCCCCTAAGATCAGGCACAAGGCAAGGATGTCCACTCTCACCATTACTTTTCAATATAATACTGGAAGTCCTAGCCAGAGCAATTAGACAAGAGAAAGACATTCAAGGGATCCAAACAGGAAAGGAAGAAATTAAACTGTCTCTATTTGCAGACGATATGATAATATATATACAAAACCCTAAAAACTCCATACATGCTGGTTGTTATACTACAAACCCGGTGACAGCTACTGCTAACATTCCGTTCTATATGCAACTGGCCTCTTTCCTCTACCTATGTACATTTTATCAGGGTTGAGACTACAATGTCTATACCAGCGTTCTTCAAGCTGGGTTTCACTGGTGAATTAAGCCCCACAGAAAGGGATTTGAGTGTCTATTTTCTCAATTCTCATAAGGACAGTCTGCAGCTAGAATCATTCCAGAAGTAAAGGAGAAAAGTTAATTTCATAACATTCAATGGTTGTGTGAGAGAACAGGGCCTTAATATCCTTATAGAGCTCCAGTTGAGAAGGGTGGTCTTTAGTATTGTATAATTTGCAATGATCACCTAGAAATCCTTTAAATAAACATTTAATAAACACCTTTTATGTACTGAGCGCTGGGAATATAAATAAGCCACAGCCCCTTTCCTCTTCAAATGAACAATCCAGTCAGGGAAAACAGAAATACCCAATATTCAAAATACCACATAAATTATGACAGAAGTGGCTGGATACCTGGAGTGCCCCAGGCAAAGAGCCACCAGCTCCATCGGGAAACCAGGGAGGCTTTCCTGAGGAGACTTGTGTAAATGGGTCCTCGAGGACTGCAGAGACTGACAGGAGATGCAGGCATTTCACATGAAGGAAGGACATGCCATAATATCCAGAGAGGCAGACTTGGGCCAGATCACAGGGGCGTGGGGACAGTGGCAGAGGAAGCCGCGAAAAGGAACCAGGCCCTCCAAATGAGAAGGAAGGGGTGTGGGTGGCTCCTTAGGTCCCAAGGGAGAGGAAGATCAAGTGGGCATTAAGATCACCACAGCTAGGGTGATGGAGGGGGCAGAGCAGGGACAAGAAGGGAGCTGACCAAGGGACACGAGGGAGGAAGATGCCATACAAGCTGGTGACTCAGTTGGCAGTGGCCCTTCTTACAGCACCCAGCCATGAGCTCCGGCCTGCACAACAAATTCAGGTGCTAACAGGCAAAAAAAAGAGCATGCCTGACTGGAAGGTTCCACATGCTGCCACCATTCCCTGAGATGACTCAAGGGCGGTGGCGGGGAGGGTGGTTTACTCCTCAAAGAGAAGAGGACAAAGGGAACAAGATACAACAGTGATGTAGACTGAGGAATTCTCTATAGAATTGCCTCTTCCCTTTGGGTCCCTCCGAACAAACAAAACACCTTATTTGCTCACAAGGTGGGCCCCTGTGACAGAAATGGCACATGCATTATAATTCTAAAGTATAATATGCTACAGGAAAACAACTTCACGGATGCCGCAAATAAAATCTACAAGTTACCTTTTAGTTGGAAGATTTCTCTCTTCAATCTAAAGAAATAACAGTAGTTGGGTGAATAAGTAATAGTTAATAGGAGAAAGTGAACATCTTTGAACAGTTAACACAGGAACTCTGAGATCCAATACAGACTCCAATATGGGGACCTCCTTCCCAACTTGAGTATAATGGGAAACAGAGTATAAGGTCATGGGAAAGAGTGTATATAAATTTGAAAATAACCAAGATTCCACCCCAAATGAAAGAGTAAGAGTAAGATTTTTGGAAGGTTTTGGAATATGTTGTAAATCACAAGATAGAACCTTAGAAATATTCCTCAGGAGCAGCTGACTGGGTGGATGGAAAAGAGATGGTGGAAACTCACCAGGTAACATATGCAATAATGTGGTGTTCAATAATCCTACCTACCCTACAGGAACAGAACAGACCAGTCATATGAAACCTCAAGCCAGAAAGTGGTAATGGCCCTAGAAAAGGAACTGGAAGGACACGACTGGAAATAACCTGGAGGCAGAGCAGATCCTGGCAGAATAAAGACTGAAGGAGAGGGAGTGATCAAAAAAAGAGACAAAGAGAAGTTTTGTTTGGACCACTTTACACTTAGAACAAGCTAAACATGTTTGAATTCCTACAACGAAAAATATGCATTTAGCTCTGTAAGAGGCATGGTTAAAACACATGAGTTCTTTTTACACCTAGTCACACATCCCTTTTACTCTTTGCTCCCCAAATTGGAGAAGCCAGCAATTGGGCAGTTTCCCAAACAGTTTACTGTCATTCAATGGGCTTTTTCTCAAGCATGGGACATATGCCAGGGTCCAGCAACAAGTAACAGGGACACAGTCTCTTCTTCAAAAGTCTCTCATAGTCTCATCAAAAAAAAAAAAAATTAGACAAGTAGATCCTAGCAACTAACTATGCAGGTCCATACATAATTTTTTTTCTATGATGTATCTGAAGTTTCTGAGAATTTGAAAAAACACTCAGAGGAACTGCATAGCCTAGAAAGCTTGGGGCAACAAAAGAAAAATTTAAGTATGTCATGAATGCATAAAGTTGATGTGAATGAGTCTATCACTTACTAAATAAAATATATACAAACCTATCCTAAAAAGTTAAAATTTATAAAATCTTGCGTGTAAACCATTACAGTCATATGTGGTGCCATTCATAATCCAGAGAAATGTAAACAAAGATGCAGCATTAAATCATAACTGCATAAAATTAAGTGTTCTGCTATTGCTGTGAGGTCAATTGCTACAAGTATCTGCTTAACTTAAAGCCCTGCAAAAACCACCTAGTGACATTAATCATGCAAATCATCTCTGCACCAGCAGTAGTCTTGTTGGGGGAAGAGGACATCCTGAACAAACTCCACAAACAGGTTTTAAGGACCCCACCTCCACCCCAGACCAAAGAGATCCAAGACACCAAGGAAAACACATCCCATAATGTCATCACCACCAAAGGGAGGATTGCTGGGCACTGAGGGTGGAGTTGAGCAGCCAGGCTTGGTATATAATCAGACATGTGGGCCTTGGGAGTCCTTGATTTTTTGCCAGTTTTCAGTGTGCTACTGGGGTTCCCGCTCAGAAGAACTGCTAGGACACATTCACCAATTTATCTGTGTCTCTTTTATCCTGAATTATTCATTTTTTCTTTTTGTAAATAAACCCTTTATTAACCTTTTTGTGTGTGACTGCAATTGAGACTCATTATAAGTCCCTTTTAGTGCGCAGGTGAGGACCCACACTCAGGCAACTCTATTTCACACTGGGGCTGCCCTGTAACAGTCTCTCCACTAAAAAGAGTTACATGCGGGTTTTAAACAATATGGGGATCAGGGTCCCAACCCCCAAGTTGTTCAAGTGTCAACTGTAATTATTTTCACAGTGTTTCCTTTTATCTACAAAAGACATAAGAGCAGTGTATTATGGGATATTTTAGATTTGAGGTGTGTCTGGAAAGAGGCTTAGAAAAGGCAGTCCCCGCTCCGCATCCTCCGCCAAGGAATGGATAAGGATTGATGGGGGTGGGGATGGAGACAGGTGTGGCCAGAGCAGGGAGAGGAGGCACCAGGAGGAAAACCCCCGTCTTAAGGTCCAGCCAAGAGGGAACAATGTACAGAGAGAGGAGGGAGAAGCAAGCAGGCAGCGCCACGGAGGGTTAAAATTTTATCCTAAGAATAAAGGCAGCATTTTGAGAGAGGGTGAAATTGGAATTGGATTTTGGAGAGAATGTGCTTGAGGCTGAACTGGAAAAGGGGAAGCCCTTTTGTGAGGCAAGACCAGTCAGGAGGCTGCTGGAGAGACTCAGGAGAGCAAGGCCGTTCAAGGCAATCCCAACCCTGGACCAGCGAACAGTCACTCAGCACCTTGGACAATCCACTCAAAAATGTCCACAGGCGTCATCCTGAGGGGAGGGTGGGATGAAATATGTGTCGCAAATACAGGGGTGCACCTGCCACAGTCACCCCCTTCCAGGCCAGATTGCCTGAATCTGAATCCCAGCTCTGCTCCAGAGTTTGAGTCTCTCCATTTCTCTGCAGCCTCGATATCCTCCTTTGTAAAATGGTACCAACTTATGTGGCTATTGTGAAAATTAAATGAGCTAACACATAACCTGTTTAGAACAGGTGAGGGTGAGATGAGTCACCTTTTTTCTGTCCTATCTATGATTTGTAGCATGTGGGTTCGTGGGGAGGAGGTTGAATACTAAGATTTTCATGAAAAGCCCATTCTCTCTTTGCAAACCACAAACCACCACTAAATCCCATGATCCTGGTTCTACCAGCAGATAAATGAATCCCACCAAGGTTAGCTCTGACTGTCCCTTTTATCAAGATAAATCAGCCCAACATTTACAGGCTAAGGTCAAAAGCACATAACTGATGAGTATCTGAAATGTGGCCAGGCTAAACCGCGATGTGATCTACGGGTTAACACACAGCTTAGAAAACTGTGAAATAGCTCATCAAACATTTTTATATTGATTTCAACACATCCTCGACATATTGGGTTAACTAAAATATATTACTAAAATTAATCTTACCTGATTTAAAGAAATTTCCTCCTTCTAATTCCTTCAATCTATTTTTTTTTAAAGATTTATTTATTTATACATACAAGCTGGCGTACAGGTCAGAGGCGGGGGGCGGCGAGAGGGTTCACCAGAGACAGAGTGGGGAGCAGAACAGGCAGATCAGAAATACGCTGCTGAGGGGAGCAGCGGGCGAGGCAGGAGGTCTGCCGCACCATGTGGATTCTCCCCGGCTGGGCATCGAACCCACATCACGCGCTGCTGACAGCTCCACAGCACAGAGCTCAACTGCTGCGCCACTAGGGAGGCCCTCCTTCAATCTATTTTAACTGCAAAATTATTTACTTATGTTTCTAATGTCTTCACTGGGCTGATTAGCTCATTTATTTTTGTCCTCTTTTCTTACTAATATAAACAATTAAGACTGTTTATTTCCCTCTAAAGACTGATTTGTTGCATTCCACACATTTTTAAGTGTACAATTCATTCTTTAAGTTTTCATATATATTTTCATTGCACTTCTTTGTCTTTCAAATACCAAGTATTTTCAAATTCAAATTTTCAATTATGTTTTAAAATTGATATTGATACAATGTTGTTCCATTGTATTCAGAGAACCTGGGCTGTATAATAATGATTATTTTAAATATTAGGATTTATTTTATGACCTATGCTTAATTTTTAAAAATTACTTGCTTGGACTATGTTTTCTATATAAGCAGATGATGAAACTTTTACTTGTTTGTTTGAATAATCCCTTACTGGTTTTCAGTCAACTTGTTCTACAAGTTACTGATATAGGTATGCTAAAATATCTCACTGTATTGGCATATCTATTACCTTTATTGGTCATTCCATCATATTTTGCTTTTTGTTGTTTGAAGCTGTGTTATTAAGTGCATATGGATTTAAAATCTTTTATCTTCGTAGTCAACTGAAACTTTGATCCACCTCTTTCTTCTTAATTTTTAAAATATAGCTACTGGAAAATTTAAAATTATGTGTGTGGCTTACATTGGTGCTATTTACATTGGACGGTCTGGTCTAGAGGAACAATAAACAAGAAGCCTGCACCAGCCTGGAGTCCTGGATGACTAAGGACTGACTGAAAAACCTGACAAGCCAAGAAAGGAGCATCCTGGCAGCCCTGTTTATGAACCACACTCCATCTTCCTCTCTCATTGCTAGAATCTAGGTAAGAAATGAGAACAAGATGTTTGTGAAAAGCAGAAAGGAGGTGAAGAACAAGACAGAAGGTGATGAAAAAGCAGACGTTGAGGAGAGTGGAGAGTCAGGGAAGGATCTCTCCACAAGCAACACAGAAACTATCCTTGCTCTGACCTCGATATGCTTTTCGCATTCAAAAGACAGAACTAATATTTCATCTCATTACACCTTTTTTTAGTTCGTTATTCTTATCATTTTCTTCCTTGAATAAATCCTACCATATCAGACTTAAGTTTTTTAATCCCACATTAAAAACTAAAGGGAAATTAGGGAAGAAATCACGGCTATGGGAGTTGGTGAATTCTCCAATAAGTTAATCCTGACTATGTTTCCATGCTGTAACAGGAGAACAAAAATGTCTTGTATGACCTCAAAGTACTAAAAAAGAAAAGGTCTTTTCCACTGGCATGGGGGAATTCTTAAGTAGATAAATCCAAGAAAGCAGATAGAAGTAGAAACACAGCAGAGAAAGTACAATGTTAAGAAAGCATAGGGAGGAGAGGTTCCCAGGAGAATTTGTGGCAAGAAAGCAAGAAGGGTGGAAGCTGAGATAAAGTCAAAGTTTGGCCAGAGGAACTCCTTCTTAAGAACAGGGATTTGTGAGCTAAAGTATTCCCCACAGTTCAGCATCCCATTGCCTGGCCCAAGGAAGATGGGATGGGGGGATGGGCGGCCAGAGGTGACTATGCTTGCCTCAGTCTCCTCCGTGAAAAGTCACACTGCACTCACCAGCGAGTATCTACCAGTGCAGTGATTCCAAAACTGGAATAAAAGAGCTGTGCTCACAGCTCCCAAAGCTGAGGACACACACACAGACACAGCTATCAGACCTCTACATAAACCACCTTCAGAAATGCATATATTATACATGCCAAATGTTACAGTGTGATAGCCATAGAAAGGGGAGGTTCCATGTTCCCTGCCCCATCCAAGGAAGGGTGGAGCTGGGCAGAGAGGAGAGTATAGAGAAGACAGGGAGAAGGACGGGCTGGGATCGAGAAGAAGACCAGGAGGAGGCACATGGAGCAGAGAGACATGTGAAGAAGCTGCACTTGCTTCTTGGCCTTGGATTTTACCGGGGTCTTGGGGAACATGGAAAGAGGCACTTGAAAGAGACAGAGACATGAGTAAGAGACCCATGGGGAGATTGACAATGGCAGCCTTTATCTTGACTTGGGTTTTGATTTTGCTCTTTTCCTTCCAGATTTGCCCTGCCCCTTCTGCCGCTTCCTATGAGTCCCCACCAGAAGCTGCCTTAGATTTGTGGCAGCTTTTGATCCTCAGAGGCCTGACCCTGTTTGGGTCAACACTAGTTGGCTGGGCAATTACCCACGAGGGGATGGGTAACTTTGGGTGTTTAACTGGAAACTATTTTAACTATATTCTCTCTTCTGTTCTCTTTATTACACACTAATTTATTAAAGTTATTTTCTTTTTTTTTTTTTAAAGATTTATTTATACAAGCTGGGGTACAGGCCAGAGGCATGGGGCGGCGAGAGGGTTCACCAGAGACAGAGTGGGGAGCAGAACAGGCAGATCAGAAATACACTGCTGAGGGGAGCAGCGGGCGAGGCAGGAGAGGTCTGCCGCACCATGTGGGATTCTCCCAGGCTGGGCATCGAACCTGCATCATGCGTTGCCGACAGCTCCACAGCGCAGCGCTCAACCGCTGCGCCACCAGGGAGGCCCTAAAGTTATTTTCTATTGAAGGTCTTAAGCACTAGAGTATGTTTTGTCTTGATGCAGTAGATGGGCAGAACCTATTTAGAGCAGGGAGGTTTGGGGGTCCCGGAGGAGTAGCAATTGGACGGGAGCACCTACTTCTTGATGTGAGTGCTGAGTGTTCAGTGTGGAAAATTTGTTAAACAATACATAGGAAAGACTTGCACAAATCTGAAATGATTTTCACTCTCTTCCAGCAGTTTTTATATATGAGCGTTAGGTTTGCAATGAAAATAACATCTCTTTTGGCCAAGATTTCCCATCTCAATATTAATTTCCCATCTCTGATATTGTAGAGCATGATTATTGTCTTTTCTGTGATCTTGCTGAATGAAACATTATAGAAATTGCTTGCTTGGTAAACTTGGTAAACTTTCTTTTGAGGGAACAGTTACAAAGACATTGGTGCGTCTACTTTTCTAACATGTATACTGTACAAAAAAAAAGAAGGAAGGGCCTCCCCGGTGGCGCAGCGGTTGAGCGACGCGATTCGACGCCCGGCTGGGGAGAATCCCACATGGTGGGGCAGACCTCTCCTGCTTCACCCGCTGCTCCCCTCAGCAGTGTACTTTTGATCTGCCTGTTCTGTTCCCTACTCTGTCTCTGGTGAACACTCTCGCAGCCCCACGCCTCTGGCCTGTACCCCAGCTTGTATGTAAAAAAAAAAAAAAAAGGAGGGAGGGAGGGAGGGAGGAAGGAAGGAAGGAAAATGAAAAAAGCTATTAAAGTAAGAAAGCCTGGTGTGGTCCTTGTACCCCTCTCACCTAATTTTCCCCCATTCCCTGACACATCTCAGCCACTCCCACCTCTGCATGTGTGCTTCAGCCCTGGTGTTCTGGCCACTCTGTCACCATCCATATTTATGGCTTCCTCCCACCAGGCCAGTGATTCACTGCCCTTTTGGAGGTCTTTGCTAATTTATGTGACTTACTCTGATCCAGTCTCTGCTTCTCCTTCCTCAGCATTTAGGGAGTCTGTACCATTATTAATGTGTATATAGTCACAGTTGTTTCATTTCTGCCAAGCTTTCCCAGCTAGACTCAAAACACAGAGTGTGCCCTCGGGGAGCGATCTCAATCCTCCCTGTCTCCACAGGCATATGAGATTAAACAGTTCCTCAAGAACTAGAAGGGTAGGGATGGCAGACCTTGCCCTTCTCCCAGGAACTGCTGGCTCTGAGACTAGCCTCTCTGTGCCCCTTCACCTGGATGGACTCCTGCCGAGGAGGACCCTGGAGCTTCATTTATTGCGCATCACTTTCAATTAACCAAACTGCTCTCGCAGATGCTAAATATCCAAGCAAGGAAAGCAGGGAAGAACTGGAGAAGGCAAATCCAAGAACAAAGGGTTTTTATTCTGCCTTGAAAATAGACTTAAAATTCATTACCAATTCACTACTTTTCTGATAACCCAGGAGAATGTGGCAGTTGGTGCCAAAATTATAAGCATTTTCAAAGCAGATAGTAGTCATAATTGCAAGTTTTTAGAATTTATCCCTATCAAATCTCCCCCCCTCCCCGTTCTCCTAGGTACACCCTTTCATGCCTTTCCTTCTCACTCGTTTCCTTTCCTGCCTAGAGTAAGAATGGCAACTAATCATAACCAAGAATATTCAAGGCTTATTTCATCCTACTTAAATAGCAGCACTCCTATACAGAGAAACTCCATTTCCAGTGCTCTTCCAGTTCACATTCATCTCTCCTTGTCCAAGCAATGGCTGAAATTTTGGTGATACCCTGGCTCTACTAATAGAAATGTAAGACATTCACTAAACCTTCGAGCTTTCAAGATTACACAGATAAAGCTATGACCCTGACTGTTTTTTGTGTCTATGCCCTTTCACTCAACAGATACAGATTCCTCTTCCATAGTTTTAGCACATGCATCCTTCTGTGAAAGAGGATTAGCACATAAGCCAAGAAGGCTCAGATAAGCACCAGAGAGAGGAGATAAGTCTCCCTCCTCCCCTAAACGCCAACAACCAGCACCATGCTTGGCACAGCCCACAACTCAAAGATACCAGATGAAACTCAGTAGCTAAAGCCATTTCATTTCCTATTTTAATAACAAAATAACAAAAGCCATGTACACAAATTAAGGCATGGGCATAAAATTCTCTTTCAAGTCAGCTAGTGATTTTGTATAGCTTCACTCCTAAGCCCATTTTGCAGTCAGAATCATGGAAACAGGGGTCTCAAAGGGCTTAGGCCATCAGCAGGTCAAGTCTCCCAGGACAGAGCAGACTGGGCCCTACAGGGGGATCAACGAAGGCCAAGGCCAGCCTACTTGTGTAGGGTAGGGGCAGGGCCCATCCTCTCTTCACTTGCCGGGCTTCTCCGAGATGCTCTCCGAAAACCCTGCATTTCTTACACACTAAAGGCATAGTGAATGCATGCCCAAATAGTCACAGCTTACAATTCTGAAGAACCAAAAGGTCACCAAAATGTCTCTTCCGCAGGGCTAGTCGCATATACGCGGCAGGGAAGGTCAATGGCGAATTTCTACCTACAGACACCACACATCATGCATGCCTTGCCGCTGGATGCAAAGGGAGCTCTGCAGGGTCTGGTTACACTGCAGAGGGTCCCCCAATTCCGACCTGGAGAAATGGTTAATGGCTCTGATGGCTCCGAAGCTTCCAGCAATGAATTAACCCCGAATCGCTGCGGAAAGCTGGGGGGAAAAGGACCAGTGTAGCTGGACTTGACATCCCTGATACTCTCCAATGCGCCTCCACCTCGGCCACACTTGCGCGGGCCGCGGCGCCCCCAGCCGCGCCTACGCAGCCCCGGGCCACGACTTCCAGTCCCCCGCCCAGCCAAACGCATCAGGGGGCGCAGCACCAGGGGCGCAGCTCGAGGGTGAGGGGGATGCTGGGACAGAGCCGTTCCGCCCAGTCAAGCGCGGGCAGGGACTGCTTTCCGCCAACGCCCCCAGCCCGCCGGCCAGGCTACGCAGCAGAGGGGGCTGCGCCACGTACCTCGGCCGGCAGGTGCCGTTGCCGCCGCCTCGGTTCGTAGCTGCAGGGAACGCCGCTCCACACCACCCGATGCCTTCGTCCGCATACTAGGGAGGGGGCGCCGGCCAGCTGCCAAGCGCCGGCCCCGTGCCCCCGCCCGCCCCCGGCGCTAGGCTCGCGCCCATTCAGTCCTGGACCGCCTGCTCCCCTGCGCGGATGCAGAGGAGGGCCGTGGGGCGGGGCCGTGCGTCACGAGGACACTGGAGGCCAATCCAAGCCCGCGAAGGCTCCCGCGATGACCCGCCCACCGCCGGGCGACCCCTGAATCCTGGAGTGTTAGGGGAACCAGTCTCCCCCCGCTGGAAATACCCCAGGAGGTGGACCTGGGTGGGGCGGAGGTCCCGGGCGTCCTCTGCTCTCTGGAATTCTGCTTGCAGTTAGATGGTGGAAGGAACAAAGGTGTAGATAAACTGGTTATTGGCTTTTATATTGCAGAAGACTTGTAGGTGCGGAGTGGATGAAGGAAGGGGCTTTACTCGCCCTCACTGCTCCCCAGACTGACACTGGCTGGTCGTCGCTGGGGGCTCTGGAGACTAGCACGAGACAACCTGGACGTGTCTGGGGACCTGTAGAACTGCTTTATGTTGTTCCACGTGTAGGATGAAAGAGAGATAGTGATCATTACCCACTGTTTTTATTGATAAGTAATTGATGCCTAAAGAACAGAATTTACAATAAATCACTGAGGGTCAGCTTCAGAACCTGCTTTTTGAGCAATCACATCCGTAACACCGGAGTCATTTTGATTCCAGAGATGAAAAGTCATGCAATTTTTAAAAGTACAAATATTAGTGAATCCCAAAATTCAGAATTTAAAAAAAAAATTAAAGCATTGATATGTTACTTCTTTGACACAATCAAGTGTGTGTTATGCCCCAGCACAGTTATGTGCCTTAGGACTTATTGACTCTTCAGTGAACTAATCAAAGTTGGTCTGCTTTCAGAATTTCCTTTTGGGTTGATAAAGAGCATCTCCGTCCAGAGCTTGCAATACCGGCTCCGGTTTGTGTTTGTAAAGAAGATCCTAGACACTGAGCCAAATATATTTGCATAAACTGAAAGACTTGTCCCACTTTTTTACAGCAGGTTTGCTCAGGGTTTGCACAGCACCCTGGACATGTCTCTCATGTGCTCTTTCCTCAGTAAGGGCAGGGATGCTGGGGAAAACGTGGTATCTGGGTAAGAAAAGGTCAAAAGGAAAATCTTAGAAAGGAAAGGATGGCAGGATTCTGTGTTCATACCTCCTAAAGGGTTTTTGCTGCAGAAATGGTTTAGGAATATTCTTAGGTGAGGATACTGGAGCATTTTGAAAAGATTGGAGGAAAGGCTGTCCAGTGAGTTCAACAAGACTGGCTAGAGAGAGCAGCTGCTGGGTTAGTGACAGCTGCAAGGGCAAGGCTGAACCTTCACCCCCTCTTTCTTGGAGACCAGTCCTCCCAGAACTGCCTGCTTAATCAGACATTTTTTACCTTTGTCTTTGTCTCAACTGCTCTTACCCTTTTCTCCCAGATACCCCATATCCATAAAGCCAGGCCCTGATAGCATTATCTCTGCAATAGGGATCAACAATTCCCTGGCTTGGAAGAGTGGGTGTAAAGTGGAGATGAAGGAAAAAGTGAGCTTGAAACTGCCTCCTGTGCCAGTCTAATGGGACAGCTGTCAAGCTTAGCCTAAACACACTACTTCATACCCCAGTTGCTCTTGGTGGGGAGAGAGACCAACCCATTTGTGCAACAAGGTGAGCTCTCACCCAATATTTTATCTTCCATTAGGGAGCCATCCTTAGCTATTTTGGATTAAGACTGAGATCCCCAAACAATAGATTAGGATCAGCCACTAGATCTCAAAATCTTACCTGGAATCTCTCAGTGACTGGTCTCAGAATCTTCAGGACCCTTAGTAGCAAAGAGGTTGGATTAGTTGTAAGTCTAGGAAAGCCACTATAATTTTGTAGTTCTTTAGTTCCTTATGCACATTACTTTGGTCCCTGATAGCAGGCATTGTGGTTGCCCTCAACTTCCTATTCACTCTCCCCTACTGTGACGCAACATGCAGTTTAGGTAAGTTTACCGAACTGTTAGCTCTGTGAGGGTTTTCATTGGTCGAAGCCAGCAGCTCTTAAAGAATGGTCAGTGTATCCTTAGGGAGTCCCTGAGGACCTTTTAGGGAACCTCTGAAGTAACCATCACTTCATGATAGTTTAAGACATTATTTACCTTTCTCACTGAATGTGCAAAAGCACAGGTGGGTAAACTGCTAGCACCTTCACAAATCAAGGTAGTGGTACCAAACTACAAATATTCCTCACAGCCAGACACTCATGATTGGAAAAAAAAAAAAATTGTGGTTTCACTTAAGAATGTTTTTGATGGAGCAGTAAAAATTATTAACTTTATTAAAATCTCAACCCTTGAGTATGCATCTTTTAAATATTTTATCTGACAAAATGGAAAGTGCACATAAAACACTTTTGCTGCAAATGAGAGTAAGGAGATTGTCTAAGGAAAATCACCTGCTATTACTTAAGTGGAGAACTGAACTAGCTGGTTTGGGTTTTTGAATTTTTTTTTCATAGAACACCATTTTTACTTGAGCAAATAACTGACACATTAGAGTTACTCCCAACTGGGTATTTGGTAGATATTTTCTTGAAAGTGAACTTAGTGAGCTTTTCTTTTCAGGAACAACTGACTGCTGCCCATGGTGAAAAATATTCTAGCTTTCAAAAGAATATTTAGAATATAAGCTTGTATCACCATGCGGTTCTCAGTATTTAAGGACATTTCTGATGGCATCCATGGTGAAATTAATGAATATGGTTTTTGGATATTGGATAATATATAATTTGCCAACATTGGGAAGACCTTTGCATTTGCTCAGGGAATCATGTTTTCTTTATGGCTAGTGCACGATGTTACAAAATCATATATGGGTAAAAGTCCCATTTTAAATACAAAGAAGACAATGGATTTTAATAACAATGGTATGAAAAGTTTACAGATAAGGTTTCAGATTTCATAGTGCAACAAACCTTTAATAAATGGCCTCTTGTAGGGGCCTCCTTGGTGGCACAAGGGGTTAGAGTCTCAGCACTATCAACTTATCACCACTCACTGTGGCATGAGTTTGATCCCGGGCCGGGGAGCTGACCCACATGCCGCAGTGGACCGCTCCTGTCTCGCCCGCTGCTCCCCTCAGCAGTGTATTTCAGTAGATCCACCTGTTCTGCTCCCCGTGATGTCTCTGGTGAATCCCCCTGGCACCTCTGGCCTACACCCCAGTTCTTGTATGCATAAATAAATAAAATAAATCTTTAAAAAAATAAAATGAATGGACTCTTGTAGAGTTTTGGTATAGTATCAAAGAAAAATATCCACAATTATCTTAAAAGGCTATAAAATACTCCTCCCTTTTCTAATTAGATGTTGGTGTGAAGCCGAATTTTCTTCATTGTACTTTAATAAAAACAATTTGCATCAGATTGTATGCAGAAGCAGATATAAAAATCCAGCTGTCTTCTGTTAAGCTAGACTTAAGGAGATTTGTAAACACGTAAACACAAAACAAAAAAGCCATCTTCTCGACATCTTCTTGTAGAAAACAGCTTTTAATCAATGTTATATTAACATGTAATTTTATTATTTTGTGAATTATTGTATTATTCTTAATGAATTTTAACCTCTACTTTGGTAACTATCAATAGATAAAAGCTTCATTAAAAGGTTCTTTGAGATCTTCAGTATTTTTAGGAATGTAAAGGAGGCCTGAGACTAGAATTTGAGGTCTGCTAGTGTAAGCCAGCCAGAGTAGTCCCGTACTCCTTGCCGCTAGGATTGGCCCATGTGCCAATCCGAATAGGTGGATCCAGTCAGAGAGTATCTCAGAATTTATTGGCTGGTGTGAGAGAGATGCTTTTAGGTCCTGATAGACAAAAGGGAGGCAATAAGTAACCTCAAAAGCTATCGAGAAGGCAGCCAGTTTAGGCAACAAGAAGAATTTACTTTAGGAAGAGAATAATCCTATGGGAAGCAGATAAGAGTGGTTTGAAAGAGGCCTCCCCGGTGGCGCAGCGGTTAAGCGCTGTGCTGTGGAGCTGTCGGCAGCAGCGACGCGAGTTCGATGCCCGGCCAGAGAGAATCCCACATGGTGCGGCAGACCTCTCCTGCCTCGCCCACTGCTCCCCTCAGCAGTGTATTTCTGATCTGCCTGTTCTGCTCCCCGCTCTGTCTCTGGTGAACCCTCTCACCGCCCCACGCCTCTGGCCTGTACCCCAGCTTGTATGTATAAAAATAAAAAATAAATCTAAAAAAAAAAAAAGTGGTTTGAAAGAAACCATATCCTTTAAAGTATTTCTTAATCACTAGATAAAACCAGCCCTGCAGCCCATTCCATGTCAATACACTCTAGTTTATAGACCAATAAATTTAATTTTGTATTAAACTAAACAGCCCCAGGTCTCTTAGTCATGCACAAATGGTATACCTGTTTGGGCATATTCTTATGTACGCAGGTGCCTAAGACCTTGGGATAATACACTTTCTAGGGCTTACTCATTCAGTAATCAGCACTGCACTGTAAGTTAGCTTCCAAAGTGAAGCTGGAGGGTAGGAAACTAACCTAATACAGGCAAGTGGGATCAAAAGAGCCAGCACTTTTGTGAGTAATAGCCACAGAGGCATATGATATCGAATGACAAGATTATAGTAGATTTCTATTTTCTTTGGCCTTTACATATTTCTCAAATTGGACATAGATCATGTATTGCTTTTATGTTGAGCAAAAAATAGAACCACAGTCACACTGAACTGTACCGATTGATGCTGCAGTCAAGCGTGGGCCCCATATACACGGCCTGGGTGTGGAGTAGGCTGCACCGTCTAGTTTGTGTAATTACACCCTATAATGTTCATCCAATGATGAAATCACCCAATAACCCATCTCAGAACACGGCACTGTTGATCGTAAGAGCATCATCAAGCGACACATGATTATTTTTTCTGTTTTAACTGAATGGAGGCAAGGCTTGGGAGGCAGGACAGAACATAGGATATGGTAAAAAGAACTTTTGAGCTAAAATTGCTTGCAGGGAAGAAAGACGATCCCCAAATCATGCAGACAGACCCAGAAAAAAATTTTCTTTCATTTACAGCTTTACCAGGAACCAACTTCAAAGACAAGGGGATAAGTGAGAATCCCCAGGGCTTAAGGCATCATTAATTAATCAATCAAATGGGCTGGATATTAGCAGTTAAAAAAGTGAGAGAGACCAATGTGAAGATAAGGTCAACACTGAAAAAGATTTAAGATGTCATATTAAGTGAAATCAAAAAAGAGGACGCAGATTGTATGCAAACTTCCACTGTGGCCAAAAACTAGAAGAGAACTGGAAAAAAGAAAACAGTTGTGGTGTTAGGGTGGCAGGATCATGAGTAATCTTTTCTGCCTTTTTAAAGAAATCTCCTTTCATGTTGTTATAATGTTGTTTTTTGCAATAAATAAAAAGGAGGGAGTCATTGTCTCGGATTACCAAGGGCTCAGAGGCCTCTCCAGATGGCCTGTTTCTTTTTGCCTGCCAAATGGCTTTCATGTGAAACCAAGACAGAAGTCGTGCTTCCCGAGGCCTGCATCTCCCGAGCTGTCAGGGGTGATGCCAATTTGACTCTTGTAAGTGGCCAGAAGGAAAAGGGGGAGGCAGCCGTGGCAGCTGGACTGAGGGTGTATGTGAGGTAAGCATCTTCAATCCTACCTCCTATCACCCCCACGTTTGGGGGTCCTCCCAAAGTCTGTCTTTGTCTTTCTCTCCAGCTCGGCTTCCCCTTCCATTCACCTCCCATCTCCCCAGGTCTCCCTGAGGTGCCCCCTCCCCTCTCTCTCCATCCCCAGGGGCCGGAGCACAGCTGCAGCCCGCAGAACAGACTCATGCCCTGAAGCACAAAGGAAGCCAGTTCCTTAAGGTTTTTCTAGAACGAAGGCTTCCTGTGAGCAACCACAGGAGAAGCAGGAGTAAAACAAACAAAGGACTGGAAGAGACATTACAAAAACATCAGGGGAAGATTGTCTGCTGGCAGAGGGAAAGTTCAGATTGAGGGAACAGTTCCACACAGACTGGGGCCTTCTGGAAGTCATGGGGCAGGCATCATCGATAGATTCAGACCCCTCTGCTTTTCCATTTTTTTCTATCTGTCTGAAATAATAAACATGTTTACTGATGTCCAAGAGACCTACCAAAATGGTAAGTGAATATACCATGTCACAAATAGGTGAGGAAATACAACGCTGCCTGCTTCCCCAGAGCCCCATGGCTCCGCCACAACCTGCCCCCCCCCACGCCCCCAACTTTCTAACGTCTACCTCTGAGGTTCATCTATCCTGGTTCTGAACTTGACAGAAAGAATTCTACCATTTGCATTCTTTATGTCTGGCTCCCTCACTAGATGTCACGTTTGTGGATTTTATTTGTATAGCTGCAAGCAGCTTAAATGTGCTTATTTTCATGGCTGTCTGTATGGCAGTCACAGGATGGTCCCAGTAACATGGTCTATCACAAATATCTTAGCCCCTTGATGGACATTTGGGGTGTTGTGAGTTGGAGACTCTAACAAATAGGGCTGTGAATTTTTTGCTCATGTCTTGCAGTGGTCCTGTCTGTTTTCAACTTTCAAGAAGATGAAGAACAGAGCCTCTCTGGTGGCACAAGGGGTTAAGTCTCAGCACTATGAAGCTATTGCAGCTCGAGTTCAATGCCTGACCAGGGAGATTCCCACATGGTGCAGCAGACCTCTCCTGTCTCACCCGCTGCTCCCCTCAGCAGTGTGTTTCAGTCAATCTGCCTGTTCTGCTCCCCACTCTGTCTCTGGTGAATCCTCTCACTTCCCCCTACCTCTGGCCTACACCCAGCTTGTATGCATAAATAAATAAAATCTTAAAAAAAAAAAAAGAAGATGAAGAACAAGCTTCAGAGAGTAGCAGATGATGCAGAGTCCACAATCAGATCACCATATCACTTATCACCACCACATCGTACTGGACCAAGACGACCTGGAAGTACACTTGGAGAGCTCTGGGCATTGTCCTTGAAAACCACTTTGTCTAAGTACATGTAGAAACGTAGAAACTCAGAGTATCAGAGCTGGAAGAAATCTTGTATATTGTCCAGCTCAGAATTTCTCAAACCTCAGTTTTACAAATACCATCTCTGTTCTGTTTGCCATATTCTTGTCCTATCTGTACTATCACTTAATATTTTTCTATCAATTATCAAACTTTGTATCACTTAGAGATCTGTATTCGCTTTATTCTAAGCAATAACAATGATGACATCATAGCTTTGGTGTGCTAGCACTATTCTTTTACCCATTAAAACAAATATACAGCAATTCAAGTAATTGTACCTATGTGAGATATTGTCTGTTGCCTCCTTCTGGTCCATCCTCTGCCTGCTCTCTGGACTGCCTCGATGGGCTTCCTCACCGTCTGGCTTTTGGGCGTGTTTAGCTGAGAAGCAGTGGACGATAGTTCGAGATCAGGGTATTAATTCCTCCGGCCCCTGCCCTGCCCTACCATGGTTGACAGCGATGGTCTGTCAAAGGCCAGAGTGTCCCCTCTCTCCCAGTTAATATCTTCATCTCATTGCCCCTTCCGGTACAGGAGTGACAATAGTTTCCAGCCATTGCTTTTGCCATCTCCCTTAATTGTGCCCATAACTTTATAAACAATGTCTTCACTAGGCCCTCCTCAACTTCCCCTTTCATGGGACATCTCTTTCTTGCAAGAAGGAATACTTTATTAAACACTACCAGTGGTAGACAGACTTCCTTGCACTGGTACAGAGACCAGCTAAGAGCCAGGAGGGAACTCGCTCCATCCAATTCCTCCAGACAGAGCGCTGGAGCGAGGAATGGGTTCCCTGCTTCAGTGTGTTTCCCACCATCGATGTTACTCGTCAAGGGAGAAGCTGGTCAGTTCTGATAAGTGTCCAAGCATTTAATATTGCCGTTCTTACTTATCACTCTCTCTTACAGGAGCTTCTTCCCTGTTCTAAACCATTGTTTACCAGCCCCCATATCTAACTGGCTCACAGATGGCCTGGTTTCTTCCCTCCCTTCTCCCAGCACCCACACAGCTCATGCGGCAGCCCCCCAGAGCACCCGACTTTTCTCAGACACACATGCATTTCACCTCTCCCCCTTGACCAGGAATCATTCCCAGAAGGGCCTATGGACCTGGCCCTCTGTAAGTCTCTCCCTCTGTAAGTCTGCTGCTGAGCTTTCTCCCTTCTTCCAGATGTGATCACGACCTCCCTGTTCTCCAATACTCTACCTCAGCACCTGAATGGTAATTAGCTGTGTATGTATCTTCTTTGCTACCCACAAATGCTTCTTGAAGGATCACCCTGAATTCCTCTTTATATCATCAGCACCCACAACTGAGCCTGGTTCTCATAGGCCCTTCACAGCACTCTATTGAATTAAACGGTATTCATTAGCCCAAGACTATTAAAATGTGAAAGATGTTCTAAAAATTAC
The DNA here is from genome assembly GCA_004024925.1 of Scalopus aquaticus. Taxonomy (NCBI): domain Eukaryota; kingdom Metazoa; phylum Chordata; class Mammalia; order Eulipotyphla; family Talpidae; genus Scalopus; species Scalopus aquaticus. Next base: position 190,072 of record PVIJ01001274.1, on the reverse strand, counting down.
AGATGATTTTCTTAACCTAGAATTTTTTTTAAAGATTTATTTTTGATTTATTTATGCATACAAGAATTGGGGTGTAAGCCAGAGGTGCAGGGGGAGGGGTGCAGTGAGAGGATGCACCACAGACAGAGTGGGGAGCAGAACAGGCAGACTGACTGAAATACACTGCTGAGGGGAACAGCAGAAGAAACAGAACTCATGCCTCAATGGCTGGTGGTAGCTTGATAGCACTGAGATGTAACCCCTGAACCACCAGGAAGGCCCCCTAACCTGGAAATTTTAACAATTATTTATTTTCAAATTTATTTTCAACCAGACATAGCCTGAGTAGAGAATGGGGTAGAGAGAACCTCTTTCCAGCCTTAATATTCCTCTGGGGTGGGGGTTGGGGGGGAGTGGCCATTCTGTCAAATGAGTTATGGGTCCTTAGATGGGCGGTATTGGACCTACAGCCCCTAGTGATTACCTGAAAAACACTGTGTGAGTGTACATGTGTGTGTTAGGGATGAGAAGGGGCAGGTAGGAGGCCTTAAAGATGTCTTTGAATCCCAAAGAGACACAGTTCCAAAGAATCCTTTTTCCTTCCTTTGACCTTGAAGGTAAAGGAGGTCCTGCTGTTCTTTATGTATGTATTAAGTTGGGGCAAAGTTCCTGCAAGTTATAAAACCCTTTTCCTGGGCTTTTCCTCCCACGGGATCCTTGAGGAAGGGTAACTTTGACCTCCAGAGACAGATCACCTGAGATCTAGGTGTTTAAATCCATAGTTATGGCCACATCTTTGTCTCTTTCAGACACTGCTCCTCTGAGCACCTGTCCAGGGTGAATTTGAGAGGCAAAGTCCTTCGTGGAATGCAACCAGCATCTATGCCCAGAGAGGGCTCTGTGCTTACCGTTGCCCATGGGCTCCCCACAGGCAGTCAGCTCCCAGCTCTGAGCGCTTCAGGGACTTCAGACCCAGGGTGGTCACATATGGGGGCACAGGGCTCCCAGAGGGGCCATACCCTTACACAGCCATCTTGCCTCTGGTAGGGAAGTCTGGAGCTCACAGTATTGCAGGTATCGTTCTCCAGGGCAGGATCCTACAGAGGAGCAAACAACTAGGATGGAGAGTAGGATTTGGGGTTGAGAAGTACCTGGGATTTATTGCCTGCTCTTCTCTCTTCCCAGCTCCTAGTTTCTGTCCTCACAGCACCCCACCCTGACACCTCAGATTGTCACAGCTCCCATCTCATCAGTCATACCTATGAGAAGGCACCCAATGGAAAGTCAGGGGTCCCGAGTTCAAATCCTGGCTCGGCCAACATCTACCTGTGCATTCTCGGGCAAATCACTTAACTGCTCTGGGTCTTAATCTCTCCAGGGTAAGAAGGAGATAATTGTCCTATAAGGGCCAAAATAATGAGTGTGGAAGTCTTCAATTTAAAGTGTGGCTAGTATTTCTTATTATTTTTCTTGGAAGTTCTCTTTTACCAAGAGACCTGGTAAATGAACCAAAGTGTGACTAGTTAGTAATAAGCTTTTTGTTTCTCTTTCCAGACAATTATTTATACTTGTAACAAAGACCCCCATACCTTCATTCATGGAAAAGAGCAGAGGATATGTTCTGGGTTTGCAGGCTGGCTGGAGAAGAGCCACTTCTCCCTTCAGTGGAGACTTTCCTGGCATTGCCAGCTCTTCTCATGAAAAGACAGACCTCGTTAGTTATGTCAGCGAAGTCCTTGTGGAAAAGGGGAAAAGAATTTTCAAGGACAAAATACTGGCTGGAAAACTCAGCTTCACAAATTTCGTTGTTTTGGTGCACAGTCGATTCTTCCCTGAGGCTGTTTTCAACTGAAAACACCACAGTTGTGGGAAAGGGGAGTAATTCTTGCCTTGCATTCCAGTGTAAGGGGAGAAAGTGCCAGAAACCTGGTAACATTTGACATCCTCTCTTGTGTTCAAGGTGTTTATTTTCACTCAGATAGGTTGGCAACTGCTTTCTTTCTGTCTTGCTCAATTCTTCCTCTTGCATTCCATTGGAGTTCTTGTTTCCCATCCAAAGGACTCAATGCCTTTTTGAGCAATTTCAGTTTCTGGTCTCCAATCTCCTCTTCATCCTAGGAATACAGACACTGGTTCATCTGAGTTTCCCAGTTATCTTGGTAGAGCCCAGCACCGCCTCTTACAGTGTCTGGTTCATAAATTAATTCGTGCTTCAATCTAACTCAATTCTACACATCATTCCCTTTTTTCCAAACTCTCATCAGACTCCTCATTATCAATTGAATTCACTTTCATCTGCTAACCCTGCCTTAGTGGCCTCCTCCCCCTGGCCCCCAGGGTAGCAGCCAGCACGTGTGTCTGGGCCAGACACATAGCTTCCACAGGCCAATGCAGCTCCAAGTCAGGGCACATAGATCAAAAGCGGGGACTTGACCTTGATGTTAGTTCCATTGTACCCACTTGCCCCATGTCTTTGTCAGGCACCTATTGTTTCCAGGCTCCCCTTCCCGTCTCATCTCCTACTCTCCTTATCCCTGCCTGCTCCATTGTCCAATGCCTTACTCCCGGCACCTCTTAAAGGCCTTGCCTCATCCTGTCTCTGTGCATTTGTTAAACTAGTCCTTCTTCCCAAAATTCTATCATTTCTTTCTAAAGTCTCCTAAGATGACCCTTCCCCATCAGTTAAGCATGTGTGGATAATCTGATCATATTGCAGGGGCTGGGGGTGGGCCATATACCATGTGGCAGTAGTTTCAGGTGTTTCCTCCTCGGATGCACAGAACCCCCAGAGAGCAGTCCTGCAGGCTCCTTCCTGGAAGGTGGGGTCAGGTTGGCTGGAGAAGAGCCACTTCTCCCTTCAGTGGAGACTTTCCTGGCATTGCCAGCTTGGGGTCCAGAACCCCAAGCAGGGAGATGGGCTGGGAGTCCCTGAGTTTAGGAATGAATGGCATCGCTCCAGTCTGTTTTCTATTTTGTACCCCACAATCCACTATCTCTGGGTCCCCAATCCAGAACCACACTCTGTTTTCCTTTCCAGAGAGTAAAACTTCTGCTAGGCAGAGGGAAGGGAAGGCACCTAGTGGATCGGAGTCTGGATTTGAGGCTGAACCTGTGAGGATTCAGTGCACTTCCCTGGACTGGCTCTTAAAGCAGCAACCAAACAGTGTAATAGTCAAGCCATGTTCCTTCCAAGAAAACAAGTGTCCTGTTTGGATGTCAAGGAGAGAACCACATGGGCAGGGTCAAAATATGGAAGCAATCCTAGGCCATCGTGCGCATTAGTCAAGATGCACTGAGTTTTGCTTTAGTAACGATCAACCCTCCAATATGAGGGTCTTAAAACAGATTTTTTCTTGGTCATAGCACTAGTGGGTAGGTGGTAAACAGGGACAGTGTTCTGCCAACTACTATTAATCAAAAAGACACTGGCCACGAAGCTGGATGGAATGCTGGGGGTCCCTGCTGTGCCCGGATCAGCCCTTTGATTAGACTGTGAGGCACTGTGAAGGGTTTTAACATGGGCATGTAACTTGTGCCCTTGCACAGATGTGCTCAGAAGTTTCCTTATGCTTAGTTTAATGCCCTGCTGCCACCATCCTGAAACTTTTAATAATTTTGAACAAGGGAGGTTGCATTTTTATTTTGCACTGAGTTCTGAGAATTACCGTATGTAGCATCCTGGTCCGGGGGAAGGGCCGGGAGAAGCAGGATGGTAGAAGGGCACTCCAGGAAGAGGAAGCAATGATTTACCAACCAGCAGTTTCAATATTTTAACAATTAGGATGGCAACTAATACAGATCAGTGCACATGTGGGTTGACATGATATCCCGTAAAGGCCCACATTCACTAGGACAGTCAATTGGGGTAGAAGATATTCCTCAGTTGGGAAACCAGAATTCACTGGGCAGCACCTAGCCAAGCAGGTGAGGTGTCCCCATCTTTCTCTGAGTCTCCCTTTCATATATCTGTATTTTAAGGAGGAGGAATAAAAAGACCCGACTTCCTGGGTGGTGAGGGTTAAACATTACACCAGCTACATGGCATCAGTACAAGAGCTAAAGTGGGGTGAGTATAATGTGTTCTAATAAGATCTCCTTTGCAAATAGTTTTATTATTTGGATTATTCCCCCACTCTCCTTTTAATCCCTTAGCCGAGGGTTAGCAAGTACTCAGCATGCATGTTCTTCTGCTCTTCTTATTCCCTTCCATCCAAGGCAGTCATGACTGGTTAATCATATCCCTCCTTCCAGCTGATCCTAGTTATAGCCTCAGAATCCTTCCTCAACCCCTTCACCACCACAACCCCACCCCAACTCCCAACACTCTGGTTACTGAGACCAGAGAAGTTTGGAATCCAAGGAAAAGCTCTAGCCTTCGCAGCACTGGAATTTCGACAGGTCCAGCTGACATGTTTCAGCTTTGTGATGGCCATGCTTTGCAATATAGTTTTGCAATAATTTATTTGGTCTTTGTCCTAGATTCCTGGAATGGAGCTTCTCAGCTCTTGGAAATTTCTGAGTAATAGGAGAGTATTATTTGCAGTGGGAGCCTGGGACTACACCCGAATTTATGTTAAAGAGGAGACACTCATGGTGGGTTCCTAGATCTGGTCAGGATGCCAACTGGCCAAGCCAGAAAGACCAATCACCACGGGAATAGAGGTTTTGGCCTTGAGCCAGGTGACATCAACTCAGAAGGGATGGAGCGTGGACTGGAGATTAAGTTCACTCACACAGCCATTGATTAAATTAATGGAGCCTACTTGCTGAGACCCCAGGAAAAACACTGGACTCAGAGGCCTAGGTACACTTCCTGGCTGGTAAACACGTCCATGTGCTAAGAGGTGATGAGCCCTGGATTGTATGTGCAGAGCACATGGATTGGGACTGTCCCAGACTTTTCCCTGGTCTGACCTCTCTTTGGCTGGTCTGGATTTGTATTGTTTATAATAAAACCATAGTGATAGGTGTAGTTCTTTCTTGAGGTCTGTGAGTCACTCTATCAACCCAAGGGAGTAGTGGAAACTCCTGAATTATATACATTATAGCCAGTTGACCTGGTGACCCCCGAACTTTCTGCTGGCATATAAAGTGAGGGCAGTTTTGCTGGAGACTATATCCTGAACCCATGGAAATGTGCTAACTCTGGGTAGTTAGTATCAGAGCTGCATTGTTGCACTGCAGATATGAGGGGCTAGGAGGAATCATCCCCTCCCATGAGACTAGCTGGTTAAAAGTGCTGGGGTGAAGAGGACTTCAAGGGCAAAGAGAACCTTTGTGACCTCACCGGACCCACAACTGGGACATTCTTGTCCAACCGCCAACCTCAGGAAACCTCAGTAACAAAGTGTGCAAGTTTCCTCAGGCCTCAGAGGTACAAATGAGGTCACATTCATGACCTTATTTCTCAAGTTCTTCCCTGCGTCAGCCCCTGCAGAGTGCCTGTGCCCCATGAGAATTTCTGGGAGTGACTCGTGTGTGCTCATGCACAAGCACAGCCATCCCTTTCCAAGGTCTGATGGATTCGGCTGCTTCCACTGGATAACCCTGGGTCAGGTATATTCTGCGTGTCCCTCCGGGTATCCTCTGCCAGGCTCGGTGCTCTGCAATACGACCTTTGTGAATTGCATCTCCCAACTACTTTGCCCTGGCTTCTGCTCAGGTTCTGCCAATGGAAGATACTGAGGGTGGGGCTGGAGGAGAGTGAGGTCAGAGTATTATTCTCTGTTCCCAGCCTGCAGTGATTTTTGGGCTGATTCCCAAAAAGAAGGATGCTGCTCTTAGCAGCTGGCCCGTATTCTGAACACTCTCCTTGTCCCTTCAGACATAGGAAAGGGTGGAGGGTTGCTGTTGTTTACCAGCCCTGTGAGTCTTCACTATACTTGTCAGTCTGTCTCACTTAACGCTATTCTCATCTTCTTCAAACTCTCCCCGAATATCCAGCTTGAGATGTTATTTGCTTCTTGCTGGGACCCTGACCACACAGATTCTGCTAGATAGTTTCTACTAAGTACGCATCTCGGGCCACCCCAACTCCCTCTGGGCATCTCCAATAATTCCACCCTGTCATACTGAGGCAGAGCTGACATGGTGCCAAGGCTGAATATCTGTCTACGGCAGTGTGGGGGAGACAGCCCTCTCTGCTGTTTCACTTTGCGAGAGAGGTTTCAGAGGAGATGCTGCTTGTGCTCCAGTGTCTTCTAGAATTTTTGAATGAAACATTACTCACATGATGGCTGAAGGAAGACTCCAGAGATAGAAGGTGCTGATCTGGAAGGAGCAGGGGTTGTGCTTTCACAGAAAGGGCCCTGACTGGGGGCCCAGGAGCTGGATTTGGGACCTGGCTCTGACACTGCTCAGCTGTATGACCTTGGACCAGCCACACTCATTGTCAGGCCTTGGTTTCCTCATCTGTATCACAGTGGTTGGACTCAGTGATTTTCTTTTTTTAAAAAGATTTATTTATTTATGCATACAAGAAATGGGGTGCAGGCCAGAGGTGTGGTATGGTGAGAGGATTCACTAGAGACAGAGTGGGGAGCAGAACAGGAGGACTGACTGAAGTACACTGCTGAAGGGAGCAGCAGGAGAGACAGGAGAGGTCTGCTGTGCCATGTGGGAATCTCCCTGGCCGGGGATGGAACTCGTGCTCCAGTGGCTGCAGACAGCTTCATAGGCTGAGACTTAACCTGTTGCACCACCAGGAAGGCCCAGATTCACACTGATTTTCAAACTGCTTTGGGCTCCCAACCTCACATCAGTTGGAGCAGCTCCTGTTCACTCTTCTTAACCCAAAAGAAATTATCAGAGTGTAATGCAACAAAAATGTTCATTTGAAAATAGGAGGAGTCAGGTACATGACCAAGGGGTAGCTTCAAGGCGTGTACCAAGAGGGGCAGGGCTTAAGGCATTATAAAGGATCAGCAGGGATGTGATCTGAACTTGGTCATTTGTTGTGAAACTTTTGGGACTAGTTCTTAAGTCTGCCTGCCTGTGGTTGGTGGCTAATGATTGGCCCATGATCTCTTGGTTTTTCATAGTCACCTAATGGCTGGATCAGGCTGTGAAATTTTCACTTAGCAGTTAGAAACAAGATGGCGTCTGCTTGACTCAAAACTGTTCCATAGTTGCCTCTTTTATTATGAAAAGGTAAAGCCCTTTCCATGATCATTCCAGTGAGTGAGGGCGAGCCCTCCACTCCACCCCCTCCAGTCCCTGTGCTGGCCTGGGGGACCACTTCTGGCTCTCCTGGAAGAAGAGCCCCAGTCTCCTGCTGGGAATGCTTTTAAGCCCTCAGTGGGTGGATTGATAAAGCATCTCTATTTTAACAAATTCTAGATACAGGTTCTTCACAGGAACCTGGCAAACATAATCCTGACATAGTGATAGTCTAGTACAATAGAACACTAATTTAACCAATAAAATCATGCTACAGCAAGGAATAACAGAGAAGTTCAGTCTGAAAAATGTTTCTAAGCCATGTTCCTTGGCAATCAACTAAATTAATCATGTGAGAATCAGTTTTTCTCTCTTCCTGTTGCTAATGAGCTTATTCTTTCTATGCCTGTTTCTATTTCCCTTGAGGTGTCCATCCAACTACAGGAAGCAGTGCTAGCCAAGGTGCATTCTCCTCCTTATTGCTCTAATAGATAATCTAATACAACTGGAGAGAATTAATTCAATGACTTCTGAGCAGCAATTCTTTCAACTGGGTTTCAGCTATCTGACCACCAGTAGCGAAAGATTCCTAATTATACCCTGTTTACATCAACTATAACACTAAGGAGAAGTAATCCAATTATTCTTTGTCCTAAATCGTCTTGATAACCTGCCAACATATTTCTTTTAACAGTCTTTCAGACATGTGTAAGGAGTTCTTCCAATTAAGGGGACTTCATTTTACACAGAGAGACAAGCAATCAATATCCTAAAAGACGCTGCTTTCTGCTTGCCAGCTGTTTAGGCAAGCGGAAGGCTCGCACTTGTTCATATTAGTCACGATCTGTGCTGCAAACAAATATGTATTCTTGGGGAGCACAAACAATTCCACCAAAGGTTGTTTCATTTGTCTCCTCATTAGTAGGGAGACAGGCATTTACATTTAGATGTCAAGGCTCTGAAAGAATTTGGTGGCATTATTTCTAGATGTCATTTATATGGTCTCTAACCCCTTTTTATACCTGGCCTAATCTGGACACTTTTCTGGTCTGATACTAATTCTGAAAGTAAGAAAGTGATTGAGAGGAACCTGGAGTTTGCTGTCCTGCTTGAGGATACTTCTGACAACTTAAAGATCACAGATTGAGGGGACATATCCTGTAATGGGGTTAGATGTCCTCCCTCAGTAGGAGCCGGAGCTAACCAATGCATTGTCTTTCCAAGTAGCCGTTGGAATTATACATAGTAATAGACAAGACAACAACAAGCAGGCAGGGAGGAGGGTGAGTGGGTCGCGGGGCTCTGTGTTTGAAGGTATGCCTACTACCTGGAGAGCTTGTGAAATGTAAATACAGCAGATGTTAAGGGTAATTTCCCGTAAGTCTATCTTTACAATTCTATTAAAGCTCAAACCCATAGGGTAACTAGAAATATAAAGATTTATCACAATATTCCAATTTGATGTAGTGAAATTAGTGTCATAAGAATTCTAATGAATAATTATTTAAATCTGAATATTGTGAGGATTACATACAGACCTGGTCCAAATCTTGGATAGCAGTCTACACGAGGTGCCATCTGCTTGGTCAGGCAGAGGGTTAGAGATCCAGTTGAATGATTTTCCAGATTTGGGGTCCAGAGGCCTTCTTTAAATGAGAAATATGAATCTAGGAGTCTTTCCCTATAACTTAATTTCACAAGGGTGGGTTAAGAGTTCTGTTTGGGTTGGAGGGAGTCTTTTTAGAGATACCTTTTCTAATAGAGAGTCTCTTGACTTTATAACCTGTAGAGCTGATGGGCCTCCAGAGTTAAAGCAGTATGATGGGGTTTAACAACTACATTTTCCTTTTTTAGTCACCAGAGGAGGCAGCTAATTACAATAGGAGAGGATGTTTCCTTCTGTAAAGTCAGTTTCGATGACTGGAGTAGCCTAACCCTAGTTTCTGAGTTCTGAATTAGGCCAGCAGTTGAGGTTTACGGAAGCAAGACCGTGAGCACCTGCAGATGGGATGAGGCTGCAGCAACCGGCAGGTGCTCCTGGTTTGCAGTTTCAGTGTCTCTCATGGTCCATCTGAACGACCCATAAAGCAACAGCCTGCAATGGTCTATACACGAGGCAACGTGGGGATTACTTTGAAGTTTACGGTTTCTCCAATTCTAGTTTGTCTGACTTCAGAAAGAGGGCAGTTTTAATTCTCAACAATTCCAAATCAGAAGGATGGGAGAAAGAGTAGAAACATTATTTGGAAAGTCATTCCAGTAAGCTGTCCATTAGAATACCAGTTCGTTTTCCCCATTTGAATCTCACACAAAACACATCATACTACTATGTAGATTATTTAAATCTCTAAATAAAACCTTTTTGGTTTTGGTATATACTACTATATATAGATATATTTAAAAGTCCAGAATATATATACTTTGTGTAAAATTTAAGATACCCTAAAAAGCAGTAAGAAAAGTAAATGAAGTTATATAAACTTAAAAGAGGATAATATGACAGTTCAGTAGTGAAATAAAGAATTGCTTAGAAGCTATAAAATAACTGACATGTCAAAACAAAAATACAAAGGTTTCATTTTTTTCATTAGCCTGATAATATCAGAGATTTGCCCTCAGGGTCTGAAAGCATGGGAGGGAAGGGTTGTCGATGGTGCCACCTGCCAATGATTCTGACCCTGGATTGTCCCCTAATGTTCCCTGCCACCCAGGGCAATGCTGCAAGGACAATATCTGGGATTTCTTACCTACAGGTGGGGTACTATTCAGACCAGCACTTTGGATCCCAGGGCAAGAGAGGTTTGCTTGTAAACCTATGAAAAACCTTTCATAACCCCTTAGTAGGAGCAGATAAACAGTCTGAGAAAACCTTGTCCTTTTAACTTAGAGGAAACCAAACTAAAGAAATCCATTCTAATCTTAGTCAGTTTGACAACACATAAAATTCCTCTCAAGGTTCCTTTTCCATAAAACTTCTGCCATTTGCTATGTTCATTTAGCCTTTGTCCTATTTTTAATTCGTTCTGGAACAATCATTTACTTGAGGACAACATTACTTTTCTCTTCTCTTCCTTTACCAAAAGAAAACCCATGTACTTTATATCTTTTCTTATCTAGAAAACACATTCTATTCTGCTTACTAAAAACATATTCCCATTCTTTATAAGTCCTCTTATTCAAAACAGCTGGATGTTAGGTGATTCTAAGTTCTTTTCCAACCCCAACATCTTTTTAACACAAAATCAGCCTTATAGTCCTCTCCATTATACCAGGGAGGTTCTGATTCCAAGAATTAATGGAAAACTGATGATGAAAAGCCCATCGCTAGTCTGGCTCTCTGCCACAGCAAATCTACCATGACTGGGTAAGTGGTTTTACTCCCTCCCCATCCATCCCCAGCACCTTCTCACTTACTTCTGCCACTACTCCTAAGCAAGGGTAAAAAAGGGACATTTTAAATCAGTTGCACAAAATGCAAACCAGCTCAGCAAACAAAAATGTGGAAAAGGTGTCAACTTTAACAAATTGATCTCAGGAACTTTGAAAAGATTTGGACCATGGCAGTAGAAGCCAGCAGCCTCTCAGTAGTTCATCCCAGACATTTGGTGCTGCAGAGAATTACAGAGCCATGATTAACAGTGCAGACTCTGGGGTCAGAAAGATGTGAATTCAAATACCAGTGCTTATTGAGTAAGCTTATTGAGTAAGCTTGACCAAGTTACTTAACATGCTGAATGTTTTTCCATACTCTATAAAGCCAAGGCAAATAATAATACCTACTTTGTAGAGTTTTCACGAGGTTTGAGAGTAAGCCAACACATGTAGAATCTTTAGCACAGCACCTGGTACCTAGACAGTACCCATCAATGAGCTATTTATGGCTATTGTCATTTGAACTACTCCCCTTGGCTTCCAGAAAGCTCAGATGTCAGAGCTGAATTGAGTGCTCAACTGAGGAATACTCCCAAGTATCTTTCTTTCCCTTCTTCTTCCATCCTATAGTTTCTTTTAAGACAGTTATCATAAAAAGTATATTGTGTGTCAGGACTTAGAAATGCTACCCCACCTTAACACAGTGCTGGGAATACTATACATAATTTCACATATGAAGGCAGAATAATTGAATGATTTATCCAATGCTCCCAGCAACCCCAAGAAGTAGGTATCATTATCTCAGTTATACTAGGCAGATTTTTATGTAATTGGGCAGCAGCTGAGCTGGCTTCCTGAGTGTGGGGCCACTACCCTTGCATGAGGATCCCACTTGGGATGCTGCTGAGAAAGTGAAAAGTTCCCCTGACCTCTGGCAGCAGGAGCACAGACATATGGATTAAGTACAGGCAATAGAATCTTCACTCAAGACATTAAAATAGGACTGAAGGAGCTAACTGGAAACCCTTCTGGGGCTAATGGCTGTCATCCAGGGCTCTTTGGCATTGGTGGTACCAGGGCTAGTAGTGGCACAGTGCAAGCTACCTACAATACATTTTGAAAGCAGACCAGGTATTGTAGATGACATGATATGATGTTAGTTTTACAAGAGAGTTTTGCAGCAGCTCACTGACAGAACTGTTGATATGCCCACACCTTCGCTGCAAGTAAGGCTGGGAAATTTAGCCTTCTTCCAGTTGGTTTTAAATTAGGATTTGCATTATTATAAAAGAAAGAGAGAACAATATTTGTGTATGTATCAGTAAGAAAATGCTATAATAATCTGTAATAATCCTGCATAACAAAGCACATCAAAACTCAATAGCATGTGATAATATGCAATTGTTTTCTTGTTCTCAGGTCTGTAGTTGGACTTGGGAAAGCTGTGCTTAGGGCTATGGCTCTGCTGGGCCAGGATTAAAGTTTCAATGTGGCTCCTGTCTTCCTGTGTTCCTATTTTCCTTGGACCAGTACTACTAGTGCATGTTCATGTCAAATGTAAGGACACAGGAAGTTGAGCAGGGACATGTGATGCCTCTTGAGTCACTTCTGCCCACACTCCATTCACCAAAACAAGTCATGTGGCCAAGACGATGTCGACAGAGGGAGGCTTGTTCCACTCACATTAACATGTTGCACTGCATGTCCCATGGGAAAGGGTGGGAGTGTGAAATTCTGGCACTGCAAGGGTCTGAAGGGTGTGACAGTGGACAACCAACTAAGACTTGTGATACCAGTGGTTTTGCTCCTGGGAGACTTCCCAGAGCCTGGTGATGCAGCCACCCTGGCTTCTCACTTCTGACGGCTGATTGTTCCAGAAGAGGGGCTCACTTAGTCTAGTCTCTCCCATAAGCTTTCCTGGCTATAATTCCTAGTTCCTGACTCATCAGGCATCTTGCAGCCATTCCCCTGAGTTCCAACTAGAGAAACAGGTTCAAAACTCCTCTGCATGGGGACCACCATGGCCAGACCCCTTTGATCCAGTTTCCAGGGGTTTCCAGGATCAGATCCCTTTTCTCCTGCTCAGTCCACCAAAACACAAAATCTTTCTCATGCTGTTTTCTCCATTGTGACAGCCTGATGATACCCTTGGTTGAGACTGAAGGCCCATAGAGCCAGGCCATCGAATCACCGGAAAGCCAGTTTATCTTTCCTGGGATAAGACAAGTCTATAGTAGTGAAAATTCAGAACTCAGATCAGCTTTTCAAAGAATGAACTTTCCGTACTTAACATTCTCAATAAATCATCTTACTAAATTGTATTTGGCTGAGCTTGAGGCAAAATTATGAAATGTTTGGTCAACCTTTTGGCATAAATAACCAGTGTATTTCTGTTTTACCACTTTGCTTAGCCCACTTCCATTAGTAATGTGAATTAGCATTTTCTTGGGTACAGACCCAAGTCAGCACCAATTATAAAACTTGCTCAGGAGTTGGTTAGCTCTTAGGTCCCTGTGGAGGTTGTTCTGGTGTATCTTTGCAAGCTCATTTCTAATAATTCTTTCAAGAGGGTGACATTAATAAAAAGTCACAAGTTTCTTATAAAGTTAAACACCTATTTATGGCCAAGAAATTCTACTCCTAGATATTTTTACCCTAGACAAATAAAATCAATATCAACTGCACATAATGACTTGTACACAGCTGTTCATAGCAACTTTATTCTTAGTAATCAAAAGCTGGAAAAACCCAAATGTCCATCAACAGATGCATAGATAAAAGTTATTGTGCAATATGCATACAAGGGAAAACTCTTCTACAAACCAAAAACAAAGGGACATAGATAAATCTCCAGGGATCATGCTGAGTGAAGGAATCCAGACACAAAAGACTACACTGTCTGATTCCATTTATAAGACTGTTTTAGTCAGTTCAAGCCACTATAACAGAATACTGCAGGTGGAGTGACTTACAAACAATAGAAATTTATTTCCCACAGTTCTGGAGCCTAAATCCAACACATTATCTGGTCTTGACATTTGGTGAGAGCCTTCTTAGTTCATCAATGGCAGTCTTCTCACTGTGTCTTCACGTAACATAAGGGCAGAGGGAGCTCTCTGGGATGGCTTCTGTCAGGGCACTAAGCCCATTCATCGGGGCTCCACCCTCGTGATCAAGTCGAGTTCCAGCTCCTAGTACCATTAGATTACATTGGTGGACGGTTTGAACGTACATTCTGGAGGGATACAAACATTCAATCCAGAACAGATATTCTATAAAAGCAAAACCAATCTATGGTGACAGAAATCAGAACAGCGGGGACAGACTGGAAATGAGCAAGCAAGAGTGTTCTAGGTGGTGAAAATGTTTTATGCCTTGATTGGAATAGTGGTTATACCATGCATATATTTGTCAAAATTCATCCAACTCTGTTAGATTTGAACATGTCACTCTATATGGATTATACTTCAATTTTTATTTAATTATTTAATTAATTTATTTAATCCCTGTGATTAGACACAGTTTATCATTTCCTCCGTGACTTTTTTTTTAAAAGATTTATTTATTTATACATACAAGCTGGGGTACAGGCCAGAGGTGTGGGGGCAGCGAGAGGGTTCACCAGAGACAGAGTGGGGAGCAGAACAGGCAGATCAGAAATACACTGCTGAGGGGAGCAGCGGGTGAGGCAGGAGAGGTCTGCCACGCCATGTGGGATTCTCCCCTGCTGGGCAACAAACTCGCATCACCAGCTGCCGACAGCTCCACAGCTCAGCGCTTAACCGCTGCACCACCGGGGAGGCCCTATTTTATTATTTTTTAAAGATTTATTTATTTATGCATATAAGCTGGGGTACAGGCCAGAGGCGTGGTGTGGGTGGCGAGAGGGATCACCAAAGACAGAGTGGGGAGCAGAACAGGCAGATGGACGGAAATATACTGCTGAGGCGAGCAGCGGGCGAGGCAGGAGAGGTCTGCCGCCCCATGCGGGAATCTCCCTAACTGGGCATCGAACCCAGTCACCACTGCCGACAGCTCCACAGCACAGTGCTTAACCACTGCGCCACCAGGGAGGCCTTTCCTTCAATTTTAAACAGGTTATTTGCTCAACTGTTCCAAGAACAAACTGAGGAAAACATGTGCACAGGGTTAATGGAAACGTTGGTAATCTCTGAGCTGGAGAGGTGGCTAATAACATGTGAGCAACAGCCAGCTGGCCACAAGTTCATTCTCAGTTATCAGTTAATTTTTTATGAAAATTAACTCAGTTATGAGTTAATTTTTTATGATTTTCTGAGAATGGAGTGTGAGGCCTAATTAGGTTCTTAAAATAATTTTGCAAATAGATCTCAGGTTCTTCTTTGTAAACTCAAATGTCATTTATAGGTGGCTTTATATCAAGTTTCCATGATGTTCCTTGCTTGTCCGCAGCCTCAGGCCTGCAGTCTGCAGACTGTGGCACTGGTCACACCGGGCACCCTTCTCACTCCAGGCAAAACGTGAGATTCTGAGTGAGACGCAGAGTCAGAGGAGACCCTAATCCTGTTACTGGAGTAGTGGAAAGAGCTCTGGACCGAGGGTCAAGACGCCTGGAGTGTACTCTGCCCTTGCAATAACCGGCACTGACCGATAAATCCAGCTGCCGGTCCTGCCGACATTCAACAACCAGAGAGAAGCAGTGCTGTGACCTTGGGCTTGGCATTTGTCTCTGCCCAATCTATCCTGGTTCTTGGGATTCCTGGAACAGGATGTTTCCTGTGATACTCCCTTGACCAAAATCCTTTCTAATCCCCATGTCACAGTCCCTTCCAGGAAGAGCTACCCTGTGCTGAAGGCTTTGCTTTGTTTGAAGTGGCCTGGAACTGATTCAGACCATGAATTTCCCTCACAGGCTCAACTGGGAAGCACTTCTGGCACAGAGTTACACCAGCGGGGCATCCCACAAAAAATACTGGGCAGACTGCAGCAGAAGCCAGAGAGTTTTCTCCTCTTTCTGTCAAGTTTTCTTTTTTTCTTTTCTTGTTTTTATTGCACAATTGGTTTATTTGAATGTTTATGATATTTTTAGAATTATTATCAACTATCTTACAAATTTCAATTTGCAGATTCTATATTACTTAACAATATTTTTACCCATCTTCCACACTTATCTTTTCTTAGTGTTTGTTTTTGCCTAATAATTGAAGTAAGTGAAAAAGAAAATGCTTAAATGTTTTTCTTAAAAAAATAGTGGTGCGCTTAGTAAAATCACTTCCTAGGCTTTATCTTCATATCTCACAATTCACCAATGCACACTTCACACTAATTAGCAGCTATGACATGCACAGCTCTTTGAATTTTTCATTTTTACCTATGGGGTGACATTTTCTTCTTAATCAGGCTTTCTAGGGGGTCTAAAACTTTTATTATCTTTTCCAACACCTGACTTTTTGCTTTGTGAGTCTTCTCTACTGCTTGTCTATTTTCTGTATTATGTCAAGTATACTTAAGAATGTGCGTTCTTCCTACCCTACAGATCCCTCCCAATTTGGGAGGGGGGCTATTGCTGGTGCTGGGTGGTCCCAGCCAGGTTTCCTGTTCCCTCCTCCCCCAGCAAGATCATGTAAATGCACTGCAGGGACTTGAGCTGGGAGAGTTCCTTCCATTCTTTTTCTTCCCAATTACCAGCTTCTCAGTTTCATCCAGAACATTTGCCTCAACATCTTCATAACACACACAGCACAGATGTATGTGTGCACTAGCACACCTACACACTACATCCGTGCCACACAGCACACATACACACCACACTTAACCACCCCCACTACATACATAACTACCCATCACACACATACAGTGTATATCCAGGCATCACACACACACACACACACACACACACACACACACACACACACACACACACACACACTTAACTATTCTTAGTCAGTACTGGCCTTTGCCCTCCCACAGCCTCCATGCTTCTCAAACCCCAAGTCCCAGGAAAATGTCACTGGGAGCTGATTGTTCATCTCCCCATCTGCTGATACCCACCGAAGATGATATTTTAGGCAACCAACAAGCGGTCTTTCCAACCATCCAGCACACTCCATTTCTCGACAATCCCCTCGGGGAACTTGGCTATTAGTCAATTCAAGGACTCATTCGTAGAAGAAACAAGGCACATGGTTAGGGCACACCAAGGTGACAGTGTTTGTTGGGAAAGCACTGAAATACTCCTGTATCAGTTGGTAGACACCTGCTGTTCTTATTTCCCCGAAGTCTCAGTCCCTGCAACTCTGACTCCTCTCCTGGGTCTCCCCAGCATGAAGCAACTAAAGGGTTAATGTTTTGGATGTCAAAGGAGCCCCAGGTGCTGGTTGTGAGACTTGAGGTCCAACCAATGTCCCAGTTATCTGTATCTTAACCATCCTCTGGGGATAGATGAAAGGTAGCTTTAGCTGCAAAAAGTCCTCTTATGATTGCCAAACACATTTTGTCCAAATATGAATCAAAGCTTTCTCTGTGAATGGAGACCTAGTTAGTAGAGCTGGTGGCAGTGGAATGAGAGTCCTAGAAAGGGCCGAGACAAGTCAGACGTGTTCATCAGATGAGGTAGGCTCTTGTGGCCCAGGAAGGACAAAGAGTTCAACAGGCAAATAATGAATGGTTCTGGAAGATGAGATGACAAACAGCACTAGGTTGGCTCCAGATAAGGCAAAGGTGAAGGCAGAGCTGCACAGGAAGGCAAAGGAATACTGAGAAGGGCAGGCAGGAGTCCCGGAATTGCCACACTCAGAGCCAGGTGCAGACAGGGCAGGATGGACTGACAATGAGGGAGCCCTGTTGAGCAGCCATTCTCTGATTCATTCTCCACAATGTATGTGCACAAGGCCTACATGTTATCACTGTGCTAAGCACTCAGGGCACAGCAGTGAGCAAGGTTAACACCAGAGGAAATGAGCACAGTGTTGATGTTGACAGATGCGTAGACTGAGATGTCAGGAGGTAATTCCGCTGCAGCGATGAATCCGTCAGTGGGACAAGCGATGTTGGAACACAAAGCAGGAGCACTGACTCGGGGGATTACGGAAGCACTGTCCCAGAGGGCATGTGATCTAAGCTGAGAATCTAACCATATGTAAAAGTTGATCTAGGAGAGAAGGCAGGGGAGAAATGTATTCTATAGGAAGGAATAGCATGTGCAAAAAATAAATAAATAAATAAATAAATAAAAAATCCAGAGACAAAAGAGAAATAGTTTCCTTTAAAGAGTAAAAAGGAATTTCTCTCATCTGGATGCTTTCAGCATAGGCAGGAAGGGATGACCCATGAGGTAGCTCAGCAAGAAAATTTTAAGACTGAGTAAGTCGAGAGCGAGCATTCTGAAATAAGACAGTCTGGAGGAGTCTTAACTTTGCTGTATTCCAGCTGTGTGACCTTGGGAAGGACATTCCCTTCTCTGGAGAATCTTCTCCATCTCAGCAGAATCTTTGTAGTGCTCCCCTTTGAAGGAGGATGGAGACAGATAATGCTTGTACCACTCCTAGAAAAACCAGTATGTGGTATATCTATTCACATCTGCCAGTCCTGAAGCCCCCGACCCCCTCCAGCAAGTCAGGAGTGGACCCAGAGTGGGGAAGGTTGGGCCTGCAGATTTGTCATCCCAGCTGGTCAACTAGCTGTTCCCTGTAAAAGAAATGCCCGATATCAATTAAAAGTTCTCAGGCCTCCCTCGTGGCACAATGGGTTAAGGCAGCACTATGAAGCTATCCAGAGCCACTGCCGCACGAGTTCAATCCCTGGCTAAGGAGCTTCCCACATGGCGCAGCAGACCTCTCCTGCCTCTCCCGCTGCTCGCCTCAGCAGTGTATTTCAATAGATCTGCCTGTTCTGCTCCCCACTCTGTTTCTGGTAAATCCTCTCATCACCCCACACCTCTGGCCTACACCCAGCTTGTATGCATAAATAAATAAATCTTTAAAAAAAAGTTCTCCTTGGCATCAGGATGACCACAGTTCTCTTTCAAATAAATGTTAAAACTTGTACCATAATTTCCACACATTGCTTGTTGAAGACTTAAAATTTGCCCTATGAAGGAAGCAGGGTGTCCATTTTTATAGAAAATAAAACTGAGGCTTTTTGCCTGGAACTTCTGGAACCTAGAGTGGACCAGGTAGTTACCCCTCCATCCGACATGGAGTGGTAAGCTTGGTTTCTCCCCCATATCCCATCCCCGCCACCCCTGCCCAGTAGAACAGCAACCCCCCCTTCAAAGGAGAGCATCACAGGCAGCTGGACACACAGCCACTGACTCTTAGGGCTTCTGCCCAGAGGGTCCATCAATCTCCTGGGAGATTCACCAGTTTCCAGGATGTGGCTGTGACATAGGTGGATGTGTGAAGGATGGTGTCTTCAACGACAATGCCAGGTCCCCTCTTTAGGGGTGCCCTGACACAGTAGCTGCCCTTCATGCCTTCCAGCACCCACTCATATATAGGCAGCTCACCCTCTCATCTCAGCAGTCTCCTCAAGGATTGACAGTCACAGTCTGTGTCATGCTGGACTGATAAATGGGGGTGTCATTCTTTCACATATTAGTTTCAACTCCCACCTTAAATTAAGATCCTTGAGGTGAGGCATGATAGCTGCCACTTTTCTGCTGTGCACATGGTTCCCTGTACAGAGTCAGGAACTTAATGGTTAGCCAAAAACAACTTGCTAATTACTGATTTGCAATGGGTACATATGCAATTACGGGTATGCATATACTAGGATATCAAGGGAAGGTTGTTTGGGAGATGTGAAAAGTGAACAAAAAGAGTTGAATTTGAACAATTCTTTCATAGTCTTGCTCGAGGATGGGTCAGTAAAAGGAGGACTTATGTCAGGATCCGAGGTAGCCTCAGGAAACACACCTGCAGGAGATGGGGCTCATGGGTAAGAAATGCAGGTTTTTCTCTCCACCTCTCTTTCCCAATCTCTCCTGCCCTTTTACCTATGCTTCTCTTAGCTTTCTCTAAAGGATTTTAGTGCCTCCTGCCTCCTAAGAACTCGTTTTGTGTTACTTTGCCACCTGAAATGGCCTCAGCAACCCGGGAGCTTACAACTCAAGTAGCCCACAGAGATGTCTGTGGTTCTTACTTTGAATGACTGAGGGAGAATCGAATTGGTGCTGCATGAATTAGTGTTTCCCTTTGGTTCAATCAGTTGTAACCAGGGGAAGGGCCCCCCAGGAAAACCTAATGACAGCTAGGGTTGTTCTTTCTTGGGGGTGAGGGGCAGTGCACCCCAAAGCTGCAATTCCTGAAGCTCAGTTTCCAACTCCGCAGCCCCAGCTGTCCACCCGTCCTCTGGGCACACACTGAATTGGGGCATTCATTTCAACAAGCAATTTTTTTTGGGGGGTGGGGCATTGTTATGTGTCTCCATTCAGGTCTTGAAAAAGGAAAGGCATTTTTGAAATAAAAGGATCCTGACCACTAAAATTTGTTTCGAGTGGTAGCAATTCAGCCATTGGACCCAAGGACTATTAAGTGCTAGATTATGGAATAGACACAAGAATTTTAGGGGCAGAAATGTGTGAACACAAGCCTGAAAAATGAGCCAATGGGATAGATCAGAATCAGCAACTGTCTTCAATTACCATATTGGCAAGTATTAAGAATGCAACACCTAGGGCCTCCCCAGTGGCGCAGCGGTTGGGCGCTGCGCTGTGGAACTGTCAGTAGTGGTTACACGAGTTCGAGGCCCTGCTGGGGAGATTCCCACACGGTGCGGCAGACCTCTCCTGCCTCTCCCACTGCTCCCTGCAGCAGTGTGTTTCCATCGATCTGCCTGTTCTGCTCCCCTCTCTGTTTCTGGTGAACCCTCTCGTCCTCCCACGCCTCTGGTCTGTACCCCAGCATTGTATGCATAAATAAATAAATAAACCTTAAAAAAAAAAAAGAACGCAACACCCATTGTTGGCAGGTTGTAGAGAAGCAGGCACTGTCATATACTGTTGAGATGAGGGGAGCAACAAAATGAAGCAACCCTGGCAATATTTACCAAGATAGTAAGTGTGCGTCTCTTGTAGCCCACTTCTATGCCCTGGAATTCATCTTACGTAAATAATTGGACAAGCGTTCAAAGACATTAATATCTACATGTGAGCACAATGTTGGTCAAGGGTTTTCCCCCCTCAGATGGCCTAAAACCTTGCCAAGGTAAGTTATGCTGTAAAAGATAGCCTGATGCATTGCGGTCTGGTTTAAAAAAAAAAAAAAAAGCAGGTGATAAAATAGACACTCATTAAGAACTGATTTATATAAAGCTGTTCACATCCAACCATGTGGATTAGGCAGTCTGGTAGGAATTAATAAAATGTGAAGAGAAGGTTGGGATTTCAAGTGATTGCTACTGTCGTCTTAATATTTTCTGCATTGCTTGAATCTACATTATTTGTTTTCATAATCAGGAAATTCAATAAAGCTAGATTTTTTTTTTGTCTTCTTTAAATATAAACATTTAATTTTAGAATAGTTCTGCAGACTCTGGAGACAAGTTCCCATCTGCCTCATTCCTCTTTTACCAACATTTTATAGTAGCAATGCTCATTTGTCACAAGTAATGAAGGAATAATTTCATTAACTGACATTCATGATTTATTCAGATTTCCTTAGTTTTTAACCTAATGCTCCACTTCCTTGAGAGTAAACTATCCACATAAATTATTTAGACCTCTTCAACATGGGAGATTTGTCTTATCCCCCTCATTTATTTAGTCCATTGTTTACTTGATCATTTTACTTTTATTAGTATGAACTCATGATAATTATTGCATACTGTGGTTTATAATCCATATCACTTAATTTTATTGTTCAAAGTAATTTATTCCAGTGTTGGCCGTTGGAAGTTTTTTCAACTGACTCCCCCCCCTTGCTTGATAGAGCCCATCAGTGTGCGTTTATTGTGTGTGTGTGTGTGTGTGTTTTGATACTTCCTTACTTTCTAGCACTATAATATGCCAAGTTCATCTTATGTCTTTTGTACCCCAGTCCTAAAATTAGTCTTTCCTGCAAAGGATCCCTGCTTCACTTTATTGGTGAATCATATTAGGAACCAAGATCTATTTATCTAGGTAGCTTGTATTTTATCTGATGGGTTCAAGAAACCTCAGGATTATCTCAAACCAGAGCAAGCTCAAGGTGGGTTTTTGCCCATGATACAATGGGTATATTGTCCTTTGTAAAGTTTATTATGTCATATTTTATCTGATATGTTGCCTGCAATCTTGATAACATACAACACAAATTACTCCAGCTAATAAGGAAGAGCCAGGATTTTACTTGCCCCAGGGAAGGATTATGGACTGTCCTTTATCCTCAGTCCCAAGCACAGGCCCCGGAGCTCAGTGTTAGGATGGTGTACAAAGGGCAATGTCCAAGGAGCATAGACATGCACCCCAAAGGGTTTGGAGCAACCAAAGAGGGCAGCTGAAGAGAGGAACAGGAGCTGATGTACTGAGCTGACCAGAATGGGAGAACCAGAAAGATGAGAGAGTAGCAAATTGTTCTGAGACAATGGGGGCGGGTGGGTGAACTCGGTGACATGGGCCAACACTCAGCTAGATCCATCCCTTTCTATTGTGTCTACTAATAGGGTGGGATGACCTCTCTCCTAACCCCATTTAAATTACATAATTGAGATAGCCAGTAACGTTTCCTGATGAAGCATGCCTTTCTCAAATAAAAGACACCGGAGCAGAAACAGCAAATACAGCATATAGCAATTATCACTAGTTGACAATGCTACTATTTCCCACTTGATTTGGACATTGATTCAGAATCATTCTCAACACTCTACACTCTTTATTAATCAAAATAAAATCCCTATTCCATTTCTGCTGTATAGTTACTTGTCCCATCCTGTCCATTGTTTGAGCTCTGGGCAATACCGTGAAACTTCTCAAGTCAGGTGGTCTGTATTTGTGAGAATTTTGTTCTCTTTTTTTCTTCTTTCTGTAACCGGTCCAGAGGGCTTGGTGCTGCTGAACAAGTTTTTAAGTCATTATCCAATTTCCGGTCCCTGAAGGGAAGCTATCAAAGGCTGGGGCAGGTGGAGATGGTAATCAGAGGAGTGCTGCTAGGACTGGCTCTTCTCTGGAAGGCAAATGTCAGGCTTGTGTTGTGTCTTTAGCTTTTTCCAAATCAGGGTCATCATATCAGTCAAAATGTCAAAATCCAGCTTTGAAATGTTATATATTTTCGTGCCTAAAAAATCAATCTATATCATTTCTGCTTTGAATTGCATAATTTACTTGAAGTTGCAGTGGACCTATCATTTTCTCTGAAAGCTTTATGTCAACCGTTGACCCACAGCTCTAAAGTTTTGGCCAAAACAATGAAATGAAAGCTGCTGTCTTCATTAATACATGTAGCACTGGGCCTGAAGCAGGAGTGTCAAATATATGGTAACAGTGTTCACTTGCTTTCATTAATTTTTGATAAGTATTTTCAAATTTTATCTCTGAGCCAATAGAGTTCGAAGAAACAGCAGTCAGACTTGTCCTTGTGCCTCCTGTGAGAATATTTTAAAAAGACATTATATTGTCTAGCATTTCTCAGTCTTGGCACTTCCGACATTTTGGGCCACATAATCATTGTTATGGGAGGTTGTCCTGTGTCTTGTAGGATGTTGCTATAACAAATTCCTACAACCTTGGTGGCACTGAACAACAAAAATTTGTATTCTTACATTTTCAGAGACCAGAACTCTGAAATCAATGTACTGACAAGGTCACCTTCCTTCTCGAGACCCTGGGAGAAAATCAGTGGACTGATTTTTGCCTTTTCTGATCTCTGGTGACTGCTGGCATTCTTGGTGTGTGCTCCATTATTCCAGTGTTTGCCTCCATCTTCCTCTTGCCTTCTCTGGGTCTGTCTAACCCCCTTCAGTCTCTTTCTTATAAGGACGCCTGTGATGGCAGTTATGACCCTCCCAGATAACCCAGGATAATCTCATCTCAAAATCTTTTAACTTAATTATATCTGCAAAAAAAAAAAAAAATTACTGTGTAAGGTAATATTCAAGGTTTCCAGGAATTAGAACCTACTGTCTTTGGGGGGACAGAACAAGTCAGTTCTCTAAAGCTTGAATCACTAGTCATCAATGCAAAGGAAATGCAAAGGATAATGCAAAGGAAATGCAAATTAAGGCTTCAATGTGTGCTAGACTAGCTAAAATGAAAAAGCCAACCTGGAGTGTTAGCAGGAATGTGAGGCCATCAGAGCTCTCTCATGTTACCACGCATGTGTTGTACAGCTGGTTAGCAGTGCTAGAACTGAGCCTGGGCACGCCCTATGGCCTAGCAGTCCTAGTCCTAGATATGTGGCAGTTTTAAAACATGACTATAAATTCTTTGACACCTCTTTCATCAAGAGATGTATGTTACCTCTACTACCTGTGAATCACAGAGGACTTACAGCTGTTTTGGCCAAGAGACCATGATGTTAGTGACATTGTATAACTTCTAAGCTAGGTCACAAAAGGGCTTACAACTTCCATTTTGCCTGCTAGGATATTTGGTCTCAGAACCCCAAGTTTCTAGGCAAGAAGTCTGACTACATGAGGCCACTTATGACATTTTAGAGTTGATCAAAGAGTGGGGTTCTTGGGTTTACTCTGGGAAAGATTTCGCCAGAGCGCCCCTTCAGTGGCATGCAGTGAATTTCTCCACGAGACAGAGACTTAGTTATATTTAACAAACAGGTTTATTAGGGAAAGGGACAGAGGAATAAGGGATGCTTGCATTGACACAAGTGGGCAAGAAGAGCTGCCCTGAAAGGGACACGTTTGCTAAGAGAGAGGCCTGCATGGTTGCAGGCCGGTGGGCAGCCCTGAGGAGAGCTGCCTTTACTGAGGAAGGTCAGTGAAGAGAAGACCCGACATGGTGCAGGTCACGGGCAGGCAGGCAGGCCGCTGCCCTGCAGAGGGATAGAGTTGGTGGAAAGGGCACCTGCATAGGCACAGGTGGGCAGGCCAGATGCTGCCCCGAGCCAGAGCAGGGACTGCACTGATATAGTCCTCCTTCAGTCGGGAGGGCTTCTCAGGATGGGCTCGTCCTCGTGGATGGCTTACTGTTGCTGATTCTGAATAACTAACCAGAACCTGAAATGGAACCAGAAATTCCATAACCTCTCTCTCCCCACATCAACCGCATGCAATTCTCTGATTGCAGATCTTTTTCTTTTTTTAACATTTATTTTTATTTTAATTATGCATACAAGAACTGAGGTGTAGGCTAGAGGTGCCTACGCCAGCAATTAAGATTATACCATTCCCCTCCTCTTGGCACTGTGCCTGCAGTGAAGATAAAACTGGCATTAGAGAAGTGGCCCTGAGATCCTTGTGTAAGAGGAACTAGTCATGTGTGGAGCATCCGTAGTACTGAGCCACGCTGAACCTCCCCATCTCAACACATTGGCAGGGACCCAACGGCCCAGGGCGATGATAATGAAAGCATCTGGGATACTTCGTGTTCAAGTGAAAGAGTCCAAGTGCACTGCCTTTGATACGCTACTTCAGTTAAATTCCAAAGGAGGAAATACATTGCATTTTCTCAGCAATCCTTTGTGAATATTATTTCTCACACAGGTGAGACTGGGGTTAGCAGCCACAGTACAAACAGAAAAGCCTGACAAGACCATAGCACGACGGCATTACTGTCAGAGATTACTGAAAATCTGTATAATTTTAAAATCAACTAAACTTTAGTTTTTGACCTCATCCCTACTTACTTTGCATTGTTAAATGTAGTGGTTAAGAGCAGAGAGTCTGAGTTCAAATCCTGACTTCATTATTTCAGTAGCTAAGAGATGTTAGTTTCCTTAACTGGAAAGTGAGGATTGTAGTAGCACTTGTCATACAGGATTGTTTTGAATATTAACTGAGAACAATACCTGGCAAATAATAGGTTCTCAATACACTATTATTCTTCTCTAATTAGAGTTCCAATAGTCTCTGTTGCATTTGCAGCAACAGATACGTAATTTGTGATAAGTACCTACTGGATGCAGCTCCTGCCTTCCAGCT
Organism: Scalopus aquaticus; assembly: GCA_004024925.1. Taxonomy (NCBI): domain Eukaryota; kingdom Metazoa; phylum Chordata; class Mammalia; order Eulipotyphla; family Talpidae; genus Scalopus; species Scalopus aquaticus. The sequence continues at coordinate 164,512 of PVIJ01001274.1, read as the reverse complement.
TCTTTCCTTGGGATGAAGTAGGGGGACAGAGGCGCTAACAGCCGGGGTGCGTGTGGGTGATGAGTGCCGTCCTCGAGGCTGGAGCCTGGGGCTCCCTGAGAGAGGAGGAGGTGCACAGAGCCGTGCCCTTCGCTCTGGGGTAACAGTTTTCCAGGAGAGGCGTGGCATTTGCAATATGGAGCCATCAGGAGCTGGTGATGGACACGTCATGATGAGGGTAGGGCAGAGAGAGTCACTCCAGAAATTTATCAAAGCAGAAAAAAGTGTGGGACCAGTGATCATGGTAATATTGTGATCAGAGATGCTTTTCAGTTGAAAAGATGGCTTAGCTGAGTGTTTTAAATGATTCGAGCCAGCATGGGTGGGAAGGGTGGTCAGTGGAATACAGGAGGCTGATCAGGTATCTGTTGTCTAGAAAAATCCATTCAGAACTCAACTCTCCTGGATGAGAGGGACTAAACCAAGGAATAAATTCCACGAGAACTCAGATGGGTGAGTGTTCAGGGGTGCAGTGAGAAGCAAAAAGGCCCCGTCCTGGACAGTTAGGCCCAAGCTTCCAGGTTGTTCACCTGCCTCAGTTTACCCTGTGAAGTCTGTATGTCTCAAGAAAAGGCCTACAGGTGAGGTCTGAGATTTGCATAGGAGATGCAGATCAAATAAATAAATAAATAAATAAATAAATACTAATTATCCTAATTATCTGTGTACACACACACACACACACACACACACACACACACACACACCTCATGGGGAATAGATGAAATAAACGGCTCTTCTGAGAAAATAATCTACCTAAGAGACAGCTGCTGTGTGAGAGGCAAACCAGGGAGTATCTGCATTGCAGGAGGGTGCGGCCTCCCAAAGTTTCACCGAGCCCTGGAGGAGAAGTTAGCCGCCACAAGATCAACAGGAGCCTGGAATGTGCAGCTGTTCTTTTCCCATAGTAGAAATGTCCTTGTGGATAGATACTAAGAGTGAGAACTCCTGGGGTCATTTTTAGACTCATAGTACACACGAGAGTAGTAAAAGTTCCAAGAACTCCTGCTGTTTGGGAAATTATCTAGAAAAGAGTTGCCAAATCACAGGTAGCAAGGAAAAGGAGGGAGAGGAAAGCAAAGGGAGAGGAAAGAGAAAGCTTTGTCCTCATGAGCTTCAGGTGAGTGGCGGCCCGAATCTTCATCTCCTCACCACACTCCAGCCTGCACCTGGGACCCACCATGTTCCTGATAATAGAGTCCTTGCTACTCTTTCCTGGCTAGCCTGGTCCTGACACAGACTTTTGATGGTGGCCCTGTCTTCTTTTGGTGTTTTCTCTCAGGTTAAGTAACCCGACCCAGCTTGCAAGAGCCTCTTCCACATTCCCTAAGGCCATACCTATCTTCTTGTCACGCAGGTGGCCTCTCTAGTCACTGGGCACCAGCGTGTCTCAGATGTGCCGCAGAGCAGGCCTAGTGCTACCTATGCTACGTGTCGGCTAAGACCTAGGGAAGTCCCACCCCAGGGCTGGTGCTGCAAATAGCGCTGTTTATCACGAGCACTTTGCAGCTGAGGCTCCTCTCTCATATCGTGATTTCTTTCCACGGCACCAAGCACAGAGACAGGGATGCAGGAAGTGTCTCATGGATACCGTTTGGAATGACAATATTTGCCAAAGAGCACTACTGTCTTTTTTAGTAGTCTCTGCCACCCCTCTAGGGGGACCCCATTGCTGGGAGGGGGAGGGTAAGGTAAGAGTGTGTGTGAGTCCATTTATTGGTGGTTGGATTGGTTGAGGTTTGGATGTGTGAAGAGAGACAAAGCTCCTTCTGTCCCTTCCTTGTTTCCTTCTGTCTGTTCCCTCCTACACTCCCATGGGCACTGAATTGCTTCCCCTCTGTTCTATAAACACCTCTGAGATTTCCTGGCTAGCACATCAGTTCTCCCTCTGGACAAACTTTGGACCCCAGACAGCCCAAGCTGGGCTCTAAGCAATGACTGAGTTCTCTTAGCTCCATTTGTGTGCCTGGCAATCTGCCCCAAATGGACCATCCACTTAGCACCCAGGGACCCAGATCACAGCTCCACCACCGCAAAACACCCTGGGAAGTGGAAGCATAATAACAACACATACCCACACAGTCAGGCTGCTTCTGAGCCTGTGTCATCCCCCGTTTCTCTCATTTCCCATGACTGCCCTCCAAGATATTGTTGCCACCATTTTCAGAGTGAAGAAAGGGGCTTGGGGAAGTCAGGGACTTGCCTGGTGCCCCACAAACAGAACAGCCTTTGTGCTCCTAGTTCAATGCTCTTTCTACACAGACTAGACCACGTGGGGGTCAGCAGGGGTGGGCTGCACTTGTGCTCGCCACACTCACATCTTCTCAGTGTTCCCCTGTCCTTCCCGCCTGAACAGAGCAACACATATGTGCGACCTTCTTGACATAAGAGCCACTGGGTTTGGATCTGAAGAGAGGAGATTCAAGGCAGACACTACGCATGATGTCCATCCTGGGTCCTGAGGAGGGGCACGAGGGGCAGGCCCAAGGCCAGTGGTGTTCTCGGCAGCGGTGGGTTGTCAGGGTGTGGTGCCCTATACCTGCCTTAGGGAGTCAAAGTAGCTCCTGTTTTGAAGTATTGAATCAACCAGCAAAAGTGTGCATGAAGAATAAAAACATCTTGCAGAGGGGCAAATTATGGTGTTAAACCCCTTGTTACTGCCCCCAAGTTAAATTCAAGGGTTCCCTTTGCCCTTGAACAATGCTCTGGCTTTCTGGGACCACCATAATTGTCTTCCGTTTAATTGTTTTTTCCTTCTGTTTAAATTTGAGGCCTGCCCCTCCACTTAGATAGTTTCAACTCACATTCACCCACATAGTCTCATGTAATTCTTCCAGCCGATCTTAGTGATACAGAAACTGAGTTCTTCAGTGCTTAAGTCATTTTCCAAAGGTCACCGGGTAGCAAGTAGTGCTCACAGTGCCAGCCAACATCATAGTGACGTGTGGCCATGACAGAGGCCCATGACATAGGTCAGACCCCTTCCTGGCTCCATTCATAATATCCTCAATTGTCATGCTTGCCCACTGCCTCAAATACACCTCTCAAATTATTCAATTATTGTAGCTGAATTTACCAGTCTGGGCCTCCTTTTCCAAGATTGTCCTTCCTTCCAAGTTTCCTCCTTACCTCCTCAGGACAAGGCGTGTCATGACAGACCATAAATGTTCTCAAGGGCTCGCTGAAGCATTGTCATTTCCCTGTCTGAAACGTCTCTCCTCACCCCCACACTAGCTACTCCTAATCCAGTGGAAGTAGATTTTCTCATCCCCAGTCTTCTGGTAAGAGTGCTCTTCTTTTTTCTTTTCTTATGGGGAACTTCTCCTCTCCTAACCCTAATCCTCAACAGTTTATCATGTTCTCCTCCAATCCTGACAACAGAGGAGCCTGTGTGCCTGAGGCTCGATCAGAGCACCTGATCTCTCTGGCCATCTGATTGATTCAGGGATGAGCAGGTGACTCAAACCAAAGACAGAATTTTCCCTTCTTCAAACAATGATGCAATTGTTACAGGACAACCCCAATATACAAGGGGGTGCCTGACTGTGGGTTCTCACCCATGCGCTTAAAAAGAACTTATAATAAGATCAATTGCAGGCACTCACAAAAAGGTTAATAAAAGGTTTATTTACAAAAGGAAGGGAAATTGAAAAATGAATAACTCAGGGACAAAAGAGAGAAGAGAGAGAGAGAGAAATCTGCAAATATGTCCTACCAGATCCGAAGAGCTGGAAATCCCCAATGGCACGCTGTAGCCCGGCGAGAAGGCAAGAGAGCCCCAAGGTCCACAAGTCTGGTTATATACCAAACCTGGCTGCTGAACTCCATGCCTCAGTTCCCAGTAATCTTCTCTTTGATGATGATGGCATTAAGGGATTAGTAGCCCTTAGGGTCTTGGATCTCTTTGATCTGAGGTGGGGTCCATAAACCTATCTGGGGAGTTTGTTGCAGACATTTTTTGCCCCCAAAACAATGAATATGCTTTTTAAAAAAAAAATGTGCTCTCCAGATGTTGTGTTTTTTACATTTTGAAGGTCAGTGGCCAACCTCTTTCAGCAATTCTATCGGCACCATTTTTCCAATGGCATGTGCTTCCTTTGTGTCTCTGTGTCACATTTAGTTAACATATGGACTTTTAATGGGAAGCCAAAAATAATGTGTGCAATTTGCTTTATTTAGAACTTCACTTTATTGGGGTAGTCTGGAGTGAAACCTGCACTATCTTCGAGGTATGGCTCTACTGGTACCTATGTCTATTTTCATTTGTCCAGTTATTCCCAAAGGACAAATGCCTGGTTTGGAATTGCTGAGTCACGTGTATGTATGTTTTAAAGGTTGCCTCACAGAAAGGTTGCCCAAATATACACCATGCCAACAATACATGAGCTTGGTTCTGCACCCCCAGCAACACCTGGTCTTGTCAATCTTTAAGTGTTTGCCAGTCTGAGAAGTGAAGACAACTGATGAAATCTGTTCCCAATTCTGGGCTTCTTTTTGGGTCATGTTCCCACATGCCTGTCCCCAAAGTTACCTGCCCTGGTCTTGCTTTTAAATCACTTGCATGTTTGTCCAACTTTCTTGGTCTGCCTCTAGACTGATCTCGCCCTGTTAGATTGGTAAGTTAGCCCTTATCATATATATCCACCTTTCCCTTAGCTCCTTGCAGGTGCTGAGAATAGTTTGGAATCAAGTAATTATTTTCTGAATGAATGGATGGATGGATGGATGGAAATTCTTTTGTGAGCCACCCATTTCCTGTTCAGTTCTGAGTGGTGCCTTGCAGTGCTAACTTGGATAGATAAATGCCCCAAAACATCAGATTTCATGGATCCCTATATTCTAATGGTTATATTGGATACTAAGTGCCAAGGATATGACTAGCCCTCTTCAGGAAATGCCACTCCCCATGGAAAGTCCTCAATTCACACTTTTTTTTTTTTTTACAGATTATCTGCCATTTCTCTAACATGGAATCATGGAAGCAAAAGACTGATCTCAAGTGACTCATCTGTATGAGAGGCAAAACTAACAAAAGAAGGATTTTGAGTTTAAGTGGAAGCTGTATCATGTGACATTTAGAAAATGCACTCCTTTGGGAAAACTGGAGCATAATGAAGGCTGGAAATATTTTTATAAATCAGGTAATTATTAGGAGGACATTAGTGAGGAGCAGAGAGGTGCTCTGACTCCCCCCTTTATATTTGGCGAATCTAAAGTCATAGCCTGTCTAATAAGTAGCAAAATGATAAGCCTCTATCCTCTGAGTTGCTATCCCAAATAACTAACAGCCACACTATCTTTCCCAGCTTCTTTTGTAATTAGAAGTGATGTATGTCATTTCCAGGCCATCCCCCAAATCTGTCATGCTTATCAATCATGGTCTTTTTCCCTCTTCTAGCTCATAATTGAGACTCTGGAAAAAAGACACGTCCTTCAGTGGGCAAAGTATAAGAGGGAAGGAGTCCAGGCCACATCTGTGCATGTAGGCACCCACCCACACCTTAGGAATACCCATTTTGGGCTTTATCTGAAAAAAATAAGCTGTGTCTGTCCTTGAGTCATTATACATTTTTGAGCTTTATCCTAATGCAGATTGCAACCTCTTTTTAGAACAAAGGTCATGCACAGCATCCGGTTAAATGTAGGGGGAAGTAAATTCCCAGGCACTTCCATCTCTCTGTAGCCTCAGGGTAGACCTTTGAGAAGGACAGCAGGCGCTGTCTGCTGGAGGGTATGGAGAGGAAGACAAAAGTGGTTAAAAGAAAAAAAAGTGGGGGGGGAGTAAAGGAGTGGGGTTGCAAACTGAGCATCAGCATTCCACCCTGTGGAGTCACACTGTGTCTAGAGAGGAGTTTGAGTTTCATGTCCCATGAAGAGGGAACCACAGCTGGCCCCTGAGTTGGGGTGTTTGGGCACCAGTTGTCTCATGATCTGGTCACCCCCAGACACCACACTGAGTAAGTTCTGCTTCTCAGCTGTAATAAATTGTTTCCCCATGAGCCCTATGTCCACAGAGCCCTGCATCTCTATGTGGCTTATTTAGTTCAAGGAAATGTCATTCCTGCCTGAGCATTTCTGCCACCCCAACCAATCAGCCAACCCCACATCCTCGAGTTCAATTTTCTGTTTCTGTGATCCTGAGGTCAGCCTACATGGGATCTGGAAAAATAATTATCATTTGTGGAGTGCTCACTGTTTGCCACGTTGTGCTAAGCATTTTAAATAGTTCATTAGTCACATCCTTCATGGTCCCTGTGATGTCCAAGGGAACCTCTTCCCCCACCTCCAACATTCCTGAAGGGGAGGGGAGGTGCGGGGAAGCTTGTGTCACGTTTATACTTTAGTTTATATTCATCAGCAAAGTTGTTTTAACCCTTCCACAATTTCTAGTGGGTCCATTCTTCGGTGTTTAATCTTTCTGTGTTCGGTAAGAGGGATTCGTTTTCCCTTGTGTTAGGGAATTGACTGTTGTTTATCAGAACATGATTTTTGTAGGTTGGTTTGTATGTGGCCACCCTATATATTCACTCAGTTTTAATAGTTTTTAAGTTTATTCTCTTTGACTTCCTAAGTAGACAAATGTTTTTTAAGTAGGAAATACTTGTAAGAAATAAGATGCTGATTTTTAACAGCTTTTGGAGATATTTTCCACATACAATACAAATTGCCCATATAAAGGGTAAAATTTAATGTTTTTAGTATTTTCACAGAGTTATGTTACCATCACCACAGTTAATTTGAGAATAAGGGAGGGCAATGTTTTAATCCTTCCCCTCCACCCCCCACCCCCCATGTGAATGGGTTAGCGTCACCAGTGGACTGTTAAATACTAATGGTGACTATTGTCTCAGTCCTGATTTTTCTGGGTTGTCTGCTTTTTTTTTTTTTTACGGTTGTCTGCTTTTTCACAAATTGTATAGTGACTCCAGTAGGGTATTTGCTAATGGTTTTTGGTAGTTGGTATTTATCAAAATATGTTTTTTTTCTAGCTCTAGCCTACTAACGATTTTATATTCTTAGTTAGAAATAGGCATGTATTTTGCCAAATCCATTTATCAAAGAGTTTATTGGGATGGAAATATCTTTTATCCTTGTCAATCTAGTAACTTGGCAAATTTATAGATTCTGTTTAAAATCATCTCTGCATTCTTTATGTGTAATCCTTTAAAACACCATTAGATTCAGTTTGCTAGTAGTTTATTTAAAATTTTTGACTTTAACTTTTTGGTATGATTAGCCTATAGCTTTCCTTCCTCCCTTCCTCCCTTTTTTCCCTCCCTCTCTCTTTTCTTGCAACATGCTGTAATGATCCAAGGTCCAATTTTCTCAGATTATTTCCAGATAATAGCTAAGCAAAACTGAGAAAAGAAAAAGGACCTGGATGTTTCTGCAGGGAAATCTTTGCTCTGAAGTTTCTCCTAGGGCTAGCAAAGACTTAGAGAGATCTATATCCTCACCAACATTTGCTATTATGTGTGTGTATGTGTGTGTGTGTGTGTGTGTGTGTGTGTGTGTGTGTAATTAAAAAAAAAATAGTAGTCATCCTAATGGAGGTGATGCCTTTAATTTACAGCTTCTGTGTTTATAGCAATTATAAAATATTTGATGCTTATTTAGGTGGTAAACATTTCCCTATACCTTTATTTTCCAGCTTTCTGCATAATTTTGTTTCAGATACACCCTCTTGGAAATAACTTTTTATTAAATTAATTTTTTTGTTTTTATTAATCTAAGCTGAAAATTTATGACTTGAAGCAGGCTAATTTATTCAATGAGTACTGCCATTACTTATGTAATTGGATTTATCCCTGCCATGTTATCTTGTGCTTTCTATTTATTGTACTGTCTTGCTTTTTTCCTCTTCAGTTAATCAGATTTTTTTTCCATTGTTTTTCATTTTGTGGGTTGGAAGTTATATATTCTATTCCTATTCTTTTAGTGGTTACCATTAAATTTTTGAGACCTATGTAAACATAATTTTCTAAACTATTTTCAATCACTCTGAATTAGAGGTCAACAAACTACAAACTGTGGGCAAATAGAGCCCACCATCATCTTTGCATGTCAGCAGACTAAGAATAATTTTTATTGAGGTAACTTTGGCTTACAACATGGTATGTGATTCTAAGGCATATGATCACACCTTCTCAGGTGCATGCCACCACACCACACCTGTCACCAAGGCACCCACAGCCCTCACCACAGTCCATTGTGTCCCATCCCTCTGTGTTTTCCTCCCTCCCCCTCCTCCTCTTGTAGCCTCAATTCCATGGTCTTATTCCTAGGGTTTGTTTGACCCTTTGCTCTGTTTCTCTATATTCCGCATATAAGTGAAACCATCTGGCATTTTCTTTTTCCTTCTTATTTAAAAATAATTTTTATGGGCCACCCCGGTGGCACAGCGGTTGAGCGCTGTGCTGTGGAGCTGTCGGCGGCGGGGACGCGAGTTCGGCGCCCAGCCGGGGAGAATCCCACATGGTGCGGCAGATCTCTCCTGCCTCGCCCGCTGCTCCCCTCAGCAGTGTACTTCTGATCTGCCTGTTCTGCTCCCTGCTCTGTCTCTGGTGGGCCCTCTCGCCGCCCCACGCCTCTGGCCTGTACCCCAGCTTGTATGTACAAATAAAATAAAATCTTTAAAAAAAAAAAGAATAATTTTTATGCTTTTAAATCTTTGAAAAAAAATCAAAAGAACAATAATATTTTGTGGCACATGAAACTTTCAGTGTCCATAAATATGATTTATTGGAACATTGTCATTTTTTTTGTTTTGTTTACATGTCTATAGGCGCTCTTGTGCTATGACAGCAAAGCCTAAAATACCTATAATCTGTCTTTGCTGAATAAATTTGTTGATCTCTGGTCTAGCCATATAACTACCCCAAACAAGAAAAGAATTCACACGGAAGTTTATGCTTTTTCCAGTCTCCATGACACCCCTATGTTGTATTCATTTAGGATATTACTTTCAGAAAGTGGAAACTAACCTAATCACCCATCAGCAGGTGAGTGGATAAACAAATTGTGGTACATCAAGACAATGGAATACTATTCAACAATAAGAAAAGAATGACTGTTGATACAGCAACACGGGTGAGTCAGAAAATACAATGCTAGTGAAAGAAAGTAAATTCAAAAGGCTACTTACTGCGTGATAACATTTATGTGAAATTCTAGAGCAGGCAGCGCTATAGTGATAGAAATCAGAAAAGTGCTTTCCAGGGGTTGGGGGTGGGGAATAGTGATCAGCTGCAAAGAAGCATGAAGGGACTTTTGAAGTGATGGGAGTATGTTCTATCATAATGGCGGTGGTGATTACAGAACTTTATATACTTGTCAAAACTCACCCACTTAGTGAAGGTTATTATATACCTATTATACCTCAATAAAGTTAATTTTAAAAACCTGTTCTGGACAAAACTAATCTAAAGATCTACAATGGGAAAGAGCATGAGGTAATAGCAATGCTCTGAATCTTAACAGGGAATTGTATTATATTGGTTTAACGCATTTGCCAAAACTCAGTCAAGGTATATTCAAGATTTGTACATTTCTTTGTATGTAAATGGTATACCAAAGAAAATGTATCAAATATTGAACGCTAGTTAACTATAAACATAATTGAATATTTAGAAGTATACTGATGTCTGTAATACATTTGAGATATATAAACATAAAATGGATGAATGAATGCTTAAATGGGTAGATTCATAATAAAGCAAGTATAATAAAGTATTAACGGGAGAATCTGGGTGATGTGTGTTCTCTGTAAGATTGAAGTAAAACACCCATTCTGCTTTTACAAGACTTGTATTGACATTAAGTATTCAGCTTGGCTTCTGGACCCAGTCTCTTTCTTCTTTTTTTTTTTTTAAAGATTTATTCACTTATGCATACAAGAGCTGGGGAGCAGGCCAGAGGTGTGTGTTTGGGGGTGGTAAGGGACAGAGTCGGGAGCAGAACAGGCAAATTGACTGAAATGCACTGCTGAGGGGAGCAGTGGGCGAGACTGGAGAGGTCTGCTGCACCATACGTGGGTTAGCTCCCTGGCCAGGGATCGAACTCATGCTGCAGTGGCTGCCAATAGCTTCACAGTGGTGAGGCTTATCCCCTTGTACCACCAGGGAGGCTCCCTGTCCCCAGTCTCTTTAAATGATTTCATGTATAGAGAACTATTTTAAAATATGTTCACCTAGGGCACATATCTTCAAAAACCAGGAAAAAGACCTTACAGAACCCATGTCCTCACTTAGTTTGAGCCAGCAGCTCAGCGGGTCCTTCCTATGTTTCAGACCTGGATGTCCCTGTTGACGTTCTCGAGAGGACCCTTCTCTCTAAACCTGAGAGAATCACAGGAGTCTAAGTCTTCTCCTGATACCTAGTTTATTGCTGCAATTCTGAAGGTAGCACACTAGTAAGGTGAGAAACTTCTGGAACCCAACTTGGTAACAACGACCTAATGGAGAAATAGTAGAGTGTGATGTGTTAGCACTAGAATGGGCTGTAGACACCACTTTACAGATGAAGGAACTGGTCCAGACAGGGAAAATGACTTGCTAAGCCCACACAGTTTTTCATTATAGCACAGTCAGTACTATATCCAAGGCTCGCCACCCTCAGCCCTACTGGGTGGCAGCCAACCTGACAGTCTCTGAGAGACACCAATGGGAGGGTTCCAGGTGTTGACCAGGTGGTCACACTCTCATCTCAGCTGGCTCCATGACCTTGAACAAGTCATTTAATCTGTTGGTTTGGGAGGGGTAGCAAGGGAACAGTAATTTCTTCCTCAGGGCAATACGAGGCTGAAGCGGAAGATTGTCTACGGAACAGTGAGCGCGTGCTCATACCCAGTAAGGCTCACTCCATGGAAACCACTGTCACCAGCAAGTATCCTGCACTGAGACTCAGAGGATCCAGATTTTGAGTCTAGCACTACATTAACTTGCTGTAACTTTAATCCTCATGATAACCCCCAAAGTAGTAGTTGTTTCCATCTTTTATCAATAAGGAAACTGATATGAATGTCAAACCTCAAGTCTTCAGATCGGGATCAAACACAAATATTCTCAGCAAAATCTTTTACGACATATCCCCCAAAGTGAAGGAAGTGAAGGACAAGATAAAAAGGTGGGATTACATCAAAATAAAAAGCTTCTGTACAGCAAAAGAGACATTAACCAAAACAAACAGACATCCTACCAACAGGGAAAAGATCTTTGCACACAGTACATCTGATAAAGGACTGATAACAAAAATTTACAAGGAACTCACACAACTCAACAAAAACAAAGCTAACAATCCAGTCAAAAAATGGGTAGAAGAGCTAAAAAGGCACTTCTCCAAAGAAGAAAGGCAAATGGCCAACAGATACATGAAAAAATGCTCAACATCACTTATAATCAAGGAAATGCAAATCAAAACCACTATGAGATACCACCTCACCCCTGTGAGGATGGCACACATTAAAAATACAGGCAACAACAAATGCTGGAAAGGATGTGGAGAAAAAGGAACTCTTCTACATTGCTGGTGGGAATGTGAACTGGTCCAACCACTATGGAAAGCTGTATGGCGATTCCTCAAACTGCTAAACATGGAGCTTCCATACGACCCAGCAATACCATTTTTGGGAATCTATCCAAAGGACACAAAAACACTAATCCAAAAGGATGCATGTTCATTGCGTATGTTCATTGCGGCACTGTTCACAATAGCAAAGGTATGGAAGCAACCCAGATGTCCAAAAATAGATGATTGGATCAAGAAGATGTGGTACATATACACAATGGAGTACTATTCAGCATGGAAAGAAGATAAACACTTGCAATTTGCAGCGACATGGATGGAATTAGAGGGGATCATACTCAGCGAAACAAGCCAGAAAGAAAGAGAAAAATATCGAATGGTTTCACTTATAACAGGACTATAGGGAACCCAAATAGGAGAGAGACACTTGGGGGGGGGGTGGGGGGAGGGGGGGGATAAGGGCACAAAATGGAGTAGAAAAGAACACAAGGGACCACAGAGATGGATCATGGGTGAAATTGGTGGTGGGTTACCCAAGGGGAATACAAAATGTGAAAGATAAAAATAAAAATACATACTTAAAAAAAAAGAAAAAAATAACACCAACACCAATACAAAAAAAAAAACCCACAAATATTGTTTCTTAATAATCCTCTTGGCAGGTGTGGTCTCAGCAAAACTACCATTCTACAGGTTTATTTTAGTACCTCTTTCATCACTTTCCTGGTCTCCATCCTCCTCTACCCACCAAGTTGGCTGTGAGGAAGAGAAGGTTGGGGATAATCTGGTATTTCTGGATGATCGTAACATCCAAGGGAGCCACTGAAGGCAATCTAGAAAGTTCTCCGTTCTTCTAGCACTGCAGACAAATCCAGCCAATAGAGATTTGCTTGTGACATCCCTATGACTGTGCCACTCAATGCCTGGTTTGCTAACCAGGAGCATTTGCGTATAGGAGGAGAAAGTTTTCCTGGACCATCTTAAGGTCCCTGGTTGAAAATTAAACTGACAAAGACAGATTAACAAGAGAAAAGCAAACAAGTTGTATTGAATTTTTACACGTACAAAGGAGCTTTCACAAGAGAATGAAGACCCAAAGAAGTGACAAGAGCAGGAAGTTTTTATACCTTTTAGAAAAATAATAAATTGGTAAAGAATTGGCAAAGACAAAGGTGTTTGAGCTAGGGATAATAAGTGATGAAGTAACTAGGAAGGTAAGGGTTAGTTTAACAAGATTTGTTTGTACAGATTTCTCAGCTCCACATTCCCTGTTTCAGGAACAAGAATATGTTCCTTCTCCTGGTCTAGGGTGAACATATTTCACATGGGTTTTTATAATAGGTTTTGGGGAGGAAGGGCAAGGGGGGCCAGGGAGAGCTCAGAGTTACCTTCCTGCTTCTGCCATTTTTTTCTCAAACTCAATCAGCTTAAGATAACTGCAGGTCGGGCCTCCCTGGTGGCGCAGCGGTTGAGCGCCGCGCTGTGGAGCTGTCCGCAGCGCGTGATGTGAGTTCGACGCCCAGCACATCCCACATGGTGCGGTAGACCTCTCCTGCCTTGCCCGCTACTCCACGCAGCAGTGTATTTCTGATCTGCCTGTTCTGTCCCCCACTGTGTCTCTGGTGAACCCTCTCGCCACCCCACGCCTCTGGCCTGTACCCCAGCTTCTATGTATAAATAAATAAATCTTTTTTTTTTAAAAAAAGATAACTGTAGGTCAAGGTGCCATATTTTGGGGTAAAGTGCCCTGAACCCCAACATATGTATCATCTGGGAGCCGGTCACAAACGACGACTCTGCCCTCACCACCACCCAGATCTACTGAAATCTCTGGAGGTGGAAGTCAAGTAAATGTTGTAGCTGGCAAGTTCTACAGGTGGTTCTTAGCACCATAACATTTGAAAGGTCCTAATCTAAGGGGCCCATAAGAGGACATAGGACTGGGTCAGTCCTTACTCTTGCCTTTCCATAAAATGGGACCATTGACCCGTATTGAGGATATTTTCCAAGAAACTAGAACTCAAGGGGGAAATAGTATAAAAAATGTGTTTCTTCATTTTTGTTCCTCTTGGTTTTCTTCCAACATTTTTTTTCACCTTCAAAGAAATGCCTACATGAAAATGATGGGTGTACATGGAACTAATCAGAGAGAACATGTATCCTAGGAAGGATACATGTCTGACATGACCCAGTCAGGCAGGAAAGCAACTTGGTTGGGAGGACCTTCACAGTGTGTTACAGACCTTGGACAGGAGGTGAACTCAGCCTGTACATTAAAAAAAGAAAGGCTTCAGGGCCTCCCTGGTGGTGCAGCGGGTTGAGCGCAGCACTGTGAGGCTATCTAGAGCCACTGCAGCATGAGTTCGATACCCAGCCAGGGAGATTCCCACATGGCTCAGCAGACCTCTCCTGTCTCGCCTACTGCTCCCCTCAGCAGTGTACTTCAGTAGATCTGCCTGTTCTGCTCTCCACTCTGTCTCTGGTGAATCCTCTCACCACCCCACACCTCTGGCCTCCACCCCAGCTTGTATGCATAAATAAATCTTTTATTAAAAAAAAAAGCTATTAAAAAAAAAGAAAGGCTTCTCATCTACAGGTCACACTTCAGCTTGTTAGCTGCTACTTTGCTCTGGCCTCTGGCTGGTAACCTGGCTTCTCTCAGCCATGGGGGACTATGTGTGTTAAAGTATCTGGCACCTAGGAGGCATTCAACACAGATTAACCTTTGAGCCCTGGTAAAAAGCGGAGTATCCCAGGGCTCAAGCCAAAGCATTCTTTCCATTCCTCCATCCTGTGGAGACTTCCAGATTTCAGATTCTCCATAGAGAATCCATGGAGTCAGGGTGTGACTTCTCTATCCAGTAGAATGTGTTCCTGTGGCCCTCCCAGTGTGAAAGACCCCAGGAGGTCCATGTGGCCACTTTCTTGACATACAAAGATCATCCTCCCTTCCCCCAGAGTCTCTCCTTCTTGCTCACCTGGTACCTTCAGCCTCTTGCCTCTTTCCTACTAGACCCTTTGAGCCTGGCCATCATTCGGGGGGGCGGGGGGCAGGGCATTGTCCGCCATGTTTGCTTCCATGGTCATTAGTAAATGGGAGGTAAGAGGTGGGTTTGGGGATTTGATTAGACCTTGTAATGACTAGCTCAGGGCAGTGCATCTACAAATGAAATGTTCACTCTGTAAGGAGTAAAACTCCTGCTAGCATCTCTGCTGTACCCTTTATGCTAAAATATTTGTCTCCATCCCAGCCTTGAGTTGCAGAAGTTTGCAGGTTCTGAGAAGGGAGTGGAGAATACTTGCCTCTCCGCACTATTATCTACTGACTGATGTTCTATCTAGGGCATCCTCAAAGGGGCTTACAAAGCCTCACTCTGGGAGTTTTACCTTTTTATTTCATTTGAGCCGATAAGCACTTGGGTCCTCAAATGAGGATTCTACCATATAATCATGACCCAAAAGGATATAGTTTTTGAGGATCCATCTACAACCATGGGCTTGTGCCCCCACAGCTGAGACACAGTACTCGCCTGAACCAAGCAAAACTACCTGATCCCATAGGAAGCTGTAAAATCAGTCATTTCTTCAACAATGACCACATCAATATACCTTGTTCTAAAAACTCATCATGTGTTATCAAAATGCATACTGGTAGGACTCTCAAAGTCACATTCCACTCGAGGGAGGTGAGGTGAGGGGTGAAATATGGGAGAAGCTTCTAACAATACAGTTTTATTTTTCACATCTTCCTGGGTAGACTCAGTTGCCCCCACTGCCTTCACCTCTGTTTTATTTACACCATTCTATTTCTGCTTCTTCCTCTCACCACTCCCAGTTCACATGACCTCCAAACTCATCATTGGAAGCAGAAACTACCAGAATCCCAAATGCGGCTGGAAACACATTCCAGAGTTCTTGCCTCTGGCAATGAATGTCTCATCTCTTAACCAAACTTGATCTCCAGCAGGGAGAACTTCACTCCAAATCTGGCGACCTGCCTGGCCTGGCCCAGTGCCAGGGTGTGGCTGGCACCAGATTCAGTTCTGTAATTTATTAGCAGTAGAATTGCATTTAATAAAAACCAAAAGAGCTTCCTAACACACATGTTGGAAGAAAAAAGTAGTAAGTTAGAGCCCAGTAGCGGAGCAGAGAGAGTACATGTGGTGGGCACCAAGGGGGTGATGTTTCTTAGGACCAGAGGTCAAAGGTCCTAAGGGTCATGGAGGAATCTTCACTAGGACTAGAATGAGTTAATTCTAATATATCATATTTGATATATAATAATTCATAAATTCATTCAGTTAATTCATCTTGCAAACTTTTATAGACACTTTTCTAGACACTAGGACTACCAAGATGAACACCAAAGATGGCTGAATAAAAGGCAAGGGTTTTTTGTGTGTGTGTTTTGTGTGAAATGATCCCTCAGAAAACACTAATTCCAAGTAGTTTTACACTGGATTCCTTCACCTCCCTGCCTGTACACTTGGTTCCTCCCTCCCCGCTCCTTTTTTCACTCTCCGTCCTTCTCTTCCTCGCCATACTTTTCTTTCCTACCTCCCTTCCTTCTGCCCTCCCTCTTTATGTCCCTTCTTCCTTCCTTTTTATCTTTTTTTTTTTAAGATTTATTTATTTATGCATACAAGCTGGGGTGCAGGCTAGAGGTGTGGGGTGGTGAGAGGGTTTGCCAGAGACAGAGCGGGGAGAAGAACAGGCAGGTAGACCAAAATACACTGCTGAGAGGAGGAGTGGGCAAGGCAGGAGAGGTCTGCTGTGCCATGTGGGAATCTTCCCAACTGGGCATCGAACTCACAAGGCAGCTGCTGACAGCTCTACAGCGCTGCGCCTAACCCACTGCGCCACCACCACCGGGTAGGCCCTTCTTATCTTTTTAAGTAAATACAACTGTCCGGGAAAGACGCCTTAGCCTGAAATGACCTCAATCAATGCCAGTCTCTACCTTTATAAAGGTTGCCTGATGACACTGGTGAAAGAAATAGGCAAAGAAATTTGAACACAGATTTAACAAGTCTCCCCAGGGATATGCCAATGAAAAGAGTACGCGTTTCTTTAAACAAAACATTTAAAGGTCATTTTAAAATACAAGCTCTGGAGATGATAAATAAATATAAATATAAAAATAAATATAAAAATAAATATAAATATAAATATAAATATAAATATAAATATAAATATAAATATATTTACTAGTTAAGTACAGGAAGAGGCGGAAAATGGTCCTAATGTTTTGAGGACAGGTACTTGAGACTTGAGTGAACATATCTCAACATCAGCCTCACAGGGAAGTTCAGGAAGTGCTGTCTCTCAAGCAACTTTGGTGAAGTGAAAATAGGTGTAAAATTGGGCTAAAGGTTCAGAAGTTCCTCTAGTGGAGTTGTCACTTCCCTCTGCTACCTCTCAATGGGGGTGTTCCCTCTCCAGCTCTCATACCCCAGGGAAGAGTCCATATCATCACTGATCCTCATTGATGTTTCCAAACCATTCTCTCTCCTCCTTTCCTGAAAAACCACCCAACTGAATCTCCCTGCTCATGTCTTCTGACAGCACCACCCTTTCTGTTGCAGCCCCCGTTGAGTCAGGTGCCTTCTTGTTCCTGGAGGACTTTGACTTCATGCTCACTCTCCTCCAGCACTGCTCTTGTTTTATCACATGTTGATTTCAGTGTCCAGCTAGATAATCCTTCCATGGTCCAGTGTCTTAGTCTGTTCAGGCTGCTGTAACACAATACTATAGGCCGGGCAGTTGCTAAGCAACAGAGGTTGCTTGCTAACAGTTCTGAAGGCTGCAACACCCAGATCAAGGCGCCCACAGATTGGGTGTCTGTTGAGGACCCACTTCCTGGCTTATAGATGGGCATCTGTTTTACTGTGTCCTCACATGGCAGAAGGGGCAAGGGAGCTTTCTCGGGTCTCTTTTATAAAGACACGACTCCCATCCAGGAGTACTCCACCTTTGGACTTAGTCATATACCAAAGTTCCCATCGCCAAATGCCATCACACTGAAGGTTAAGTGTCAACACTTGAATGGGGTGTGGCCTAAATTTAGTCTCTGGGACCCAGTCCCTCAGTTCTACTACTCTCCCCTAGCCACCCTGTCACCTCCTTCTCAATCAACTCTTCACTCCCACGGCCATGCCCTGGAAAGGCACCAGCACTGATCGCAGCCTTCGTTACCTCCATTCCTAGCACCCCACTCTCAAGCACACCTTTTTAGCTCTCTCCTTCGCTTTCCCATCCTCCAATAATTCTCCCAATTGGGCCTACAATCAATTATCCAATCATGTTTTCATTAATAACTAGTCCCTTCAATGCCTCATTTCTTTCCTTAACTTTGGTTTCAAAGTTCCATTATAGTACTTCTGTGCACACACCCTAACTCCCTCCATTGCATTTGCCCAGCAGAACCATTACAGGCTGACCCATCATGACAAGCCAAAAACAAGGAGGAGAAGCAAAGTGATACAAACACCTGATGAGCCAGGTGTCTCCTTGTTCCTGGAGGTCTTTGACTTCATGCTCACTCCCCTCCAGCACTGCTCTTGTTCTATCACATAGTGATTTCAATGTCCATCTAGATGGTCCTCCCATGTCCCTTTTCCTCTCACCCTGGCTCACACGTTGCTCCACTTCTCTGCTCCCTTTAGAGAGAACGCTTTAAGAGTTGTCCAGTTACTGTTACTAATTCCTTTCCTCCCCTTCTTTCTGGAACACACACACCCATGGACTTTTGTCACCTCATCCGATTGAAATAGCTTTTGTCAAGACCCCTGAGGACTTCCAGTTGCCAAATCCAATGGTTGACTCTCAGACTCCATTTTATCAGACCCATAAGTGATGGGGTACATCGCTCCATCCTCCTGACACACCCCTGCTTTGAGCATGCACTTGCTTTGGATTTCTCCCTACCTCACTGACTGTTCCTTTTTACTCCCCTCGGACTCTAAGCGTGTGAGCACCCTGAGGTTCAGATCTTGGCTCTTCCTCAACCACTGTCTCACTGACCTGAGCCGGGGGTCCCAGGACTGAATGATCTCCAGAATTAATCTCCAGCCGAGATCTCTGCCCTGATTCAGAAATTCTGTCTTCAACTTCTATCTTAACACCCTTACTGGATGTCTAGTGCTCATCTCAACATGAACATGTCCTCTGCCTCCAGTGTGGTCCTCCTGATCTTCATCTCAGAAAAGGACAACTCTGATTACTCAGCCAAAGAAACCTGGATTCAGCTTGAGTCCTTTCTTCTTCTCACATCCTGCATGAATCAGTTGGTGAGCCATGTTTTCTTTTTCTTATCATTGCTTCTTCTATAGTCCAAGTGACTATCACCTCTTGTCTTATTATTGCAGTAGCTTCATAACTGGTCCCCCTGCCTCAGTCCTCAGTCTTGCCTTCCATTCTCCAGAAAGCAGTTGGTGGAAACTTTCTAAAACTCAAGTTGAATAAAATCTCTCTTTTGCTGTGGTTTCTCATCTCCTACATAGCAAAAACCCAAACAATTACAGTTTCCCACAAATCTTATCTGACCTCTCCTATCGCAGATTTCATCTACTTCCTCCTAGATCACTCTGCAGTCACACCGGTGCCTGCTCTTGGGGCACATTCCTGCCTTGAGATTTTTGAACTTTGATGCTGCCTCTTCCCCTAGGACAATTTCCCCTAGATAGTCACACGGCTTACTCCCTTATTTTAGAAGTCACTTTATCAAAGAGCTCTTCTCTGACCACCCTGTGTAAAATGTCAAACTTGTCCTGAAGTAGGAAGTTATAGGTTTGCTGCTTGGAAATGAAAGTTGCTAAATTCACTGCTTGGATACTGCTGCTTGCTGGGGTGGAAAGTTGCTGGGAAAGTCTCTGTGCTGTACTGCTTGTCCACAATAGTAGCTATGGTTACCTTGACCCCCTTCCTAAACAATAAAGTTTATGATGGATGGGGTAGGTAAGTTTCCTTATGCAAACTGTATAAAAACCTGCCATTCCTGTAATTCGGGGCTCAGATTTTTGGGAGTTATCCCACTGGGCCTGCCGGTGTGACAAATAAATCTCTCTCTCTCCACCGCTCTGAGTGCTGCCTGATTTCTCTGGGAAAGTTGCCGTAACAGTCCTACCCCTCTTACCCTGTCTCCTTCAAATCCTGCTTTACTCTTCCCTCTTGAGGTGATAGAACACAGACCCTAGACAAGTAGAGAACTAGGATGGGCAGGGACTTTGATGCTCTATCAGTGATGCTGGGACAAAAGTCAAATCCCGGCCCTCTCCAACCTCACTCTTGCCTTATGTTCCAAACCACCAAGCTTTATCCCACCTCTCCAGGTGACTTCCTGCTGGTGCATCTCTGTCACTCTCTTCTCTCCACCTTGAATCTCCTTCCCCGCCTTTGCCTGACAAACTCAGCTCATCACTCCAGGACAAGGGTCTTCCTCAGGAAGCTTCTGTAGCTCCCTGCAGGCCAGTCATGCTCCCTCATCTGTGCTTCCACTCTGCTTTGCACCCCTCCTTCTAGCATTTGTCAATGGCAGGGAACAACCTGTCTTCCTCCGCTGGTCTGCGAACTCCTTAAAGATGCCATAGCTCATCTCTCCTCTCCCCTCCATCTCTGAGGCTACATCTTCTACAGCCATTTGTTTTCCTATGAGCTAATGGTTAGCTCAGAAACCTCATTATGTCACATAATTTCAGGGTGAGACAAGACAAAGGAAGCTTCTTGAGCAACTGTCAGCAGCGGGGATCCAGTTGCTGCCATTTGTTAAACAAGATGAGCATAGTCTCCAAATTGAAAATATCAAGATACATGGTCTGAAATATGATTTCTGACTGGCAATTGTATGTACGCAGAAAAATACAAGACCACTGGTGCTGCACTTCCTGCAGCCTGACCTAGTGCTTGAGCTTTCGTCAGGCCCTAGTGCTTGATCAAAAGGAGTAAGAGCCAGACCACCTTGGCCGGACTGGAGGGACGCTCGCCATCACGTGCGTGGCGCTAAGTAATAGTGGTTAGGTAAATGGGGGGCTGGGTTTTGAGGCCTGGCGTGGTGTACAGGGCAGCACAGGTGGTGGGAAGCCCAACCTTGGCAGCAGAAAGCCCCCTATTTGCATTGAAGGGAGCCCCAGACGAGTCCCTGGCCAGGAGATTGTGAGGATTAGCAATGAGGCCATAAACAGCCCGCATACCAGGCACTTAATTGATGGTATTCCCTCTGACTGTTATTCTCCACTCCTGCATCTTGCTGGGACTTGCCACAAAGCTGTTCTGGGGCAGGTGTTCTTTGGCAGGGATGCTCTCTCTCTTCGTCACCCCATCCACTTCTGCTGAGCTGGCCAGTCAGTTCGCTTACACTATTCGTAGAAGCAAGAGTGTAATCATTCCCCCAGGGTGACCCCGCCTGGACTCCGTCTCTGGGAAATGGATTCCAACTAATCTGTCAAGGTCAACAGATTCTGACTCATCCTCTGAGGTGCCTGTGGAGGATGCGCGGCTTGTAGAAAAGAACCCGCGCTTCGCTGGCAGCGTCTGCAGGTCTATGCAGGAGCGGGTTATAGCGCCTGAGACAAGTTCTCCTCCCCAACGAGCCACTTAGAAATGAAGGATTCTTGTGCAAGTAGTTTATTGGCGAAGTGACCCCAGGAGTGGTACGTGAATCAGGAAAGGGACAGAGTAAGCGGTACGGAGCTATGCAGGTGGTCAGTAAGTGAGACACCTTAAGAGTACCTAAGACTCAGCATGGGCACCTCTGTGGGGGTGGGGAACACAGTGCACAGAGTTGTCCCATCTAATGAGGGACATTTATTCTCTAATGCTCTTTTACTTCCAGGGCACCCCAGGATGAAATGACCCAACATGGATGTCACAGTCTGTGGGTGGACGCCCTTGGCACACGTGGGCATGGTGCCAACAGTGTCTGTTGCAGTGCCCTGTCCCATCCAGGGGCGACCAGCCCTCTTCTGACAGCAAAGCTCCAAGCCAACATCGTGCTGCTGCAGAAAAACAGGCCTGACCTAAAGCTGACTAGGGGACAGGTGCAGCCCAGTGGAACAGACCCAGCTCTGGGCTCCACCAAACCTGGGTCCCAGTCCTGGCACAAGCTGTGTGACAGCAGATGAGTTACTGAATATCCTCAGAATAGCCTACAGGTAACGGTGTCTGCCCATGGGGTGCTGTGAGGGTCCCCTCAGGCTGCCAGTCCAGATATTTCTCTGACACGCAACTAAGTCAGCTTTTGCCACACCCCCAACCCATCTGCACACCTGTGCACACATATAAAACACAAACTGCTCAGCAACCCAGCCCCTGGCTACTTGAGAAGACCCAATAGGACAGTCCTGAGCCTCAGCTGTGGATGTAGAACAGGCAGGAAGACCCGGCTCCAGCTCTCCGGCCCACACCCACAGCCGTCCACATGAGGGAGCGTGGGGGCCAGGGGAGGATACTAGAATCTCTTTTTATCCTCTTTTATAGTTACCCTTTTGAAAGTTCTGTTTTTGCTTTATAACAACCATGATAGAATAATTTTTGCATAAATTCATACATTTATGCAAAGCTATCTTACGAGGTATATGATCTAAAGAATTGGGAAACTCGGGCCTCCCCGGTGGCGCAGCGGTTGAGCGCTGAGCTGTGGAGCTGTTGGCCGGCTGAGAGCGATGCCGGTTTGGCGCCCAGCCGGGGAGATTCCCACAAGGCGCAGCAGACCTCTCCTGCCTCGCCTGCTGCTCTCCTCAGCAGTGTATTTCTGATCTGCCTGTTCTGCTCCCCACTCTGTCTCTGGTGAACCCTCTTGCCGCCCTGCGCCTCTGGCCTGTACCCCAGCTTGTATACATAAATAAAATTCTTTTAAAAAAAAAAGAATTGGGAAACTCTGCAAAGCTCCTTTGTTCTTGTCCTGCACAGCACCCTTCTGGCCTCTTTGCTGCTGGGACACTCCCCACACCCACACCTGCCCTGCCTTTAGTCTCATTCTCTCCTCATAGAACTACATCTTGCTGCAATTCAGTCCCTGGTTTCTCAAAGTTCATAAAGGAAAGTGTCACTTGTGTTAATGCCACAAGAAGCCCCACCTCGCCCCTTCCCAGCCTTGGATTCCCTGTCCTGGGCCTCTTGCCACTGCAGCCACCGCCACCGTCCCCATCATCTGTTGTTCTCCTGACCAGGAACTGTCAGTCTTCCTGTTGGTGACAGAACAAGTCCAGCTTCCTGAGAACAAGTCCAGCTTCCTGAGTCAGTTGGCCTGAGCCTGCCCACTTCCTGTGCTGTCCCCCCACCCCACCGCCCCACTGGGCTTGGGTCCCCCCACCTTTGCAGTTCCCAGCAGACCCAGAGTTCCCACCTCTGTTTCTTTCTTTAAGGTGTGCTTTCCCCGGCCCTGTTGGACCCCTGTCTGATTTCAAGACCCATGACAGTGACCATTTCTGCCTTAAAGCAGGATTTTTGGGCTCAGTACAATTTTGGGGCTCAGTACAAAATAAAACCATAGGGTCACTATTCAGTAAATAGGAAAAGATACTAAAGAAAAGGTACTAAACTACAAAGCTTTGTTCTCTCTTCTTTCCTCAGTCTCTTGGGACTTGTCATGGTGTTTTTTTGTTTTCTGTTTAGTGGACTCCCTCAGGGGGCTTATTAATGACATAAATTTACTCTTGGTTTTGGAGGCTGGAAGTCCAAGATCAGGGTACCAACGATCGGGTACTGATTAGAGCTGTCTTCTGGGTTGCAGATGTATCTTTACATCCTTTTACCGTACCCTCACCTGATGGAAAGAGAACAAGAAGGCTGTCTGGGTCTCTTTCATGCGGGCTCTGATCCCATTTAGAAGGGCTCCATCTTATGACCAAGTCACCTCCAAAAGTCCCCCTCTGAATATATCAGATGGGGGTTAGGTTTTAGCATAGGAATTTCAGAGAGACACAATTCAGCCATATAGATACATAGACTCCCTTAAAGCCAATTTATTGAAGGGGGCAAAGAGGAGTCATTCTAGGGCCTCCCTGGTGGCACAATGGGGTAAGTCTCAGCACTATGAAGCTATCAGCAGCCACTGCAGCACTGGCTGACCCAAATGATGCAGCAGACCTCTCCTGTCTCACCCGCTGCTCCCCTCAGCAGTGTCTTTCAGTCAATTCACCTGTTCTGCTCCCCACTCTGTCTCTGGTGAATCCTCTCACCTGCCCCCCCCACACACACCTCTGACCTATACCCCAGCTCTTGTATGCATAAATTAACAAATCTTTAAAAAAAAAAAAAGGTCAATCTTCCTGTTCTGCTCCCCACTCTGTCTCTGGTGAACCCTCTCACCGCCCCACACCTCTGGCCTGAACTCCAGCTTGTATGCAAAAATAAAATAAATCTTAAAAAGAATTAGGGAAATTCCACAGTACTCGGAGTTCTTTTAAGTTATACACAGGCTTGCCACACAGCACCTGGCTTGCACCATCAGCCTCCCCTGCCCTTCCTTTAGGGGAGGCCAACCAACCAATGATATCCTGTTATTTAAAAAAGCAAAATCAAAATATTTTAACAAATATACACACACACATATGTAATAATGTGGGTTATCTTTAAAGTGTTTGGTGCAATTTTGGAACAGACTTTTTAAAAGTAAGAAGAGAGCCCAGGGGCTACCGGGGTCCCAATCCACCTCAAGGTGACTTGTGCTCAGAGAGGGCCTCTTTCTGCAGTCACAAGACAGAAATCTGCTGAGTCAAAAGGAAGTTCTGGAACCAGCTCTAAAAATAGTCCTTAGCATGTGGTAGGATGTTTAGTGGTCTGAGAATGAAGCGAATCAGAGACAGAATTTCAAAAACTAGTGAAAATGGAAACCCCACAACTCCACATACACAGCGTGTCTTCAAAGCTTCCCTGGTTCTCTAGAAAACATATAATTCCATCATCACAGCCAGTGCCTTTGCTGGCCTGGATCCCCACTGGAATGCAAGTAACTTCAGGAGAAAATGGCTCCTCTTTATCTTCCTTTGAAAAATATTAAAGTGTAACATATAAAGAGCCCACATCTTAAGAATATGGCCCAGCGACTTTATGCACACACACCTCCAGGTGAGGACCCGGATCAGTATAGAGAAGGTCCCCCCACCCCCACCAGCAGGCTCCCTTGGCAAAACCCTCCCTTCCAAGGTACACGTCATTCTGATATCTATTGCTATAGATTAATTTTGCCTGTTATTTAAATTGGGATATAATTGACATACCGGTATATTATTTCCAAGTGTATTTGATTAACACAATGATTCAAATGTATATACAAATATATATATACACACACACAAATGTGTATACTGCAAAATGATCACCACACGAAGTCTATTTCACATCCATCACCTCACACAGCTACAATTTTTTTTCTGTGATGAGAATTTTTAGTTTGGCCCGTTTTTGAACTTCACATAAATAGAATCAGACAGGATGGACTCCTTTATGTCTAGCTTCTTTTGCTCGTCTGTGATATGCATCCCTGTTGCTAAAAGTGAAAACAACCTTTTCACGTGTTAGCCATAACGGAGTCACGTGCGGTCAGATGTGGCTATCACTGCTTGTCCTGCAATCCTTCTCTACCTTATACAATTATCACTCACCTTCCCTCACAATGCACAGGACAAACATAAATCATACATTTTCCAATTTAAATGTGGTTTTTTTTCCCTGAATACAAAAATAACACATGCTCATTTAAAAAAGATTCTAGCTTTGAGAATCTTTGTGGTTTGCCCACACACAACCAATCAGTGGGTTGACTTGTGATCTTTGACCTATGTGGGATCACTCCGAAAAATTAATGGGATCAGTCACATTCTTCCTCTCAGGAATGTGGCCTCTAAGACTCAGAGGAAGTTGCATTTGGTGGAGACAAAGGCCCCATTTGAACTGTGCTGCCCACATGCCCCTACAGAATTGAAGGGCCTCTTCCCCAGCAGCCAGCCTCCTAGTCCGAACCCAGGACAGTTCTCAGAGGTCAACCCAGCTCCGGAGTTCCTTGTGGGGTGGGCTTGTCCTTTATTGAGACTGCATTGCTGCTCAATTTCTCCTACTGCCCACTCCTGCTCTTCCTCCACCCCAGGAGGGCTCACTAATCAACATCTCAGTCTGTTTCCTCCCTGCCACAGGGAGGATCAGAAAGATGACGTGAAAGAATCAGGCATACCGTGCACGGTTCCTTCCATTCTGACATGGCCTGGTCCTGCATCTTGGTACTCCTGCACTTCTGTCCTCCTGGAACATTGTGTGATCGCACTTGGAATCTCCACAGGAAGTCTAGTTTGCTGAATCAAGGCCAGGTCTAGTATTAGCTGAGCCTCAGTTTCTTCATGTGTAAAATGGGCCTTTTTCAAGTCCACTTCAGCCTCTGTGTCTCTCCCTCTACTTTTTGTTTCCCTCCACAGCCCCACTCCCACTGTCCCTAATCTGTCCTTCCTTCCCCCACCCCCGCTCCTCCTTACCCAATAGCATTGGCTAGCACTGTGGGGGTTATACAGCAGGTTCGCATCAGGTTGATAATTTGGTGGGGAAAACAAGATAAAGGGCTGTTTTCACAATCAGACTTAACAATTGTGTTAAGAGGGCCTCCCTGGTGGTTCAAGGGGTTAAGTCTCATCACTATGGAGCTATCACAGCCACTGAAGCAAGAGTTCAATCCCAGGGTAGGGAGCTAACCCACATGGTGCAGCAGACCTCTCTGTCTCTCCCGCTGCTCCCCTCAGCAGTGTATTTCAGTTGATCTGCCTGTTCTGCTCCCTGTTCTGTCTCAGGTGAATCCTCTCACCCTCTCATCCCCACACCTCTGGCCTACACCGCAGCTCTTGTATGCATAAATAAATAAATGTAAAAAAACAAATTGTGTGAGAGCAGGGTTACTGGGGTAGGACTTCAGCCAGAGGGGGCTTTCTGAAGCTTCATTTTAATTAGCATCCCCCACCTCCCACTCAAAAAAGCCTAGGAAGCCTGACCAGGGTCCTATGATCAGCCAGAACCTTACCTCCCATTCCATGCTACAAGCACCCACAGCCCCCAATTCCCGAGGCATCTTTACTGCCACGCCTTTGCAGTACAGACCCTGCCTAATGAGGCCCTGTTCAGACACCAGCCCTTCTCAAATCTTCCTGGAAACCCAGGTCACTGCCATAGCATTGTTTGTACATTGATGATCGTGTTTGCCACCAGCTGCCTTGCACTAAGGGTTAACTAGGTTAACTAGTAACAACACTTCTTTGATTAAGAAAAAAAAGTGAGAATCATGTCCTCATGGCTCAGTAATTTGTAAAATGCCTCCCATTTCTCCAAATTTGGCACCAAAATGGATATTCTTACAGGTGAGTCAATAGAAAGCAGAGTTAATTTATTGGTTCAGGGTTGGGAAAAATACATAAAAAGAGTACGGGTCACCTTCTCCCCCAGATAGCAACTGCTAAGAATGCAGGCCTGAATGGGGGCCTCACACAATGCCAGTCTGAAGAAGGCCCCCAACATCTCCACCCTTTCCTGTGGGGTGATGGTGAGTGAGGTTGGGAAGCCTGAGGAAAGCTTCCCCTTTCCCCATACCCTGGGGAGAAGATGGGGCTCAAGGACTCCCACACTCTTGTGGCCCAGTCAGCATCTGGGTGTCATGCAAGCATCTCTTGGACGCCCAGAGGGAAAGCAAGAGCCCAGGCCTCCCACGTTAAACCCGTTGTCCCCAAAGCCAGCGCCTCCTGAGAGGACCCTTACTGGCCCCTCCCAGGCTGGCAGCTCTGGGCTCCCCAAGCTCCAGTAACACAGCAGCACCAGCCTTCTTGCTGGGCCTGTCTGGCAAATCTAAGGGATCTCACCTGCCTCGGGATCCATCTCCTGTCTTCTGGTCTGTCCCTACTCCTTGTGAAATCAAAGGCAGCCCCAGTACAGAAGCAAGAGGCCTCATTTTGTAAGAGGGTGGTCCTCAGGAAAGGGGAGTGTCCCAGGACCCCACCCCCACCTCAAGCCAGAGAGATCCAAGACACCTAGGACTACGAATCCCAGAATGCCATCGTCACCGAAGGAAGGATGCTGAGGACTGAGGGTGGGGTTAAGAAATGGTTTTGGGGATTTAAAAACCAGACCTGTGAGCTTGGAGGGGGGTTATTGCTCATGGTTGTGGATTGCCAGGTTTTGAGTGGGCCATAAGATTCCAGCTCTGCGGAACTGGTAGGACGCATTCACCAATTTATTCTTTATCTTTTTCCTTTCCCTTTTTGTAAATAAACCCTTTTATTAATTTTATGGTGTGTGTCTGCAGTTGAGTCTTTTAAGTCCCTTTTAAGCTCATGGGTGAGAACCCAGACAGGCACCCCATTTATATCGGGCCTGCCCTGTAACAATTTCTTAGCCACACTGAACCCTGAGCTTAAAAAGGGCACCAGGCAGAGAGCCGCCCTGAAGGTAGTCTGGGCGTTTCCCTTTTGAAGTGGAAATGAGGAAAATCTGCTTTCTGGCAGGGGCAGCCTGCTGTCCTGAGTAAGCCATCTGCTGTAGTCCCCTAGCCTGGAGGAAGAAGACCAGGCTCTGTGAATGCCTGTAAAAGGGCTTTAGGCCCCAGAATAAATCCATTTGGGCCACCCAGGCCCTGGTTTGGCTGCAGGCCCTGCCCAATGTTTTCTCCTGTCCCAAGTCCTGGAAGCAGCACCCTTGTCTCCCTCTTCCCTTAAAGCCCAGCTGCTCTAATCCTAACGCAGAGCAAAGTCAGAGTAGGGCCAGAAGAGGCCTGAGAAATCTGAGCACTGCGCCCCTCCCCGTCTCTATCCCCAGTTACCTTTTTTGTTTGTTTGTATTTTAACAGCAGGTGCTCAGGCCTGAGAGGGGAGGGACTTGCCAGAGACCACTTGTTGGCCCAGACCCAGAGCCCTCTGTCTCCACAGCTGTTTCTCCTGGGGGCTGCTTTGGCCTACTTTGAGCTAGGACTTGATATTTCCGAGTGGAGGGTAAATGAAAGATGGTCAAGATTTTCCGACATCCCATCAATGATAGACCCCTGTGGGCCCACATGCCTGACGGCGGGCACCTGAAGTAGGGTGTGGACGTGCGTGAGTGGGCGCACCTGAGCCGGAGTCTGGGCTTATAAGAAGAGAGCAGCAGTGTGGCAGCAGCGGGGGCAAGGCGCACGAAGCAGAGCATGGAGCAGAGGACTGTTCGGGGTGCAGTAGAGAAGCCAGGAGAGAACGCCAGAAAACCCAGAAAAAGTGAAGATCTGCAGCGGGGGGTAGGAGGCCTACCGGCCTCCTGGTCCCCCATCCTGCCCTCTACCTGGTTGCCTCACTACAAAAGATTATTAAAAGACCGAAAAGCCACTGCAGGGCCCCAGGACTCCTCCTTGACCCATCTGCCCAGCTCCATAGAAAACCTGCCCCCCAGTCTTCCTGCCGCTACACTGAGCAAGGAGTCCAACAGATTCCTGGAAGCAGCAAAAACCACAGTGTTGGAAGCCCTCAACCCATTCCAAAGTAGGGGTGTCAATTACTGGAAGGGAGGGCTTCTTAGGGCTGTACCCCTCCCACCATTGTCCCCCAGCTGACCCCAGAACCACTCCCTTCGCAGACCCCAATATAGCCCTAATCACAAAGGCACTGTGTTGATGTTAACACGAAGACTGAGGGGCACCTTGGGACCCCCAAATTTGTACACTTTAAAGAGGTCCGGTCATCCATGTACACGGACAAAGGAGACTCTTAGTGTGAGAGAACTTTTATAGAATTTGTGTGCATAGAGAGACAAAGAAAGGATAGTACTTTCCAAATAAAACACCCAAATTACCCATGTCCTCATAGGTAAATGTCCAGCCAAATACGGTTGACCTGAAACAGGGCCACTGAGGCCTGAAAGTTTGCCAAAAATCTAAGGCACCCTCTGGCAGACAACCCTAGCAAAGGGGTTCTGAAGCAGGTCCCGAAAAGCTGGAGCAGAAGGAGATACCATATCAAGATAACAACTGCCAACATCAGCCTCCCCACGTGACTCACCCAACGTCTTCTGAAGTGTCTCCTCCAATTCCCCCAAGTCCCTGGTGCAAATCCAAAGCTGAGAAGCAAGTGCCCTTCTCCACGCGTCTTCCCCTGAGCTGACCTGCCTCCCATGTCAAATAGCTTCACCTGGTCACTCAGCTCTGATCTTAGATAAGTGGGGGTGGGGAAAATGGCACCTCCCCTAACAATGGACATGCCTCTGCAACAATGGAGTGAAGCCTCTGGAGCACCCAGGCTGATGCTATGGGTAGCCCAGCGGAGCCTGGGTCAGGCCTAGAGCTGGGGGGAGGATCCAAGCCCAGCCACGGGACCTTATGTAACCTCCCTTAGCCTCAGTTTCACCACACATAAAAAGGAAAGCAATAAAAATATCTCTACACCTTATGGGGCAGGGGCCCAATGACAAATGACTATGGATGATTCGGTGGCGGGTGTGGTAGCATACAGCTGAAGAGGCTTGAACCTATTCCTCTAATTCATATATAGTGTTGTAAACCTCAATAAAAAATGTTGTGGAAAAAAGTGAAAATTTTTGTGACCAAAAAAAAATTCTCTATCTTTTAATGAGATATTGTAAGAACTTCACAAAAAAGTAAACAAGTTGTTTGACAAAAGTCAGAGAGAACATGATAAACATCACACAGCTAGAATGGGGACAGCTCATGTCACCATTAATACCTACCTGACAAGCTGCTACCCCCAGAACACTGGGCACCAAGTTAATGGAAAGGGGAGAAGGGAGTCACAGGGGAAAAAAGGGGGCCCTCAAGTGACCCCACAACAACCCTGACCCACCCCAAGCAGCATCCCTGGCCTGAGGGAGGGGAGCAAATGGTTGAGCTACAGGCAGTGTGTGGCCTCCAGCAAGGGACCCCCTAACAATTCTGTCGAGATTTAATAGGGGGTGGCCAGTTAGTTCCTGGAATGTCCAAGAAAAACAAACTGGTTATTCCAAGTGAAATTGCAGCCTGGCTGAGGCGGGCTGGGTCTGCTTTAAATTAAACACAGCATTTCTCAGATTCTTTTCATCTCCTTGCCACTGTGGGTTAGCTGAGACATTACCTCATCTCACCTTCCTGCTCAGGGGTGGGGAAGCTGACAGGGTGTGGGTCTGGGGATGGGACCATCTGGGGGATCTGGGAGCCCCACCCCAGGCTCCTGGGGCTGGGAAGCAGGCTCTCCTCCTCCGAGCATGCAGCCACCCACAGGGGCTGGAGGCCCCAGATACTCGGGATGTGGGGCGTCCCGTCAGCAGGCAAGCCGGCCCTTCCTTGGTATTTAGCTGAGGAGTTACAGCATTTGCACAAATATTGCCTTCCTAAGAGGACTTTAAAAATCTTGGCTGCAGTTTTACGAGTGCAAGGTTGATCCTTTGCTGGTTCCTGTCAAACATTTAGGCCTGGGTGGCCATGCCTGCCAGCTCCTCCGCAGAGCTCCATTGTGCTTTGTGGGGAAAACTGGGCTGGAGAGGCTAGTTCTGAGGGTGGATTGGTCAAGGGTGGAGTTCCCTTCTGGTTTCAGAATTCCTTTCAACCAATTTAGCTAGCTTGTGGAGTCCCAGAAAATTCTGGAGCAATGGAGTCAAGCAGACATGAGTGTGAGTCCTGATTGTGTTGATGAAGTTTACCTCATCTTACTCACATCTTGAATATCCTCATCTTTAAAATGGAAGCAAGGATGCCTCTCTCTCAGTGTTTTGTGGATTAACAAGGGTTCTTATGCTTCTCTTGTATCAGATGAAATGTACCCAGATTCTGCTTATGTAAAAGGGAAATTTCTTGTATGAAACCAAGGGGAATTTTGTAAAAACATGTCCCTGGGGCCAGATCTGCTCTGTCGCCTCATCATCGGGACAGCCTGCTTCTCTGGGGGCCTCAGTGCAGCCTCCTCCCCCTCACTGCTGCTTTCTCTTTCCCGTTTACTCCAAGTCCAGCTCTTGCTGATCCCGAACAGTCCTTGTCCGACTTACCTCCATTAATTCCACACAGATTTTGAAAGAGCCAATAACTGATTTCAATTGTGGAATGTTTATTAAGGCTCACACAATAGTTGGGGGCTGGCAGTTGCCCTGAACCACACTCTGGAGCTGAGGGCTGGAAGCAGCAGGAATCCTTGTTTTATGGGGTTGATCACCAGTGGGGAAGCAGGGTATTGACTGGCCAGGGTTTTACCAGGTTAATTCAATAAACAAACAAGGACCTAGTTAACTTCATAAATAACAAACAAGGACCAGGAAATAAACAAGGACCAGGTTAACTCAATAAATAAACAGGGACCAAGTTTCTGCAACACAGCCTTGTTTACGACATGTCCTCACACAAGGTCTATAGTTAGTGCTCAGGAAATGACAGCCGCTTCAGTTGTGTGGCTCGGTTTGCATGTCAGTATTAGCAGCAGAATACTTCTGTTCGTCCCTCCAGACTCACTTCTTCCTCTTCTCCATCTGGTTTGGTCCCTCAGGGCTGCTGACTTGTATGAACTGTGTCAATTTGTTTTTTTGCTTTTTTTTTTTTAAAGATTTATTTTTATTTCATTTATGCATTCAAGAACTGGGGTGTAGGCTAGAGGTGCGGTGGGGCGAGAGCATTCACCAGAGACAGAGTGGGGATCAGAACAGGCAGATCGGATCGACTGAAGAATACTGCAGAGGGGAGCAGCAGGCGAGACAGGAGAGGACTGCTGCATCATGTGGGAAGCTCCCTAGCCGGGGATCGAACTCGTGCTGCAGTGGCTGTGATAGCTTCATAGTGCTGAGACTTAACCTCTTGTGCCAATTCGAACTCCCTCACCTGCTGAGTTCAGCTCACAGTGGACACCAGCAGGAAATAGGAGGGCAGGAGGGAAGAGTGGGCAGGTGCTATTGTTCCAGCTCCTTGCCTTGGGGGGAGTGAGCAGCCCTGTGGCTTCCTCCTGTGCTGAAGGCACAGCAACTTTCCGGCAGTCCCCTCCCTCAGCTTAGTCCTCCCTGGGTGCTTTAATCCTTTCTCTCCTTGCCCCTTCAGGCTCACCAGCCACGGGGATGGCTCTCCTCCTGTCCCGGAGGTGCTGCATCATTCCTTGCTGGTTTCTACTCATCTTGCTCCCATATTTACAAATAGTTCATTATATTCTCTCTGGTGCCTGATTTGTAACTCTGACCTCCCATCTCTCTCCTGAGTGTCTGATGATAGCATAGGTAGAGGGAGACAGATTTGTCTCCTTGCCCGTCTCCCACTCTGGCTCCTGGAGGAAATGGAGAAAGAGCTAGAAGCTCTTTGAGATAAACATTGTAAATTAGGTATCCAACTCTGCCAGAAGTGAAAAGTATTATATGGACACTGGGAGGAGAGACTTCTTTTGTAAGAAGTTTTCCATTTCCCTTGGAGAATGTGGCCCACAAAAAATTAGAAATATGCTACCAATTCAGTTAGAAACCTCTTTCTGTCTTAGGACACAGCTGCCCCAAAGTGAGCGTCACACAGGTTGGGAACAGAAGGTGTTTCTCTGTCATTCCCAAATTCATTGGATTGATCAACTGGATTCTATTTTGTCCATCTTGGCTCGTGCTTGCCTAGCTTTGGGCTTTGACTATGATAAGAGCCTAGGACAGCTCTCCATGTCTCTGGACTTTCTTTCCCAGGCTGCTCAAATCTGCCTTGGCTTGATACAGGCCTATTCATGTCATGTCCCAGATCAAAAGTACCCCCTGGTTTCCTGTTTCCCTTACTCAAAAAAGATAAATCAGAGTACTCACCAGCCTGCTAATCCTTGCTCCCCACCCTTTTCATCTATTCTTTTTCTTTTTAAAGATTTATTTGTTTATGCATACGTGAACTGGGTATAGGCCAGAGGTGTGGTGGTGGTGAGAGGATTCACCAGAGACAGAGTGGGGAGCAGAACAGGCAGATCTACTGAACTATACTGCTGAGGGGAGCAGAGGGTGAGACAGGAGTGTGGGTCAGCAACCTGGCTGGGGATCAAACTCATGCTTGTGCTGCTGATGGCTTAAGCTGAGACTTAACCTCTCGCGCCACCAGGGAGGCCCCACCTGTTCATCTATTCTTCAATGCACAGTCTATATCTTGCTTCCCACATATGCCTTCCTTGCCAACTCAGCCAGGGTGACTTCTCCCATTGATTCCTACTGTTGGAGAAACAGCCTCCAAGCTGGTTCAACCACTTGAACAAGAGGCTTCTGGCCCTTTCAGCAACCACCCTATTCTGGGGCTTCAGGCGCCTGTTGACAGCTGCCAGTCCCTTTGACCGTGTGGGGTTGCGCTGCAGCTGCTGCCACCCAGCCTCTTTGCCGTGCGTCTGATCCTGGTGCCCAGCTCCTGATGGCGAGCACTCCCCTCTTGGTGGGCTTGCTGCTGGTCCGCAGGGACCAGACTTCTGATGGCTGGACCATGTTCTTCTTACACACGGCGGGTCCCAGCTTGCTTTGCTTAGCGGGCCAGTTGCCATCTTGCACGTGTGGCTCCTGCTTCCTTTGCTGAGCAAGCCAGGTGCCACCTTGTCCCTGTTTGGACTCTGTTCTCTACTTCATGGTCACTATCTGAGGTAGGACAGACTATCTGGCAACATGCTGGCCTATGAATTTTTTTCTCTCTCAGCTCTCCCTTTTCTCACTCCCTGCTAATAAATTCCGTTATTGTTTTTTCTCCCTGTGTGTCTGCTTTTGAGTCGTGGCCTGAAGACATAAGAATATAAGTGAAGGTCATTCCCCTTTCTACTGGGTCTGCTCCATTTCACTACCATTCAGAATAGGAATACTGAGAGATATAGAAGAAAACCCACACCTTTTGCTGCTTTTGAAGTTAAACCTCAATCAGCTTCAATTATCTTTGGTACATACACACACAGAGCTTTGAGCATTCATAATACTTTTGATCATAAAATTATTATCTTGGTGATTATACCTGCATTAAGAACCACACCGTAGACTTGTGTCTTTTTATTCCGGAGAGAATTCCAGAATGATTGTAATCACTACCCCTACTTGTGAGGGGAGCTGGGAAACTGAATATGTTAACTGGAGTACACTGCCATTGTCTCCCAAACCTGAATCTCAGTAAGAAGGAAAGAACAGCTCTAGAGTAGGCTCCCAGCAGTCTTATGTTAAAGCTTTGGAAAGATGGGGTGGAAACAGCCACTGAGCACCACCTCCATGGGAGAGAAACCATGTTCAGCACTTTACATATGTCACGAGGAAATGGAGAAGCTGGTTCCATAGTCCTGAGGTGGAACCTGAGAATGTGCATCTCCTTAAATAGCTCCCAGGAGAGAGGCTGAGGCTATGGAAGGAAAATCACACTTTGAGTGGTCCAGCCGGATTACCCTGAGGAAACAAGCAACCCCCAGATTTCAGAGGCTTCAATGACAGACATGTCCGCCAAGAGTTGGCGTGGGCTCTTTGTACCTGGGAGTCAGGTGACCCAAACACCTCGACCTGGAGCAGTGCCGGGACCAGGCCAGGGGAAAGAAGCTGTGACGAAGGACCAACTGGTTCTTACAGGCGTTCAAGTGGAAGGGTCACACCGGACACCAGGCAGGGAGGAGAGGTTAGTGTTGGTGAGTGACAGCACACTGTCCAGGCTTCACAGAAGGGGTTGGATTTGAACTGGCCGGGTTTTGAAAGATGGGCAGACTGAGGCAACACTGTGACTACCACTGTCATGTGCCAGAAGCTTTTAGATCATTTCCTACTTGACCTTCATGAGAACCCAGAGTCCTTTTTATAAAAGAGGACATTAAGGATCTGAGGTCAGATTTTTTCTGTCAATGTTCATTAGGAATCAGTCTATAATTTTCTTTCTTGGGCTCTTTATCTGGTTTCAGTATTAAAAGTGATATTGCATTGTAAAATGAATTAGGAAGCATCCTCTCGTGTTTTTAGAAATAATTTGAAGAAGATGGGCATGAGTTCTTCTTTAAAGGTTTAATAGAATTTATTTGTAAAGCCCTGGGCTTTTGTTTGGGGAAGATTTTTTTAATGCTGTTTCTATTTCCATGGTTGTGATGTTTATTCAAACTCCTGTTTTTTCCTTGTTTAGTCTTGGTAGACTATATTGATCTAGAAATTTGTCCACTCAAGGTTATCAAGTTTACTATTTCATAGAATTGCTTACAGTAACTTCATGATCCTTTGTATCTCTATGCCATTGGTAATTTATCCTCTTTCATTTATTTTTTTGTTTTCTCTGAACTTAATTTTGATAAGCATTTTATAGATAAGGAAACCAAGGCACAGAGGCCAGGTAACTTTCTTAGGGCCACACTGTAAGTTTAAGGGTCACCCTGAAAGGACCCACAATGTCAAGGAGTCTAATTTCAGAGCTCGTTTTTTTCCTCTAACTGCAGCCATACTGTTTAACCACATTATTGAGGTTTGACTTTAGGTTCATATTTTTAGGCAAGAATCATGACCAAAGATTTGTTTACTGTGGTCTAGCTGAGGCCAGTGGTGTCTGAAACTGTCACATGTTAGCCCACAGTCCCAGGGTTGGTTTGGCCTCTGAGAACAGTACTGGGCAGCCAGTCACGAAAGCAGAATCGAGCAGGGTATGACTTTGAGGCTGGCTGCAACTTACAAAGATCTAGAGACTGCAGCACTACAGTTGGACCAAGCGACCTCACTTACTTTCAAGGCAGAAGGCAGAGCAGCGGGGGAGTGGGCCATGAGTAGGAAAAGTGGTGACTCATCTTCTGATTTTGTTTTCCTCCCCTCTGGCTTGAGCCTCCAAGTGCCTGCTCACTTTCCTCCCCACCATCCCTTCTCCTCAAAGGCCCCAGATGAGGGCTGAATATTACTGTTTCAATTTCACTGCTTGTGATTGGTCTGTTTAGGTGTTCCAAATCTTCTTTATCTAGTTTTGGGTGATTGTATAGTTCTAGGAATTTGTCCATTTCCTCTAGGTTGTTGAACTTGTTTCCGCATAGCTATTCATAGTAATCGCTGATTATTCTTTTGATTTTTGCTGTGTCCGTTGTGATTTATCCTCTTTCATTTATGATCCTATTTATTTGTGTTTTCTCCCATTTTTTTCTTTGTAAGCCTGGTTTGTAGTTTGTCTATTTTATTTTTTCAAAGAACCAGCTTTTGGTTTCGTTAATCTTCAGGATTGTTTTATTTCCACCCAAATGAGGGCTGAATATGCGTGCCCATTTCATATGATGCGTGGTGGGTTCCTCAGCCTTTGTCCTGGTTACAATGAGGCTGACTTCCTGTTGACTTGATATTTGGGGCACTAAACTATGAGCTCTGGGAGGGTGGGACCCATGTATAGTTCCTGCATCCTTAGGTGCCTGGTGCGGCAGGCACTGTCAGGTGGGTACAGGATGGGAGGAGGGGGACCAGCATGACTGGGATGCTGGAGGTTGGCAGGTGCTTTCCAGGTCAGGAGTCCAAACCCCTAGGGTCCTAGACTTGCTCAAAGACCACCCACCACCTGGGCAGCTCTGGTGACACCTAAGCTCAGTCAATGTGAGGTGCTTTGCCCAGTTCCCTCTAACTAGGTTCTGGGTCTTTCCTCAGCCTGGGAATAAACCAGTACTGTAGGGAGTTCTCATCTGAATAGTGCTCTCAATTACCACCCATGGAGGAGAGAGGCTGCTCAAAGAACTTGAGGTACAATGCTCATTAAGTAACTTTTTCAACTGCTCACACAGCTGCTTCTAAGAAATACTGGCTAGTATGTCTTCATCACACCTCTTTACTGACCACACCAGGCATCTTTTGAGTTCCACTCTATCTTGCACACATCAACCATGGTGCCAAGTGAGTTTTACTTCATACACACTACTTTTTGAGGGCAGGCGTCAGATTTAGGATCTCAGTGGGGAAGTCTGGCACCTTGAGAAGACAGCATGCTACAAGGTGACAGAAGCTATCACGTCACAAGTTAGGGTCTTTTCAGTTGCTTGTTCTCAATTCTGCTGCACATTAGACTCTCCTGGGATCTAATGTGCAGGCCGCACCCAGGCTCATTACATCAAACTCTCTGGGCAAGGAGCCCTGGAATCTGTTTTGTAATAAGTTCCCAGGTGGTTTTAGGATGCAGAGTTGAGAACCTCTGTTCCAGTGAATTTTGCTGAAAAGGGGGCTTGATAGTGTAGGAATTTTGAAACTTCTGACGGTAGTTATTTGGGTGGTTGTAACTGAAGAGTCCTATGTGAGGCAGGGGGGTAAAACTGCACTGGGCTGGGAAGCCAGACGGGAGCACAGCAAGCACATGACTCGGCCCAGCCACTGCCCTCCTTCTCCGCTCCTCGCTGCCCCAGCAGCCCACTATTTTATCTAGACTCCTCTGGTGCCTAATTCACTTGTAAGTGAAAAAATCTGTTGGGCAAGCAAGAAACACTTAATTGCAACTATCCACAAGTGGTGCTCCCCTAAGGGCTCCAACATCAGATTAAAAACACCCAAATCAAAGTTATGAGATACCACCTCACACTCATCAGGATGGCTACTATGTATTTGTTTCTATATATAAAAAAACAAACAAGTACTGGCAAAGTATGCAAAAATGGTAACACTTGTATGCTGATGGTTCAGATTCTATGGAAAATGGTATGGCAGGCCCTCTAAAATTTAAAAATAAAATTGACATGTGATTCAGCAATTCTACTTCAGAATCTAAACCCAAAAGAACAGGAAGCAGGGACTTTGAGATACTTGCAAATGCATCCATGTTCCCATCAGCGTTATTCGCAAGAGCTAAAAGGTGGAAGAAATATAAGTGTCCACCAACAGATGAATGGTAAATAGGATATATACATATAGCAGAATGTTAGTCAAGTCTTAAAAAGAAAGGACATGCAGACATACCCTACAACATGGGTGAACCTTGAAGATAACTTATTAGGCAAAATAAGCCAATGACAGAAGGAAAATACTTATGATTCCATTTGTAGGAGGCACCGAGGGTAGTTAACTGAGAAAGAACAGAGGCTGCCAGGGGCTGGGGGTGTTTAATGGGTTTGAAGTTTCCGTATTACAAGATGAGTTCTGTGGATGAATGGGGCGTGTGGTTATATAACGCGACTACTTAAGGCTACTGAACCTAACCATTAACATGGTAAATTTTCTCACGTCTGCTTTACCAAAATTAAGAAAAACACACTCAATCTAGTCTGGGATGGAAACGCAGAAAGGAATGGATACCTTCATAGGATGAGGTGAACCCTGAACAGATCAGAGGCCTGGGAGGAATCTACATAATGTATTTGCGGACAGGAGACAGTGAAGAGAATGTTCAAGTTCTAGACTGGGAATGATTCATTCCTCTGTTTTCTTCCCCATTCAGATAGAAAGTATATCAAAGACTCACAGGGCTAGCTGTGGGAATGCTGGGAGCGTGCTGGTAAAACCCAGAAAGGCGAGACGTAAAAAACACTAACTTATACAAACAAGACGTAAGATACTGCCACACGTGGGGCAAGGCACCGACGACAACCAAGATCAGTGGCTGCTGTGGCGCTTCAGGGATCTACAGACTCACGGGTTGTGACACTTGTCAACTAGTCATTCTCCATTCTATTTGTTTAAAAAATGATGATGTACCTTGATCCATGTCAGACCTACTTGTGGCTCTTTCCAAAAACCAAATGTGCCCTCAGAGAAGTGTTTACAATACCGAGGATATTCCAAAGAATCTGTCATCTAAAGGGAGGCCACCCTTTGGGCTTCTGAAGAGAGCCACTGAGACGAGCACATAGTTCCGCAAGGGGGCACGGTGACGGATTCCAGCTCACAAAGATGTATAAGCCTTGAAAAGTCTTACACACCCTGGGAAGCAAGTGCAGAACAGCCACTCAGGAAACATGTGGCCTGACCAGGCGGCAAGGGCTGGAGGCCATAACCTCCCCTCCCAATACAGCTCAGGGGTCTGATTGCCGTATGCATGGCAGATGCCCTGTCTTTATTCCAGGCTTGCTCCTTCACTTTCAGCCCTCGAACCTGGGTGGGGCTGAGCCACGGAACTTCTGTGCTTCAGTGGAGCCCTGGCCCACGCAAGCAGCCACGGGCTAACCCACTCCACCAGCTTATCTGTGGTCTCCTTGGAGAACCCTTTCCCATAATTCATATCTGAGTGAAAATGTAGAAGTGAGCTGGCCCTTTAATGTTAACACGTTGTATGCAGGAAACATATTTATACATTTTTTATAGACTAGTGGTAGAATGTGGGTAACGTATAAATATGTTTATTTTTATACTTTTTTTATACTTAAAAAATTAGCAAAAATGGCCCGCGCCACCTGTTTGCACGCGATAAAAACTACCTGCAAACAATGCGTTAAGAACACAGATCTTAAGCCGTGGTGCAGGGTCCTGCAGTGCCTTCTCCCTGCACCCCTGGAAAGCTGTTCGCATACTTCTGCACATGAATGCAGCGGGCCTGCTTTCCGCAGGTTCTCCCAGTCAGGGCATATGCGGCACAGGCTTGGGTGATGTGCCTGGAGGGAGCATCATGGCTACTCCTCCAGGTCAGGTCTCCTTTTCACCCCCAGCCCCACTCCTGAGGTCTCTGCCCACGCATTCTGGGTGTCAGAGGCCCACGCGTGACGTGGGCTGCGGTGGCGTCAGCAGCGGGGCACCCGGGGCACCCACGCGAGTCAGCACCGGTGCCGCCACCGCAGACGCCGCGGAGGGCCGGTACCTCGGCCACGTAGCTGATGGCGTCCCTCGTTAGCAGCCTTCCCATCCCAGAAATGCAAAGCAACTTCCACTAGCTTCTACTCTCCTGGCCAAGGGTCAGAAGCTGGCCCTCGAAGAGGCGTGTGCAGGGGAGGCTGCAAGAGCTGAGCTCTCAGCCTCTGAGAAGAACAGGAAGAGGAAACCAAAATTGACTCTTCTGAGAAATCCCAGTCCCGAGTTCTCAAATCACAAATGCAGAACCATAAACCAAGGGGAAAAACAAAAAGGCCCAAGTCCTTTTAATTTTCTTCCTCCCAATAACTAGTTCCAGTGATGTTTATTACTCAGCTCAAGTAGGAGTAACAGTAGGCACAAATAGAAACAGACTCTGCTTTTACAAAGCCTTTGTACAAGTCCTCTGACTTTTCTGTTCATGCCAGGGCCCCTGCTGCTAGTGCCAGAGGTTGAGGGAGGCCAGAGGGCCACAGACAGAGCAGGGCCTGCAGAGACGGACACTGGCCTCAAGGCCAGATCAAAGTACAGCCAGGAAAAGATAAGCAGGCAACTGCTGAAATAGTCCACTGAGCTGCGTTTCTGTATGTGGGGAGAGACTTGCCAGAAAAACCACAAGGTAGCAGGGCCAGGCCCTTCCCTGGGCACAGAAATTGGGTGTGTAGAGGTCTGTACCACCCTGTGCTTGGCAGGGGAGACTCCTTGGGAACTCTGTCCACAGGAGCTGATGAAGCTGGGAGGAGCTGGCTTCGGGCCGCAGGGTCCATGTTCCTGCTCTCTGGGAGCCCCCAGGAATCTTGCCTGCAGTCAGTGGCTATTCACAGCAGTGGGATCGTGCCTCCCTGCCCTGGAGGTGCCACAGTTTGCATCAGGGATTTTGCCTCCAAGGCCTCCTGCAGCATGGAAGGAAGACACCACTAAGGACTTGGGGAACTTGGTGAGCCTTGTTCCTATGTTCCTGTCCAAGATAGGGCAGAGCAAGGATGAGCAAGGGGCCCAGAGGCCAGGTGCTTTGTGGAACCGGAAGTCACTGCCGTGCTCTACACTGTCACCGTGAACTGCCCGGGATTCTGTGGACAGGTCAGGCTCCCATCTGTGTCCGCACACCATCCTCAAGGAAGAGCAGACGGGGCCTTGGTGCTATCTTAGGGGCTGCTTGAGCTCAAATAGGCCAGTTCCACCCTTGACAACCTTCCCAACCACGAGGCAGGCTGAAGGGGACCTGAGCTCATCATGAGATCCTGCAAAAGACACAGAGCACTTGTTAGGTGGTTGAGGGAGATGCTGGGGGTGATGTAAGGGGACCAGGGGACTCCACACTGGGGGTGGAGGATGGGACACCTTGGAGGCCATGAGGAGTGTCCCGAGTACCCAAAGCTGATGAGATAATATAAGGCAGCATTGCTTCTGCCTTTGAGAGGCACATGCCTTTCCCGTACACTGCCCCCCACCTCCCTAGCACCTCCTGCTCTCAGATTCCAAGCTCCTGTGTGCATGGAAGGCACATGGGAGGCTTGTATGCCCAATGGATAAGCTCTTCAGCCAGAGCAGATTCTGGAGCGGTCTGGAAGGCCAAAGGCCCCTGCCCACACACACTGACCCATCATGGTGGCCTGCTTCAGAAACTGGAAGCTGGTTTCAAATGTCATCTGTTGTAGCGGGGAGGAGTTTGACCGGATCCCAAAGCGATTCAATGGCTTGTAAACGCCCTCAAAGCACATGTAGTCAGCAACCAGGGAGAGGTGGCGGGGATCAACTGCAATGCCTGTCAGGAAGGATTAAGCAGTGTGGGGACAGTGGGGGCAGAATGACCTTGCACAGTGGGGGCAAGGGCTCTGCTGCCAGACTGCAGGGCTCCATTCCAGCTCTGCCAGCTACTCATTCAATTCAACCCTAACCCCCTCGGGTGGTCACCCCGATGGCTATTGCTACACCTTGCCCTCTGCTCCACCTCCAGCAAAGGAAACAGTGTCACAGACCTGCAGGACATGAGAATCTAACAGCACTGCTTTCACTTGGAAACTGAAACCCTGAGGGCAAGGATGGGCAAGTTATCAGACAGGAGCTTCCCCAGAGAGCAGCAAATGAGAAACAAACCAGAGAGCCTTGGTGACAGGAATCCCCCCAAAAACTAAAACACAAGTCACGTCCTCTCCATAGTCACTCAGGACTCCTCCAAGGTCCACCTCCCCTCCCGTGTTCAGTCACCCCACATACAGTCTTAAACAACACAAGGCCTTCCGAGTCCATCATAGCTCCACTTACCATACACGGCAAACACGTCCCTGATCTCCTTCTCGATCACCCGCAGTGCAGCCTCAATGCCGTAAGTGCTGGCCATGGCGTGGATGTCATTGGAATAGAGGCGGCGTAAATCCAGAACCTGGGAAAGGAAAGAGAGGTTGGTCCAGAGGCCCTGGCTCAGTTCCACCCTAGCTGCTGAGCACAGCTAAGGACAAAGTGGTCATGAGGTAACCCAGGATGAGTGAAAGGAGACAGAGTAGGCAGAGCTGCTGACAAGGCACTGGCGGTGCCCCGAGGACTGTATCCTTGTCATTACCAGAGCCAAAGATTACAGGTACTGGCTTAAAAGTCAATAGGAAAAAAAGTTATTTTTTATCT
Organism: Scalopus aquaticus; assembly: GCA_004024925.1. Taxonomy (NCBI): domain Eukaryota; kingdom Metazoa; phylum Chordata; class Mammalia; order Eulipotyphla; family Talpidae; genus Scalopus; species Scalopus aquaticus. The sequence goes on along the minus strand of PVIJ01001274.1, from coordinate 121,711 downwards.
AACACAGATTGAAGTTTCCCTTAATAGGGGACAGAAAGCTTCCCAGCAGAGACCTGTCAATAGCTCCCCATGGTATGTGGAGCAGGGACAGGTCAGCTGGCATCATCAAGGGCCTGAGGGGACTCCAAGCTGTAGCGGGTCACTGCCACAGAAGTGGAGACCCTGCTGGCCTGCTTGGTCTTATTTAAACCAACCCTATAAGCATGACATGAAGGGACTCTGTTGGTGACTGTCTCCTGGGAGATACAAACCCTTCCCCCACTGTCTTCACTCTGTCCTCTGGAGAAGTGCTGGGTAAAAGACTCCAGGGAGAAGGGGTCTTTGTGGGACAGCTAACGTGGGGGGGAGAAGTGTGTGAGGCAGGAGAGTTTTGGTGCAGATTAGGGAAGAGTTGGTTGCAGGGTCCCAGTTCCTCAGTGTCCGGTAGGAAAACAATTATGCCCAGGTGCTGAGAGCATCTCAGAAGGGCCTGGGGGACTCACTGAAGTGGAAGGAGGGAGAACAGGACAGATGGCTCAGAGGAAAAGATGACACGCGTGAGGAGCAGGTGGGATAGAAGCACAGGTATCCGCCAACATGAGGGTCTGGGTCTTGGCCACCTGTGCTCCCAAGTCAGCACCTGAGCAAACTATTTCTTATAAACTCTACCTTCCAGAGGTTTTTATTTCAAGGAAAAACAATCATACTCAAATTAGTCTGAGAAACTCTGGGTTAGATAAAGATAAGCAAGCTTCTGTACTGCAAGCCTTAGCTAGGCGAACATACATCGTGGATCGCCAAGAGGTGGGCCAGGACATGCAAACTTGGTTTGGGGACACTGGGCTAGATGTGTGGTCAGCTCAGGTAAATCAGCGTGACCCTCGCCTCCTGGGGCTAGAGACAGTGTGAGGACTCTGTTCCAGGCCAGCAGAGAACCCGGGGAGGGATGCATACCTCAGCATACTTGAACAGCTCTGGCAGGTTGATTCCTTCTGTGTTTAAGATGAGCTCCTTCTCGTTCCTATTGTTAGTGGTTTCATTCAGGAGGCACCTTGTGATGCCCTTGGTTGTATAGACGACAGCGCCATGAGCCAAGGACACTACCAGAGAGCTCATGTCAAAGTTAATCTTCATTAGGGGAAATTTCAGTGTCACCTGCAAGAAAAGGGAGAGCTGGACCAGAGGAGAAGGCGTGGTAAAGAGGGCAGAGAGCAAAGGCTCTGGGAAACTCCTTCACATTCCTCTCAGAAAGCACCTCAGCTGGGAGAGGGTGCTTAACTGACCACTCAGAGGGCCTGCTGCCAGTCACCCAGATTGAGGTGAAAACAGTGGAGCAACACTTTCACGCTGTCAGCAAGAAGGGTGAACATGTCCACTCAAAATTGCCTTCACTATCCTTTCAATTACCATGAGGCATAATACACACTGTTGTGTGTGTGATGCTGGCTAATGATTCTTATCTATACCACCACCTGGGAGCCAGTGGAATGACTCTAAGGAAAGGACAAAAAGGTCAGCCTGTGGGTAGATATCTAAGCATCCAAATCACCAGTCTTCAAGGGGACTCTGCAATTCCCGCGGTGGTTACCAGGGGGATGTGTGTGTAAGGATAAAGTATTCCTGCCTGCCCCTGTACCAACTTTGATAATGTTAACATGCTTGTACTGAGGATTAATGAGGCGATATTTGAAAATTCCTATGGGGTCTGGCAGATCAGACCCACATATTCATTGTTCTTGAGAAGTCAGAGGAAAGTGGCTAAACAGGGGTTTGAAAGTCAAAGGTGTGGGGCTGTGTTTCAGGGCAGAGTATCCACAGCTGTCACCAGATTCTTTAAAGAACGTGGGATTAAAGACAGTAACCAACTTTCACAGGCCCTAAGTGACAGGAGCTCAGCAGCAGGCCCTCACTGATGCCTGGCCCTGGGCCATACTCGAACTTACCTGGCACCACAGGCTCCCCTCCGTGTCGTACTGGTAGTCCTCTATGAATGGGTGGGACTCCCGCACAGCCTGCACCCGGCGCGCCTCATCTCCCTGGGGTTCCTGACTTCGGGTAGGTTTTGGGGTCTGTATCAGAGGCGCAGCAGGGAGCGAGTCCTCTTCGGGCCCTAGGTCCACTTCTTCATCTTGCTCCTGGGCCTTGTGGGTGAGTTGCCCCCCCTCGTGCCCTTGCTCCTGCATGTCGTCATCCTCCTCCTCCTCCTCCTCCTTCTCCTCCTCTTCTTCACTCTCGTAATCAACCTGAAGGGAGTCAAGAGTATGTGCTGAGTCACTTGGGTCCCCACCATTTTTCTGGACTTTGCCTGAGGAACAAGCACCCTGCAAAGGCCCACCCAGACCCTACCTGCTCCACTCCTGGCTTCTCTGCGCTGGCCTCTCCTGTTGGCCCACCTCCCTGGGAATGCCAGCCCCTCAGTCAATCCCCCCACCTCAGAACTTAGCCCTCAGCTTGTGCTTTCTTACCTGTCAATTCCCTCAGTGCCTCTATTCTGTCCTTTCACCTTGTGATAATCATGACAGTAGAGGACCAATATGGGGGAGGAGATATGATACTGTCACTATAAAAACAGGAGGCAGCCTCACTTTTCTAATTGCCAAAGGCTTTTGGGTCCTTCAATTTGATTCAAATCCAGGCACAGCCAGACTCAAAGATGGCTCCTGCCAGTTCTACCCTGTGAACACCTTCTTTGCATCCCAGAGGCGTGCTGGGCAGGCTAAAGCTTCAAGGTTCCTGACGGCCTCCAGTATGACACCAACGAGTGGCCAACATGACGGGGAATGATCCGTCGGGTGTGAAGAGGAGGAGGGACACGACCACGACCTATGGCCTCTTCACCCCTGACAGCCCCCTCACCTCTTCCTCTTGCTTCTCCTTGCGTTTGGCATCAGAGGCATCAGCATCTCCCTCCTCAGCCTCAGCATCCACAATGTGCCCCTCTTCTTCCTCATCACCGTCCTGCTCTCCCTGTGGTTTCGGGACAGGAGGGAAGAGATTAGCTCTAATATTCACTGCTTGGTGATTCTAGCTCTCCACCCACCAGCCTGTTCACCCATCCACCCAACTACCTTTCTGCTCTCTCACCCATCCAGCCAGCCAGCTGCTTATCTACTTCCATTCAGCACATATCCACCTTCCACCCAGCCTGCATCTACCCACCCAACCCACTCTGTGCATCCAGGACCTATTCTGTGCTAGTCCTGGAGTCCATGCCTCCTCCTCTTCAGCCTTTATGTTGACAAGTACCTCTCACAAAATCCTGCATTAAAATAGTAACTTTTAAAGTACCAGGGCTTTCCAAGTCATTAAAAGATCGCAAAATAATATTCCAAATGTTTTGTTGCAGGTGGGGATGAACAGACTATCTTAGTGAATATCGAAAACAAATATGTAGACCCTTCTTTTCTGACCAAGTTCCTCAGAGTCTCCTAAGTGATATAAGAATTAAGATCGGCAGTCTTTCAATGACAGTTCATGCCATTGGTGCCTGAGTTACCCAATTGGTAAGTCACCATGGCAGGAGACTTAGCAGTGTCACTAGTCTTAGCCAGTCCCTCATTTTAGGGGTGAGGAGAGCAGGCCTGGAGACAGGAGGTAACACAGCTGGCAGAAGAATCTGGCAGGGTAGTCCAGTCTATTTCAACCCCACCCAAGCAGGCTTGCTACACAGACATGGCCCACTGCACTTTCCTAAAAATAGCTGGCTCAGACGACTCAAAAACCTGCTCCGTGCTGCCCTGCGCTCCTGGCACATGAGGGATCATCATTCCCAGACTAGTTTGCCTCCAAGGGCTTTCCCCTGGTTACTTTCTTTTTGTGTCACCACAGTCCGACTTTCCTACTTCAAAATGCGTCTTCTGGCCCTTGCCAGTATCCTGAGGACATGAGAGCAAAATGAAACCAGAGTAGAAACTTAAAAGCCCAATGCATACATCTACCCTCAGGATGAAAATCACTTACAGAAGTGTCCTTAAGAGTAGACAGATGGATGCTTGGGGCCCTCACCCAGGTCAACCAGACCATGCTGGCTGGCAGCCTTCCTGGAATGTTATTCCTGGGCCCTCACAGAACAGCAGATAAAAGCCAATGTAAGTAGAAAAATGGCTAAACTCCAGGAAGGGGAGTTGAGGGGGAGCTAAAAACTGTCATGGAGACTCACAGGGGATAAGAAGCCGTCACCTAATGCATTTCCCAGTCCTGGGGCCCACCCTGTGCTGCTGTGGACTCACTCACCCGATTCCTCTCAGACTCCCCAGCACTGTCTAGATCCCGCTGGGTAGCTCGCCGAGTGTTTACGTTTCTGAAAGCCGATGCTTTACTATTCTTCTTTCTGATGGACTCCATTAGAATTTTAAAGAATCTAAAATGAGAACAAAATCACATAGCTTCATTCGAGGCCCGCATCTCCACTGTTCAGGCCTAGGAAGTTCTGTCCAAGGATCTCACACTATCAAAGGCGGTATCTGTAACCGAGAAGGAGACCAGGCCTCTCCTATCAGCTCACTTTCCATGCCCCTCGTCGTTTCTGAACAGCCTAACCCAAGTCAGGAAAGACCATGGTGCCACAGCTCAATGGGCCTGGTCTGAGGACATGCTCTGCCACCCTAGTGTGCCTGGCTCTGAGCACCAGTCTCCAGGGCTTTAACTCCTTTGTCTGTAAGCTGTGGGTATTAATATGTGTCGAGCAGTCTTGTTGTGAGGACTAGAAACAACCCTGTGTGACACCTGTGACAAGGCCTGGCAGAGTGCGGCTCAGGAGAGGACAGGTACCGGCGCTGCGGGAAGACTGTCACTGAACAAGGAGGGCAGATCTATAGGAGGGGAACTCTGCTGAAACAGGACTTGCTCCAGCCTCCTGCCCATAGCACCTCCAGAAAGCGGCACTGCTCTGTCTGGCAACTCCTGTCTTAGTGTGGTGTTTCTGACAATGAAGATGCAGAAGAGTTCATCAGAACTTCAAAGGCAAGGCAGAGGTAACTGAATTTGTGGCAATGAATTATGTGGCCAGGCGAGAACCAAGCCAATCTGAAAGGAGAGCCAATCTGAAAGAACCAACCTGGAGTCACACACACAAACCCTTTCCTGGCCCTACCCGCTCCTCCTAAGTATCTACTTTAAGCTCCACATTAAACCCCCTCCCCGCGGTTTCTCCTCTCATCTAGTCTCTTGTCTATTTTCTTCATCAGGCCATTAACAGCACACCAGATGAATGCTTTTAATTATATAAAGTTTCAGGTCCCTCACTGGTCTATCCATCCACCCTGTATTCTCCAGGCACCTAAACATGCCTATCATGTGCCAGCTTCAGGGCAAAGCAAGGGTGGAAAGACAGAGGCATAGAGTGAATTGAAGAAGAAGGCAGGTCAAATGGTTACCATTTTGCTCATTAGAAATAAGACTGGCATGCTCTCTCTTCATTTTTCCCCCCCACTTTTAAAAGTTGTATGTTGTTTTCCTTAGGTTTCCACCCTTGGCAAAAGTAAGATTCCTCACTCACCACTTCAAGCAAGAGTTTGGTCACCAGGTATTGGTGATGATTACAAGAGGGTCAAACGGGTGAGATCAAGAAAGACACATGCCACTGGGAAGAGATGTTTTTGAAATGACAGGCTCAGGGTCAAGTCTCTGTTCTGCTGGCAACTGGAGGGAAGGCCTTGATCTCACATGTGCTGTGAGCAGTTACACCTCACCCCGGCCCCTGAACAGGATGTAAAAGAGGAAATGGGCCAGCTGCTGTAACTCCATCCCCCCTCTGCTGTGGGGCTGCCGCTCTGACTCACAGGCCTGGCCTGTCACTTTGTGTCTGTCATCTCTCTGAGAAGTCTCTCCCCAGAATATCAAGTCCCTCACAACTGGCCTCAACCTGCTTCTACCCACCCTTGTGCAACCTCTGGGATCCCCTAAAATCATCTGCTTTACCAGCTATTTCCCTACCTAACTCCTAGAGTAACACCTGTTGCCAAGGCTGGCGAGCTGCGTATGTCACTCCCAAAAGAGTCCTTTCCTAATACCCTCAATGGGAATCCTTTGTACCTCACCTCCTCTGTAGGTGAACAGGACTGGTGGAGCAGAGGAGAGGTGAGAAAGGTAAGCCCTGACATGGTATCAGTGTGCCAGACTTCTAGGGGCACAGGTCCCCCTTCTGTGATTCTGCCAAGGAGGTACTGAAGACCCAGGGTGATGCGCTCTGAGTTTCGCTGTTTATCAGAATGTAGCAACCGAAAGTAAACAGGAGGGCTGGCTGCAGAGAGCCCTCCCACCCCACATAAATAATTACAGAGAACATGATCCTTGGCTGTTTCCGAAAGCTCCACCACCTGCTGTCCGCAGTTAGACTCACAAAAGCTGTAACTGCAGAGACTGCCAACTCGGTCATTTTATGGTTTTGGACCAGAACTGATACCTCCTGACTTCTAGCTCTGTGATCTACCCCACCACCCCAACCCACCTTCAGATAATATACACAAACATTCAAAAGGACAGGCGCCAGTTTAGATGCTTCAGGTACCTTTGCTGCTTATTTGTCTCCATCTAGGGAAGTCCCTCTGTCTACTCTTTTTTCCAATCTATGTCAAGAGTCTCATGATCCCACTGCTGGGAAAGAAGCAGGGAAGAGGGGATGAAGAGGGGAGAAAAGAAAAGAAAGGGGAAAGAGAAGAGGGAAGGGAAAAAGGGAAGAGAAAAAGCTTGTGAGGGGGACTGCTACTTCTTGAAAGCATTCACATCTCCTTGTGGGCTAGAAGAGGCCTGACTGTGACTGTGTGGCTGCGTGGGTCTGACCAAGGTAGTTCAAACCACACCTGATTCACATGCTGTGCTCACTCAACTCTGGCCTGCTCCACTGAGAGCTACTGCACATGTTTTGGTTATCAAAGCTTTTCAAGTGCACCAGCAAATTACCAGCGAGGAGATGAAAAAGTACTTCACTGCTGGGAAGAAGCCAGAACTATGCTTCAGCAAGAAATTTTAAAAAGCAATGGATTTTCAATTCCTCAATATAATGTCAGTAAGAAGAATTCTAAGCAAAGCCTGGGGCATGCCTCACTCTGACCTAACTGCTTGGCAGGCCTAAGGCCCTAAGAAAATAGAAATGGGGGAAGACTGCTTTTGATAAATCTGAAGAGGCCACATATCCTAATTCCCATTTCTCAGAAAAGGGCTGCTTGGTCAGCACAAACATGCAGTGCACTTGGGAGCTATGTTCCTCCCCGTTAATTAATGAGCTTGCAAGCTGGTTTACAGGCAGGTCTCCTGTGACACGGTTCTGAATCATGAGAGCACTGGCCCACCCGGTAAAATGAACCTTTTCTACCCAGGCGAAGAGCAATGCAGGTATTCCCCAAGATCTAGTCAGTGAGCCCTGTCCAAAGGGCTAAGTTCACAGTCAAGTTCATCTACCACCACACCCCCCACCCTAAATACCACTGGTTTAGAGGGGTCAGTCTAAAGCCAGCTACCACCCTCAGGTGAGGGGGAACAATAGGGCCAAGTGGCAGAAGACTTGCTCTCTCCCAGTGAAACCTTTGTCCCCTACCCCCAAGAATGGGCATCCCTTAGTAAAAGTCTGGGAAGACTACATGCAGAGGACTTTCAGCCTCTACCTGCCATCACCACTTTCCATGAGCTGCTCCAGAGGACCTGGGAGCTGGCCTAGATTAGAGCAGTGGTTAGTGGGCAAATCCTGCCACAAGTGGGATCTGTTGGGGCCTTCCAAGGCTTTTTAAAATATACGAATGACTTGCTGATATTAAAAATTAAGGAAACTTCTTATTTATGAAGGCAAAAATAAGCCAGCAAGTAGTCAAAGACAAAAAAACGAAGTGGGGAATAGAGGACTTTTTCCCTTTTTTTTTGCATCAGAAGATCTGGCCACCCCAGCCCATATTCCCCTTGAGGTCGGTTCCGTAGCTCTATCCTGCTGGGGGCCCTCCAGTGTGCCTTCCATCTGTCATATGTTGGGTCCACGACCACTTGAGTCTGTACATCATGATTTAGGGTCAGCTGGAGTCAAATGTGCTCGGCTGGCTCCTCCCAGCTTGCTCCAGGTCCAATACACCCATTCTACTACTCTTGTGCACTGAGCATTGTGGCCTGCACTTTTCAAATGTCCAACAGTAACTTGACCTTGAGAGAAAAAGGTGATCCTTCCTACCAGAAGGGACAAGAATTTCTAAGAAGCTGGAAGTAATCCAGTTATACATGCTGGGTGTAGAGCAGCATGCCATCAGTATCCTGTTCATTATTAACAGGTTATAAATGTACCAGGAACCACTTTATGCTGCCTGAAATATGACATCATGTTAAATATTAACACCACATGCTGGTGATAGCACAGCACCTCTGCAATGGAGCTCCATGCTCTCTGCGTGACACACTTCTACATTTTAAAACCTACAAACTCAAGTAGTCAGGACTCATCAACCAGAGAAAAGAAAAGTATTCCAGAGGTGGTATGTGATTAATGTAATCACTGCCAGATTAGGGGTGAGGTTTCCAGATTAGGTTGCAGGGCCTATTTGTCTTCCTAAATACTTCCTTTGGATTCATTTAGGCAAATGGGCCCAAACTCTTGGACTTCTGTAGCCAGGAGTGCTCAAGGCCAATGACAAAGTCAAATAATAAAGAGTCCTGACCTTGTTTCCATGAAGTGCAGGATATTCTCAGGTCGCAGGCACTTCTCTTGCTGGTAATACGCATGTGGCAGGAACTGAAACCGCAGCTGGTACACCCTGAACTTGTTCTGCTTTTCCCCTATACAGAAGGACTCTTGGACGTCAATTTTCTGCAACACCTTGAACCAGACAGAGAGAACCCAATATGTCAGGGTCCCTGGGGACTGGGGATTGTAAGACAGCTATGGGAAATCGGAGGGTTTGAGAGGACAGAGGCTGGGGCCACAGGCTAAAACCCCAAAGAAACTCCAGTGAGCTCTGCAGGCACAGGATCTTTTGTGGGCAAAAAGGGTCCTCTAGTCATCAGGTCATCCCCAGAGAATGGCCTGAGGCTGAGAGGAGTGGGCTGCAGAGAGGCTGGCAAACTGTCCCAGGAAGCATTTCCTCTTTAAGGCACATGCAGATGTGGCAGCACCGATGATTACTTTTAAAGCTTCTTGACCCACCCCTGCTCAGCACCTGGCAGAGAATGCTTCTCTCTCACCGGTGAAGTATGAGCTCAGTCAGCAAAGTCTGTCCTTTGTGGACAGGGGATGCAGATAAATGCCTCCACCCAGGGCAGACACGTCCAACAGAGACCATTACCTCCCCTAAGCACACCCTGGTGAGCTGCTTCTTCAGGCTTTTCACTCTCTTCAGTGCTTTCTTAGTGTTGAACACAGGCACACTCATCATGGGTGTCTTGATGTTGGCACTAGCCACCATGAGAATCTCCCTCAATCTGTCACAGAACAGGGATGTATCCGATCACCAAAGCTGCCCAGATTCCCTCTGTGAGACTGTTCTCGTAAAGATGTACGAGTCCTGGGATCTCAGAGAGGCCTAAGGATCTTGCAGGAAGATATACTGAGCCAAAGAGTTCCAGCTCTGGCCCCATATGTGACACCCAGTGACTCTCCTATTAGTGTTCTCCATTGGAGCATGGACCCAAGGACAGGGCTGTGTCACACACGCATGCACACACATGTGCACTCTCATTAAATGATTTCTTCCCCAGGAAGGGCTAGGACAGAGCCCACCCCGTGTACCCCTGCTGCCCTGCACCTTGGAATGCCCAGAGTGACGTTCATCTCGCCTCTGCCAGCGAAGTGGAAAGTGTTTAGAGTCATCTGTGTGGAGGGCTCCCCGATGCTCTGGGCAGCCAGCAGGCCCACGGCCTCACCCGGGTCACAAAGTGAGCGCTGCCACTTCAGCTGCAGCAGGGTCCTCAATCTGGTGAGGCAGGAGATGGCAGGGGTTAGAAGCAGACACGACACGTTGGTTCGGAGCAGATACCACCACTTGAAACCAGGGCGCACGAACTGTTCTCTCTCCCTCTTTTGGAGCTTGTTTTTCCTAGCTGAATGGTCCTTCTAATCCTCAAATTCCTTCTAGAAACTCTGGGATGTCCTGAATTACACAGCACAGACCTGAGGGCAGCTACCTCAGAGGCTTCCAGTTCTGCGGGTCAGGCTTAGTAAGCTGATCAGGAAGGACCCCTGGAACCACACCAAGATCAACCCCTCAAACCGGCATTCTTTGAAGGCACTTTGGAGGTTTTTACCCATTGTGGCTTGGTGTGGCTTTATGCCTTGGCTTCGTATCTGCCTAGACCGTTTTAATTCTTGTGTAAGAGCGTGTAAGGTGAGGATTTTACATGGTCTTTTCCCTTAGGATCTAAAACCCAAAACTTAAAGGACCACCAGAGTAAGCAAATCCAACCCATGAAAGGTTGAGATGTCACAGGGCAATGAATGGACAGAGCTGGGACACAGAGCTGGCAGCTGCTGAACAGTGATCAGATTCCTTGACACACCAAATTCAAGAGAGGTACTTTCTGCAAGCCTCTGTCCCAGCAGAGGACTCTTCTCCGTCTTGCCCAGAGGCGATATCCACTCCTGCCTACCTGCTTGTGCCCGTCCAGAGCCCTCGGAGCTGCAACGTGCCCTTCTGTTTCACTTTCTTCCCTTCTACTGGAGTCTCACACCAGGAGGCTGCCCTCCCCTTCCAGAGTGGTTGGGGAAGGATGTGAGAGGAAAATGTGCCCTCTGTACATACCATGTAACACATGAAAGGCATTACCTGTCCAGAGAGAGCTCTGCTTTTTCGCAATTCTTTTCTGCTTGAGATGCCCACTCACAGCTGTAGTCATCCATCTTTTTCTCAAATGTTTCTGATACTGATGCAAAGTAGATGTCTGGGCGCCAGATTGACAGGCTGGGGTCAGGACAAGGGGCAGCCTTCTTCTGGTATTTCCTCCGGCTCTGCTCATCTAATTCATACCACATCTTCAACATCTGAAAGGAAGGATGGATCTCAGTGATGCTGAACAATGCCAGGAATGGACTTCTCTTCCTGGGACACCAGCAATGTAAGGAGAAACAAAGGCGCTGGCTACATATAACATCAGGGAAAAGGGACAGAAACGAGACTGCCGTGAGAAAACCATTTCAGCATTTAAAGCAACGAGAAACCCAATCCGTCCCAGAAACATTCCTTAACCATGACTAGGAGCTCTTTACTTTGGCCCATTCATGCACATGCAGGGGGAGCATGCAAGTTACTGCCCAAACTGGGATTCTTCAAGAGTAAAATGGGGAACTATCAGTAAGAATGCTGGGAGCGGTGGCAAAGCTAGGGCCCATGCTGGATCCCTTTGAGCACTCCCAAGCTTTCACATGCTTGACGCCCAAAGCTGTCTGCTAGGGACTACTTCAAAGTCCCTCCCCACGAACCTCCTTGCCTCCTCCCCAGGCTCCCAGTTGTTTGACTAATGGGAAGCCCAGCAGCAGAGAGGGAGGTGGGAGGAGAGTGAAGAGTGAAGCTGGGCATTTATCCTCCACCTATTCTAAGGTTCACCAAGCATGGGGCCAGGCTTCTCTACTGAGGACTCCTGTCAAGCGGCCTCTGCCCATGCCATCCCCTCCGCTCCTGGAGACCACTCTCCCTGCTCCTTCACACCTGGGGTGGTGAGGAAGCCCAGTGACCAATCTCAGTTCATCTTCCCCAAACCCTGCCCACATATTTGTATGAGCCCTCTCCTAAAATTTTTGAATATCACTTGTTTCCTGACCGATAGTGAATGAAGCCAGATTATAATTTATATCTTCTATTAGGAAAACAATCCCTATTCATTCCAAGCCTGACTGAGGCCTGTCGCGTCAGGCGCTGGGGATACAGCCCCAAGTCACCTGGTGAGTCCCAAGGCTGCGGCCATTCTGGTTTGTATCCTCGAGGCTCAAGGCTTTCACAGCTGCTTGTATTTTCTGGGAGTAATTCAAGAAGGCGCCTCTTCTCAGCAGGGTCTTAGAATGCTTGCTTTGCCATTTTTTGATGGCTCTGAAGTGGCGTAGAGCTTTTTGGGAATCTGCTCTGGATAAAACCTCATGCAGATGCTTCGATTTCATTATCACCTAAACAGCACACAAGACCAGATGTGAGCGTCACACAACTTCATGGGGCAAAGATGGCTGGGGTAGAGCCCTACAATCTAGAGCCCAGCACACAGCAAATGCCCCCAAGTAGCAGCTGTTGTTCTAGAAGTGTGTGTACCTTTCTGTCATCTGACATGATAAAAGCCCACAGCGGGGCTAAGAAAACGTCAAGTATGTCACGGCATTGGACTAGTGCTTTACACTCTTCCACCTCCACTTTTGGCAGCCTCTCTGACTGGGTGACAAAGTTTTGGGTGCCCAAGTTCTCTTTTGGGTGGAAGACCCACCGCCAAGATCCTGCCCCAAGGAGTCAGGCCCACTACCTCATAGTTGCTGGCAAGGAAGGGGAACTGCTTGGGCTGCAGGAACTGTGTCTTGGGAATGTCCAGGCCGTCCTCCCCATACAGGAACTGCACCATGCTGCCATCACTGTCGCGGACGGTCAAATCATACTGGACCACCAGCCCCTCCAGATGTTTGATAATGCACCTGTATGGAGACCACCAGCTCAGGACCCACCAGGCTCACCACCACCCATGGCAGTCTCTGATGGGGACTAGGACAGCAGAGGGGAGGGTGACAGGTAGCAGAGTGGAACTGGGAAGAGGACTGTTTTGCAGCCAAGCAGAATTCCAGGACCCACCTTGGCTCTCACCTTCAGCCCCACCTGTGGACTATACAGCCTGCCTTTTTCTTCTCCTGCACCACAGAGTTCCCTGGGGACCAGTGTCCTTAGATCACAAGGAAGGCAAAGCAATAGGATTTTCTTGCTCCAAGGATCAGCTCAGTGCTGGTTGCCATTGTCTTCTTGGCACCTAGTTCACAGCCTGGCAAGACTGCCAGGCAAGACCCACTTCCCCTTTGCTGGAAAAGCTTAAGTGCTACTTGTGCCCTCTGCTCTCTCCTTGCCTCACTGGGCTCTAGCTCTCAGCAGCAGCAACAGCCTCTGAAGGCTGCATGCCTGGCCCTTCCTGAACTTCATGCCTCGTCTCAAGGGTCCACTAGACATGTCTACTTGAATATCCCTCTGCTGCTGCCTCAGACCAGCCACCCTATCTCTTGTCTCCCTGCCAGGCTAGTTTCTCACCAACAGGCCATCCAAGTATGTGTCCACCCAAACCCTTACATCCCCATCTCACCCCAATAACATGGAGGCAGCCTTGGGAGTCAAGGTATTCAGCTCTAGGAAAACCGGAGCTAAGAGAAGCAAGAAAAAGCACAAAGCTGGAGCAGACAGGAGACCTTGCCAGGAGAAAGAAAGGAGCTGTGCCTCCCTATCCAGCACACTGTCTAGTTCCTGGGAGCATAACATAAAATCAGGCCTGAGAAGCAAGGGATACATTTTGCTGTCTCCTCCATTTCTCACTCCCATTCCTATAACACAGGTTCTCTAGGCTCAGAAAGAACCATTACCAAAACAAAACAAAACAACCCCACGTCAGAACCTTGCCACATTACACCCCAAAGGAGGGAGGATGAGGCAAAGGGATCTGCTACTCCTGCCAGGCACTGCGGAATCAAACCTTGTTCAGTTTTAATATTCTCCCACCGACCCAAATAGGCCAGCTAGAGAGGAAAGAAAATAAGCAAGTCTGGGCTGGGATCCCCACTGGGATACTTGTACCTGGAGGAATAATAACAGACTCACAAGCAGGGACCCTGGGCCTGGAACCCTCTCTGCACTGTCCAGGAGTGCTGAGTCCTCCGAGGGTGAAGGACAAGCTCGTCACTACTTTCCTATGCCCAGAAGTTCCCCAGGAAGTGGCACGCCCTCAGAACCCCAGGAAGTGGCACGCCCTCAGAACCCCAGGAAGTGGCACGCCCTCAGAACACAGGGAACCTGTGTGTGACCGTCTCAGCTCAGGCTCTGCAAAGTCTTTAAAAGAAGAACAACACTGACTATTTTCTGTCTCAAATCAGCCATCAACATTTTTAAAGTTTTTTCACCCCAACGGAATCTTCAGTGGGCTGTCAATGAAAAGGCAAAAAGTGAGAGCAGAATGGTGCTGGGACACTGAGGCATCTACAGGTGGCAGAGTAGGTGCTTTTTACCTTTGGAGGTAGCCAGAGCGGCTGGTTTTCACAGCAGTGTCGACCAGACCCTCTCGTCCTGCCATGCAGTGAAAGAAGAACTCCTGTGGGAGAAATGGGAACCAGGTCCCTGATGTGGCAGTGAGGACAGTGTGCTTCCTGAAGGGTGGTTCAAGCCAGCGCCTCCAGTGGCCTTGCCTGCTCTCCTAGGGCCCTTGGGCTTAACAGTTCCAGTGGCCCCTGATGACTTCTGTCCTTCCCTGTTACCTGTGTCTCCTTCTGCCTGGGAGCAGAGGGACAGTGGGTGAGAAGTCACAGCTCCTGTGTACAGAAGCCAGGCACTCTACCTGCATTTGTGCATTCTATTCTCAGCATCATATCCCAACCCCACACCCCATTTTCCAAACAGCTTGGCACTGGTGCCTCATAACTCATGATTCAGTCCAGATGCCTAAATTCTGCTTGAGAGGTATATAACATGTTTTCCAAACTTTGTAACCTACACTTAGAAATACACTTGTAATGACAATTAGCAAATACACACACATCAACTCACAAGTACACAAAGCTATACTAAGACTTTAAGAAATGATCCCATTCTTTACCGTTTCTTTACCACCCTACTCCGTTTCATTATAGAAACACCAGTCATGACCTATTTCAGTGATTTCAAGACTCACTGAAGTTTCACAAGCAGAGTTTAAAAAAATTCTGGTCCATATCAGCTCTCCACCATGGGACCATGGATGACTAATGGAGTGTCCACATAGGACTGATGGGGAAGCCCTTGGGACAGTTGGTGGTCCTGAAACAAAGGGCTGGTCCTGTTTACAACCAGGATTTAGTTCTCTGACCACAAGAGTCACCCTTGCAGAGACAACAGGCACTAATATTCAAGAAGCCATTCCTGCCAAGGAAAAGTCCTCGCAGGGGAGAAACCTGTTGTTGATCAAGTGGAAACTAGACATTTGGTATAGGTGATCAATCTTCCCACTGTTAAAGAGCAGTGGGAGGTTCTGAGGGGCTGAGGGAGAGGGGGTATTCATGAACTAAATCTATGTGATGCTCCTTTTAGCAACAAGAGCACCCATGAGTGGTGCCCTCATATCTGGCACAGGTAAGAACTCATTGAGAGGTGAAGCAGCAGGAAGAGCTGAGGCTGGGATTGGTCTTATTTTCTTATCTATCAACAAACACTTAGTGAGCACCCACTGTGTGTCAGGCCCTGTATTAGGCTCTGGTTTGAAAGGATGTGACATGCTTGTATCTTTTTGGTCCTCATGGGCCAGCGGATCTAGTGGGCAAGCACCAAATGGACATTTATTACCTGACCTTCCTTGCTCAAAGTTGTTGGTGAAGGTCACAGAACTCCTCCCACTGAGTCTAGAAATGAGGGAAAATGCTAAAAGGAAAAACAAAAATACATACGGGAGGCTTGATGCCGGTGAGGAATCTGCCAGTGACAAAGCCACCAGCCCTGGGGGTGAATTCGTAAGGTTCAAAGCAGGGTAGTGACTTGCCAGATGCCATCAGTGGGGGTCTCCGACCTTCCAATTCAATCTGCCCCAGCAGGCATGAAATCTAGGGGAAAGAAAATCCAGAAGAAACTCAAGACCCACATGGGTGTTAGAGAACATTCTGTCCTAGCAGAAGAGGGAAGGCCTGCTCTATAAGAAAAGCTGCAAAGAAACTGAGTTCTGGGCCTCCCTGGTGGTGCAAGGGGTTAAGTCTCAGCCTATGAAGCTATCGGCAGCCACTGCAGTACAAGTTCGATCCCTAGCCAGGGCGATTCCCACATGGCACAGCAGACCTCTCCTGTCTTGCCCACTACTCCCCTCAGCAGTGTATTTCAATCTGCCTGTTCTGCTCCCCACTCTGTCTCTAGTGAATCCTCTCACTACCCCACACCTCTGGCGTACACCCCAACTCTTGTACGCATAAATAAATAAATCTTAAAAAAAAAAAGAAATGGAGTTCTCTAAGGTCAATCTGAATTTTCAAACAAACCAGGGAAGCTTGCATTTTAAGAAGTAGCAAAGTCTTTCTTTTGTTGACTGATAAGAGATTTTTTTTATACTTGGAGTCAACTGAAATGGTGCTAGTCAACAAAACTATTTCACAATCATCCCCTGTTAAACTTGGAAGAGACTGGCAAGTCCTTATAGGGAAACCAAGGCATGCAGGAAAAAGCAAGTTGTGATCCTTAAGTTCTACAGCAAAGAACAAAATTGTCTATAAATATTCCTGGGGACTAGAGCAGTGTATCTAGATTTCACTGTAGTCAAGGGGGTTGTGAAACCCATTCCTACTGCCCTACACTCACCAACAAAGAGATGATCTCTAAGACTCTCTCTCAAGCTCATCAAGATAAAAAAAAAAATGCTATGATTTATGAAAATGCTGTGACAGCACTGCAGTAATCTGAGGAGATAATGTACCTCATATTAAGAACTAAGAAATGTGCAAGACAATGCTTATAATATTAAATGAAAATATCATGTAAAATTACAGGATCTCAGCTACAGTCTTTATATACTACACAGTATTTGTAAATAATATGACAATATGTAATATGATTTTATAAAACACATATTTACTACACATACCCATATTATACATATTGATCTGTATATTACATTTGTTTTGGTCTCTTAACATTCACATGCAAACAGTGGCTAGCACCTGTAATGACTTCTATATGCTTTTATATTTTTCAATACTTGCCATATTTTATACAGAGCGTAGATCTTTTTGAAAATCAGAAACAAATCTAAAACTGCCTCCTGAGATCACCCTACCTTCTGGCCAACCGGCTAGCCCGCCTTTGCACACACCTGCATGGTGTTCACAGTTGAACCTTTGGCTCCAGACTGCACCATCATCTGCAAGTTGTTCTCTGGGAACTGTCTGTGCAGGCCAAAGGGCATGCATGCCTGCAGAAAAAATAAACATATGGCTCAAAAGGTAAGTACACCTGACAGAGTAAGTTCACCTGACAGAGGACGGCCTCAGTTCCCACATGCCTGGCAATGATGCCCAGTGATCATGTACACTTATAACACGCTGCCCACACACCATGTGGGAGCCCCGCCTCAGCTCCAGGGCTAGTGGAAGCAAATAAAGCTCCCCCAGGTGGAACCTGAGGAGATGCTGGGAGGGGGTTCTGACTCTATATAAGCCTATGCCTTAGGATTGCAGAGACCGAGGCCAAATAGAAAAGGCAGAGTCTGGGTGGGAAGAGGGGAGCCAGAGAGACAGGAAGTAGTTCTGAGATGCGTCAGAGACAATACCCCCGACCCCAGCATTGCCAATCAACCCTAAAAGCTGAGCCTTCTGGTTCTCCGGAAGGTGCTGAGGAGGCTCCGCTAAATAAAACCTCTTAAGGACAGAACTCATACCAACTTGAGGTCTGTGTTCACACCAGTCAAGAGGACACCACTGACAAATAATTGACTTTTGTTGAGTACTGGCCTCACCTGCTCCTCAGAGTGAGACTCATGGCACAGGAATGAGGGCCAGGGCCAAGCTGGCCACAGGACTTGGAGTCCTGCCTCTGGGGTAGAAAGACAGAGAGAACCAGGTGTGTTCTTGACTTGTGGAGGGTTTTCTCTCCTTTCCCAACTGCACAGGAAGGGGCTTTGGCGAACTCGCACAGAGCTCCCACCGTGCAAAAGCACTGTGGAAATTTGTTCCTCAATCCTCTAAGCAACCCTATGAGGCAGGTGGTGCTCACATCCCTACTCCCAGGTGAGGAAACTAAGGCAGGCACTGGTTACATCCCTCTCCTGAGGCTATACAGCAAGTTCATGGCAGAATCCGGATTTGAACCCAGGTCTTCATCCCTTGCCCTGCTATATATAAGCAGCAGTGGTACTTTCGGTTCTTCATTCTGCATTTCTACCCAGCAGTGGCCCTATAAGAAAGATTTTCTTCCTTCAGTCCCCTTTAATGTGGTCACCCAAAATAATTTTAAAAGAAAATAAGTGTAGAGCTTTTTCTTCCGTCTCAAGGCGCCTGGGGAGCCGCGGGCTTCGGGGCAGACACGGCCAAGTCCAAGAACCACACCACGCACAACCAATCCCGAAAATGGCACAGAAATGGCATCAAGAAACCCCGATCCCAAAAATATGAATCTCTTAAGGGGGTGGATCCCAAATTCCCAAGGAACATGCGCTTTGCCAAGAAGCACAACAAGAAGGGCCTGAAGAAGATGCAGGCCAACAATGCCACAGCCATGAGTGCACGTGCTGAGGCTATCAAGGCTCTTGTAAAGAGCCAAACATCTAAAAGGGCAGCAGCCGCAAGCTCAGCCGACTTGCCTACATCGCACACCCCAAGCTTGGGAAACATGCACGTGCCTGCATCGCCAAGGGTCTCAGGCTATCCCGGCCAAAGGGCAAGGCTCAAACCCAGGCCAAGGGTGTGGCTGCAGAACAGGTTCCCATAGGAACACAGGTTCCAAAGGAGCACAGGCTGCTGCCAAAGGCACAGAGGCTGCCAAAGGTACTCAGGCTGCCAAAGGTGCCCAGGCCCCTGCGAAGGGGAAAGAGTAGAGAACCCTGTCTGCCTGTGTGAGGACAGAAGGACTGGTGTCCCCGGGGGCTGCTGTCTGCAGGGCACTGGTGTCTTCCTGTGCTATTTGTACAAATAAATCTGAAGCAGGAAAAAAAAAAAAGTAAGTAAGTGTAGAGCATGCCTTCTCAGCATTAATTACAGACCCTACACCTGGGTGAAGGAATAAAATCCTTGAGTTTTCAAGATGATAAATTCTATCCATCCCACCTAGCCAGATGTTAAATGTTCAGACTGCTCCAAAGGGCCTTGGGTGAGAATCAAATGTAATTAAAAAAAAAAACCACAAAAAACCCCCACCAAAAAACAGCATTCAAAATGGCAGCAATAAATGCATACATTACTGGACTAACCTTGTTAATCTCGTTGCTGTAATGGTTCACTTCCTCCTTGAACTTCAGATCAATCATGTTAAAGTCCCTCTGGTCTTTGCCCAGATGGGCATCCTGCCATTTCCCTCGGACCTCATCACATGCTGCTGTTTCTGGCAGGTTTAATGCAATCCTGACAGCCTAGAATGAGAAAAGGAACATGCTGGAGGCTGCAGCCAAGTGAGAAAGGTATGGGCTTCATTCTGGAGGCGACCCAACCCCTCCAGGGCAGGCTGAAGCCTCCCAGGCCCTGCTCACCCGGGGCCCACAATGGGTGGACTCTTCAATGATCCTGTGTCTCTTGACATCTGCCTTCGGCTTGACCAAAATGTCTTCCACACCTGTTAAATGTAACAGACAAGCCTGGATGGGACCAGGGATGACTTCTCCCCAGACTGGAAACCCAGTGAGGTCAGGGCATGGAGCACTAAGCCACAAACACAAGGAGCATGCGAACAATGATGTGTTAATGCTATGAAGAGGTTGTTCTGACGTCTTAAGTGCTTCCAGAGGCCAACCATTATACCAATTTTATAAATGATGAAACTAAAGCTCAAACTTGAGTAACTCACCCAAAGTTACAGACAGAATGTAGACCTAGACCTAAGCTCCAAACTTACCCACTTGCTAAGTGCGAACACTCAACAAATACATGTTGGATAAATGGGCTAGAGGTGAAGGTTTGGCATGAAAATCCAGGTGTAGGGTAAGTCTCAAAGAGAGGGAAGGAAAACACTTCTTGATTTTGGCCTCTAGAAGTCATGTGTAACAGAGACTACCCAACACATGTGTGGTAGGTACACAGAGACACACAAGAGCCTGAGTCACCCCAGTGAAACCTGTCCTGGCTCCAAAGGGTTGAGGAACGCCTCACCTTGGGCAATAGCTCTTTCTACTTCAACTCTCAAATTTTTTTCTGCCTTTATCTATGAATGGTACTGGACTCAAATCCTTCAGTTGAGATATGAGTGGGAAAGAAAACAATCACTGTTCTGTTCAAAAGCTGGGTCAACACATTTGGAATTCCCAATGCAATGTGCTGGAAGCTTGAGGGCCTCTACAGAACACACTTGAGTGGGAGAGGAAAGAAACAGTGCCCCTGGGAGGAAGCCATAACCATAAAAGTGGGTCCTTCCATGAGGTCAGCATCAGACCACCTTGCTGTCCCCCTTCACTGACTGCCCCCTGGAGGTGAGGGCTGGAATGAAGGCAACATCCCTAGTCTGCCCTTTCCTCAAAGCTCAATGCTCAACTTGACATGCTCCCTCAGTCTAATGGGAGCTGCACTGGAGTTTGTACCCAGGGGCCAACTGCTCTTTGTGCCATGTACCAAACAGAGCTATAAGCATGGCTTGCCGGCCAACCTTTGGTCCTTATGGTGATCTGGGTATGGGACTTCTTACTTGACATTTTTTTAAAGATTTTTTGTTCAAGCAGAAACTGTGAGAGCCTGGAAATAGTCCAAATGTTTAATAATAGGAACCAGATAAATAAACCACGATACAACTACGCAACTAGAATAATCTACAGGAGAAGAATGGAGGGAAATGTGAGTGTGAAAAACTAGTCTCAGTATGAAAAATTAGTTTTCTGTTCCATAAAGGGTGGAGTCAAGAAAGAGACAGAACGGAAGTGTGAAGAGAAGGTGCCATTGGCCTGCTGATGGTCAAGAAACACTGGCTGGGGGATGGGGGATATGGAAAGCCCCAAAGGGTGAGGTGTCCTCACATAGGAGGCTGGCAACTCCCCCAGGCCACCGGCCAGCACTCACCCAGGGTGAAGCCTCTGTAGAGCTGAAGGTAGGCGGTGAAGAGGCGGGCCAGGCAGGTGAGGACCTTGCCGCTGGTCTCACCCCCGTAGATCTCATAGCAGCAGTGCACCAGGCCGTAAGCGGAACTCCCATAGTGTGCCTTGTCCAGCACCCCGCAGAGAAGTTCCCCTGCTCTGATGATCACCTGCGGAAGGGACAGCCACCATGCTGGGCTGGAGGTGACACCTCCTGTGTGAGCCATCTCCCTCCTTGACATGTTTCTCAACCTTATCATGCATGTTGCCTCACTGTAACCTGCCACAAGTCTTTGATGGAAAGAAGTGGGTATAAATGGAATTGAGTGGTTTTTCTGGCTTGGTATTTTAAACAAAGGAGGTGAACACATTTAGACCCATGAGCTTTTAAAAATTGTTTTCAGGGACAACACTCCGCATATACATGTGACATTTCAGTGTGTTCATCCGTCCTGCTCCCCTATCAATTATACTACCTTGAGGTGAAAGACCTTGTGAGTGGAAGTGACAACATCTAGAATCAAAGCTTCATCACCGTGTCGTTGGCTTAGATACTCTCCACTTTATACTCTGGGATTAAGAACAATGTAATCTCACTGACCTCCTTTAAAGCCTGAATTTGCACTTTCACAAAGCTGGGTTTGAGCATTATAAGAATTTCTTGCTATATAATGTGGCACACATTAAGTAGCTTTGGTTCTGAATGGAATGTCTGTTAGACTCTAGAAGCTTAGCACTTATGAGCTGGAGACTTGGGGATGTTGCCCCACCAAGAACAGGCAGAGGCCTTGGAAATCTCTGGGGTTTGTATGGGGGTTTGGAGGTGGGTGGCAGAGCACAGTGTTAGTCTCTGGCAGTTGCACCGTGGCCTGGGTTTGACAGCCCTGGGTCTGCGCTCAAGACTGACTCCCAAGGCACAGAGCTGGAAGGTGTGGAACCTTGTAGCAATTTGCTGATCTTAAGTCACTCAAGGATTGTAAGGGAAAACACAGATTCTGCATTTCCAAGCTTTGCAGAGTCAAGTCCGGAGGCCTTCTGCTGGAAAATACTTCCCAGGCTGGCTGAGTTTTACACTGAGGGTCAAATGCTAACAAATCAATGCTGACCCTTTCCAAAACCAAAAGTTGACACCAGTGCGGGCATAACTCCTCTTCTGAGGCATGACACCTGCTTCTATACATGGGCCTCCATTTCTGTCTCTGATTGAAATCATGGTGCCTAAACCCAGGACTAGAAGACTCCAACCCACACTGGACAGCCATACCTGGGACTCGCACATTGAATCAGGGTTAAAATTGGGAATGGGCCAAGGAGACGCCTTCACCCAGGCTTTCCCACTGATCTTTGCCTTTCCTGCTAAGTTCAGTGGGATCTGATCCTCTGGGATTATGTTGATGAGCAGTGTTGACACCACCTGAAAAGAAAAAGAAGACAAAGTTGATAATGTGGGAAGGAGAACTGAGAAGTTGCCTTTTAGAACCTCCTCTTTCTGTCCATCCTGAAAACCCAGGTACTCCATTCTGGTGACTTATAGGTAGAGCAAGAAAACAGATGCAGCTGTGTGGAGCAAGTTGCTCTCAGTTCTTTTCTACTTACATAGGGAGGAAGCTTAGGAGTGGGAAAATACACCACTAAGAACTTCACTGGGATTTTCATTCCCCAAAAGTTCTTTTAAAATGAACAATCCCCTAGATTTGAATTAAGCCCCTGAATAGACCAAAGGAAGGAAAGACAAAAAGTAAACTGCTGTGGGTTTTAGTATGTGGTAAAAAACAAAAATAAAGACAGCAGGGTTGAGAGAGATAATGGGGCTCTCCACACTGCTCTATGCCAGAAGAAGGCAGCTGATAAAACTTCGGGCCTTGGACTAAGGCAAAGGCTGAAGAACAGTTTTCTGAGGTATCCTCCCCTGCTTTAGATCACATCAAACTAGGCGACATTTATTAAATAAGTTATTAACGTCCTCCCACACAGCAGCTTTGGCTTTCTGGTGGGTGCCATATATAGATAGGGTAATACCTTAAGGTCAAGCAAGGTTTATCCCAGGAATGCAAAATTGATTCAGTACCTTTTAAATCATCAATCTGAACTCCTCTGTTTTTTCAGATGAGCAACTGAGATCCACAAAGTCAAGCTCCAACAGCAGATTAGCTGTTAAGCCTGGAACTCTGATCAGCACTAGAAGTATATGTTTACTGCATTTCATTATGTGATCACTATGTACAGTATTATTTTATTACTCTGAGAGGAAGTATAGTGTGATGCTTTGGGAAAGCAAGCCCTGGGTTATACTTACACACACCCACAGAAAAAAGGTAAAAAGTCAAGTCTTGAGTTTGATCACAAGGCTTTGGGAGTTAGAAAGTCCTGGGTTTGAATCCCAAGACCACCTTCTATATATCTGGGCACACAACTTAATTTTTCTAAGCCCAATATCCTCACATCTGCTAAATGGTGATAATAATGGCCTTTGCACTGCAGGCTGGCTGTGCAGATCAAATAAGATTATGTATCTAAGCATTCACAAACCCCTTCCAACAAATATTACTACAACTACCAGCACCACTGTCTATTTCTACCATCTTTGGATTTTGAGGATATCAAGTTTAAGTTTAAAGCAAAGAACAGAAACCAAGCAGCCTGTTTTTAGTGGATACTATCTTAAAACCAATCAGATTTAGGAATCTCACCAAAGAGAAAGTCAGACTGCTATCTGGTATACGTCATTTCTCTGTCTCTGACCTAGCTTCTCATGGGAACACGACATCTTATATGAATGGTCTGCTTTCTTTTTTATATACGCTGGTTATTTTCTTGCAATTACCTGTTTTCCGGTCCACAGTGGAAAGGGCTTCAGGATGGCAGGAGGGAGGAGCTTGACACGTCCCACTTTGTCTGTGAGGCCTCGGTATACCAGCTCCATATATTGCTCCCTAGTGAAAAAGCAACCTCGAATGGTCATATTTGCACCTGAAACCATGTGATCTTGGATCAATCCCGCCAATGGTTGGCCATCCTACAAACCAAAACAGACAAGAACAAAGATAATTTCAAGTCACATCTGCTTGGAAGTCACCTACTAGCAAAAGCCCTCTCTTAGATCCCCATATTGTCCTGCTCCATAGCCTCTTGAGCCCAGTGCTCAGGTTGCCCGTTGGGAGGGCAAACTGCCTCCAAAACACCTTCCTGACTTCTTTCCACCTATGCTATCTGCCCGCTGCTGTACATTGGAACTGCTTCAAACTCACTCAGTTCCCCAAGTCTTCCATAACCCCATCTGGTTCTAATTACTCTAGCATACTTCTGGCATTTCTGCATAAATTTGGTCTGGCTGCTGCAAGTTTGTGTGCTTGTTTTTATATTTTGGTTTTATGCTTTAGTGTTTTTCACACATTTCTGGCCTGTTTCTCCACTAAATCAGTCATCCATTCAAAAAATATTTATTGAGAGCCGACTGCATGGCTCTTCAATCTACTCCAGCGAACCAAATAGACACAATCCTTCATGATGAGCAAGAGCAGACAGTAAACAAGTGACCGGATAAATACATTATCAAAAAGAGTTAAAATGCCATGAAGGAATAAGAGGATGGATGATCTTATAGGTCTGGGGAGTATGAGTAGTCAGGAGTGGTCTCTGTGAGGGGCAGTATTACAGTTGAGCCTGAAGAGTGACTTGGAGTTGGCCAGCAAAGGGAGACAGAGGAACTGAAGGAGAGGTTCTTCAAGAGGCCTGGATGTACATGACAACAGAAGGAAAGAACATCCATTATGAATATGCCTTTTAACAACATAGCACATGGCTGTGGCGGACCTTTAATAAAGGCTGTTATCTTCCAGATGCCCAAATAAGAACTTTTCATAAAAGCCCCAGTTTTGGTAAGTACATTCATCTCATTTGACACTTTTCACTGTCTTTCTGATCCCCAGTTTCCTGAACCGAAATCTGTAGAGGCCTGTGTTCATGGCAACATAAGGCAAACTAAAGTAAAAATAGCTGTGCTCACACATTCTTTAAGAAGCAGTTTTTCTAAACTTTCCAGTTTATGGGAACTTGATAAAAATCTGTGCCTTGGATCTAAAGACTGATATTATTTATTTGTTAAATACGATCCAATATTATGGCCATATTTCAAAACTAACGATAAAGGAGCTCATAAATGCAACCATGGAGAAGTGCCAGGAATTTAACTACACATACTAACTCAAAGGCTAAAGAGGATGCTTGTCAAATAGTCTAAATACTGTGGCAAGTAAACACAAAGATTACAGATGGGCTGAAGAGGTGCTGCAGATGGAAAGCAAGATGCAGCACACAGCCATGAAGGGTCTGAGTTTTGAACATGAGTAAAAAATGATACTCTGCAAAGACAGGGTCTTACTTTGCTTGGCGAACTGGGGGGAAGAAGGGGAAATCAAGCCATTTGACTCATCCCACAGTCTTTAGAGGCAGATAGAGATTTTTTCCTTTTGTTTTTCTTCCTTAAAGAACATAATTACAAGTTATGCGATCTATTCAGTGCCTTCTTTCTCTGTCTAGATTTTTCCATGACTATAAAATACCTTAGTGGCTAAATTGCTTTCAGTGTAATCATCAAGAATTCTATGGTGGAATGCTGATTAAAGCAATTTTCTAAGGGTCTACTTATAATTCTGAATTTCCTAAATCCTGCTTAGGACCAGAAAGACCATCTTTGAATTAAAAACCCTGTAAATTGTCAGCTATCATATTTCACTTAATATCATAGAAAAATAACATTACGATTAAGAGTATTTTGTGACTTGAATTTTCTAGCTAAGTAGAAGTCAGGAAACTATGTCTCAAGCCTTGTTAAAAACTTCCTAAAAAGGACTGATCCCACCTAAATACATCAAACAAAAGAAGAAAACATTAATCCACAAAAAACACACAAGTGAAAAGTGTTAACTGTCTCCTAGGAAAAGAAGTAACTAAAGTTCCACTCATTTCAATAAGTTCCATTATTTTAAATAAGACAAGCCACTGCTCTATTAAATACATACAATCAAAATAAATGTATTAAAATAAATAAATTTTACTTAAAATGTAGTCTAATCAGGTACTTGTTAAGGAAGAGAACCCGGAAATAGAAAAGAAATGGAATACAAAGAAAAAATGTAAATAAAGGAAAATAAAGATACACAAACACAAAATTACAAAAAAATGGCTTTCCTAGTTTCACAAAACCAGTGTTTAGTACTGCCAAAGTATTTAAGACATATTACATTTTTATAAACATTAGCAAAAATAAAGATTCTAATTATTGGCATTTACACTAAGGACTAAATGGAATTTAAGAAGAATCAAAAACTCTTCCTCTGACAAAATAAAAGTATTACCCTCAAGAAGTATTTTACTCTTCAACAAATTAATTTATTAATTAAGTTAATTAATTAAGCTTATCTACCTGTGCTCAGCCTGTCTCCCGGCCTAAACCTCACAGGCATGTGAACGTGTGCTGAAGCACATCTGTATTTAAACAGGTCAGCCCTTTGTGGGACACAGCGTACCCATGCGGCCCCCACACTACTTTACCCGATTAAATCAAGTATAAAACATTCCAGTTCACTGATCTCAGAACCTCTGAGCACGCTAACTTCCCATGTTGCTAATGTTCAGAGGTCAGCGAAACAAGCCCTGTGTCTCCTGTGGTGAATGTGACCCTGCCTCTAGGAAGTCAGAGTTGGCTCTGTCCTGGGAGCCACTTACTGCCATGTGCCCTCACCCAGCCCCAGGCGCTCCTGTCAAGTAGGAATCAAAGGTGCTGGATGCCACTCCTTGCCTCAACCCTAACTGGCAAGTCACTTGTGTTTCCATATCTGCCTCAGAAGGCTATTGTGAGCACTAAATAAGAGAATGTTTGCAAACTGCTAAGATATGAGCCTGCTGCACAGGCAGTACTCAATAGGTGGTGGCTTCTATTGCCACTGCTACTAAGCTATGACTGTCATTATTTATGTGAAAGGACAAACAGCCAATTTAAATATTCATAAAATTATTTTTTCTAATTTCTGAATGACTTAGTAGGCCTTTAATCCCTCTTTCTACTTTTAATCTCTTCATTAATCAACACCTGCTAATGTGGGCAGAGAAGGAAAAAAAAGTTAAGCTCTAATAATTGAATCCACTATAAAGCCACAGTGGTGTTTCTGGTGGGAAAAGAGGTTGGGACATGAGGCCCCTAGCCACGGGCTTGATACCCTGAGTGGTGAATGAATAATGGGGGAACAGAAGTGCCTGGGAGGAGAGAGTACTAACTGATGCTGGGTATCGCCAAGCAGCTGCCAGTGCTTCCCAGGTACAGAGGTCTCCACTTCTGCTGCACAAGGGTGGCAGGGCCCATTGGGTGAAAGGAACAAAAGCCACAAAGGCAAGGGAGCTCCTTGCCTTCCTCCTAGTCAGCTCTGTATCCTGGGACAAGCTACACCACTTCTTCACTTGGTGGCCACAGTTCTATGTTGTCACTACTAATTATTTTGTAACCCACCACAACCCAAATGAACAATGTATTACTCTGAATCAATGTGAGGCAAACCCTCTCATATTGTGAGGTTATAACATGAAAGGTCTCAGGCCCTTGGGTAGTGAGGGCTATGTGGAGACTGGAATACACTCTGCCCTTTTTTCCCTGAGGTCTGGCTCTCCCCCTGCTCAGCTCTCCCATGAACAACACTGACTCGAGCCCCTGCATTTCTGCGAATGGGCCAGCTGGACAGGGGAGATGGTAAGGAAGCCACGTCCTTCCCATGTGTTCCGCTGGACAGCCAGACCACATGGGTCTGCCTCTGGAGAAAGAAGGACTTCAAAGAGGAGACACTTTCATGGGGTGGGAGGGGGGGTGTGGGGTTTCTCATCTGAGCCCTTTCGGTTAAGTGTCTCTTAAAACCCAAACTTGTCGAAATTTAAAGGATCTAAGTCATCTGAGGACAACTGGAACCATCAGAGTTGGATGCTAATATTTGCCAGAAGCTATTAAGTTATGGAATCTTAACACATGTCTGGAAGACAAAACCTTCTAAGTAGCTATTAAACTTGCCTTTTTGGGATTGCATTTTTCTCCTGACTTACAGTTTAAGAGGCAGCAAGACAGAAATCTTTCCCTGCCTCTAAGCAAGCAGAGGGCTAAAAATCCCACCTGCAAAAGCCTGGCCCTGCTGTCAACACATGCCCCTACTCTGGTGAGGGCCCAGATCTGAAGTGCCACACTGTGCTGGCAAGGACCATGGGAATGGCCTCAAGGTCAAACCTACCTTGGGAACAAGGTACTGCTGATCTGTGCAGGCCAGGACATAGGCCTCTGCCCGGCCCAGCTCACTCTGGGGGAAGTGGGCGTTCATCTCATCTCCATCAAAGTCAGCATTATAGGCCTTGCAGTTGGCATAGTGCAGCCGCAGGACTTTCTCCTCGGGCAGGATGCGGGCGTGATGGGCCTGGATGGAGGGTCTGTGCAGGGTGGGCTGTCGGTTCAAGAGGAGGATGTCTCCGTTCTTCACATGCCGGCACACCTAGGGACAGAGTGGAGAACAGGGTGGGTGACCGGTGGCGACTTTAGCATCATCACTACCATTCTAAGGGCTCACCTCAACCTGACTGGAGTGTAGCTTCTGCTAGTTCATGTTTTATTCAATTAAATAAAAAGGGAATTTTTGGTCTGGAGCAAAACCCTAGAGAAAGGGCTCTAAGGTCCCTCTGGTGCTTTGAGAAACAGTTACTAACCTAGCAAACCCTGATCCTGATTCAGAGGTACAAGAAACTGACAGAATCACAGGCCCCTGTTGATCTATCTTCTTCAGATATGTGGCCTTTCCATGGTCTTAAATTCCTTTGAGAACTAATCTGAAGAAGGAAATGGACAGACCTAAAGACAGCACATCTGCATGTAACCACAAAATCCCTAGGCTTGAAAGAACTTGGCAGACCTGGTGAACCCCACAGTAACAAGATTTCGTTATTGAAATCACAAATTCCACCTTTTAGAAATACCTTGCCCAACCTCATAGCCAGG
Organism: Scalopus aquaticus; assembly: GCA_004024925.1. Taxonomy (NCBI): domain Eukaryota; kingdom Metazoa; phylum Chordata; class Mammalia; order Eulipotyphla; family Talpidae; genus Scalopus; species Scalopus aquaticus. The sequence goes on along the minus strand of PVIJ01001274.1, from coordinate 92,865 downwards.
ACTGGAGCAGTGTTCTTGGTTCCCAGCTTAGTCTTCTGAAACATTTTACTGCACTTAAAACATTAATAAGAAATTTAGATTGCTAGAGTATTTGGGGGAAGCAATTTGACAATGGCCATTAGAACATTTAAAACACATTTTCTTTTGACCTTTCAGAAAGAAAAAAGTGCTAATACAAGGTTATAAGATCAGTTACATGGAGCAGAGATAACATTGGCAGAAACTGGAAATAATCTGACTGTCCCATAGAAGGGGCAGGGGTGAACAAATCATAGCACCCACACCCTGGAATATAATGCAATGACTAAAAAGGCTGGATTAAATCTACACTAGTCCTGAAATGAAGGTATCCTAGTAAAAACAATGTGTAATCTAATATGACAAGATGGGCATTTAAAACCCAACCTGATTCTGCGTGTTTATATAGTAAAAGGAAAAGCATGCTTGGTGCCTCACCAGGCTGTTACTATAATCTCAAAGGCAGGGGGTTCACGGGAAAGCAGAGTAAGACATCAATTAGTCTTTATTTGATATAGCTCAGTACTGTTCCTGTTACAATGAGCATTTACTGTATCAATAGAATTTTTTAAAAGGACCATCAACTGTTTTTAACAAAAGCAAAAAATTCTGTATAAACAATATGCCCACTTGGGAGAAGTAAGAGAAAATACAAACACAGAAGTGAATGAAAAGCACAGTAATTTTACTAATTAAGTTATAACCATTGTTTACACTCATTTTTTCTTACCAGTATGCTATTGGTCATATCGTCCTGACAGAACACCTCTTCCCACATGGCTGATTTCAATGTAAGGCTTGTTAAGTCTTTCACTGAGCTTTACCTGATGTTCGATTAACTACTGGGCTCTCCCCAAGTGATAAACAGAAAGGCTATTTTGAAAAATAAATGCATGAAGATAACTACTACCCCAACCATTCTGCAAGCCCCATGGAGTAGCCCAGAGAAATTACGGACTCAGTGAGACCTCCCCACTACCACAAGTTTCCTCTAAGACAGATGAGGGCAAACAAAAAATTACTCCAAATCTAGTGTGTTCTTACGTTGTACACATTTATGAAGCTGCACCAGACAGTCACACAGAGAAGCTAAAGGTTAGTAAGAGATGCTCCCCACCTCCCTCACCCTCTTCCTGTTCAGCTGGGCTGAAAGTTTCCTCTGGCTCAGGCACAGGGAAAGAGGAAGTAAATTCCTTTAATTCTAAAAGGCAATCCTAAAATCACCTAGCAGGGAGTCAGTCCTGCTCCCCAAGGAGTTCAAGCCTTCTCCGCCCGCCCCCACATCTATGTTTCCAAGGAAACTGATCTGAGGATTCCCATGAGTGTCTGCCCAGGACTCGTCATGGAGCGTAAGCTTGACTTTCAAGGTCTTATTTCTTTAGCCTCTCAAGGGAGATACTGCCCAGACCGACCCATGGCCCAGGCCCAAAACCCCAGGCTGGGCCTTAGATCCGAGTCTCACAAATTTGAGACATCCTCCAGCATAAGCAAACCTCACAGCTAGGAAAGCACGTAGGCCAGTTCAGCAGTCACCAGCCAAATCAAACAGAAGCCCTGGAGCACAGGGTACTCCCAGTGCCAACCCAAACCTGAGACCCTTCCTTTTTCATGTTTCTAAATAAATACTGCAGTGAAGATTAGTGTGCCCCAGTGTGTGGGTCAGAATTTTCAGTGGCAGACCTAGAGCCAAAGATCTGCTTCTGACTGACTGCTAGGCTAGGAAACAAGATTCTGTGGTCCTGACCACTTCCTCCTGATTTACATGGTTCAGGGGAAAGGGCAAAAATTTCACACCTCACAAGGGCAACAGGTCCCTTCTGTCATCTTATCCCCTTCTCATGAAACTTACAGTTCATCTGTACTGGACTTGGGTCTCTCCTTTCCAGTCACATCACCCAATCCTTCACAGTACAGGGCTGGGCACAATAGTTGCAAGGGAGTCCCATGGCCCACAGAACCTACACCATGGACTCCCTGGCCCTGTGTTGAAAAAGTCTGTGAACCCTGCCCTAGAGGAGCAAGAGTTTTGCTGAGACCTAAGGGACTAGCAGGTCTGAAGGGCTGTCTGTAGGGCTGAGGAGTGTGAAGGGTGAACTGAGGAGTGACAGTAAAGTAAAAGCAGGACAATGTGTCAGAATTTGAACTAAGGTTTAAAGACAAGTTGGGTCAAGCTCAGTCAACCTCACTGTTGCTCAGAACCCATTTCAGACACTTCCCAATAACTGACCAGCACGTGGGGCAGTGAGGCCAACCTTCCCCAGACTAGAACTGAAGCCACATGAAGAAAGTTCCCTGTGCATCTGCCTCATCCTTGCACCCCAATTATGTCCCATCTTTCTGCCTTTTCCTTCAAATGTCCTACTACTGCTACTGCTTCACTGTCCCACACAGTGTCTGAACTCTGGCTCCTCCCACTTTGTTCAAACTACTTTCCTAGGTCACAGGTGACTTTTGTTTGGACAAATTTGACTATCTTTCCTCAGTTTCCTTACTCTTTTTAAACTCTGTATTTAATCCCACAAATATAAAATATGTGCCCCAGGAGATAAAGATACCAAGGGGCTGGTCTTCACCTCAAAGAACACCATAAGTATTCAATACATGGGGAGTGGGGGGCAGAGAGGGGTAAATGCAGATACTAAATTGCAATTCTGTCAGTTATCAGTTATCACTGACAGTTATCCTTTAAGGCATAAAGCATGACAGTTATCCTTTTAAGTTCTCAAACTTTAGCATGCTAAGGAACCCTTAGGAGAGTTTGCTAAAAAAGATTCCTGAGCCCCATTCCCAAAGGTTCTGTATTAGTAAGTGGGGGTGAGGTGGGGAGAGAGGATAAATATGCATTTTTCACAAGCTCTGGGATGCTGCTGTTGCTGATCTGAGGATCACCTTCTGAGCACCTCCTGGGCAGCAACTCCTCCTGCCCAGGACCACAACTGAGTTATTAGTGAAGAGACTTTCTTGAGCCCCTAATGTGCCGCTGGCACGGTGCAACATGGAGCAGGATGGCCAAATGAAGCTTTACTCAAAGTGTCAAGACTCTAGGAGTTCCAGTTCCAGTTGGGAGGTAAGGCGAACAGCACAAAATCCCTAACCAACATCCAGATGCGGGGGAATGTCATCTTGAGGAGGCAGGTACTGCTCTCACAGCATTTCCACATGGGCACTGCCATGCTGATGGCTGCAGTCAAGGGGGTACCAGACAAGAGCTGGCAAAGCCCCCGATCAAACGTGCTCATTACTCACAATTTTTGTGCCCTGGGGCTTAGGCGCCCCTGTGGCTGGTGTCAGGAGCTGTTTGGCCACCGCTTCCCGCTGGGTTAGGTCCACGGCACTCAAGGCTGTGCGACTGCCATCCTCGTTGATAACCATGGAGGCTCCTGGATGTACATTGGGGCCATTGATGACTGCTTGCCTCAGTTCCTGAACATTCCAGGGGGTAACTGGCTGAGGGTAGGTCAGTTTTGTGGCAAACACCTGAAAACAAGGAAAGGAAACAAAGAAATTCAAAGGGAACGGAAAAAGTTACATGGAGCCAAAATCTGACTCAACAGCTTGTGACCCCCCTATCCCTAGACATGGAGGCTCTACCTTAGCTAAGAAGGTCCTTTAGGGATTAAAGCAACATCCTACCTAAATTCTTTACAGCCACTTTTCCAGATGTGCTCCCTTAAAGGAATAGATTAGGCTCCTTTCCTAGCAATCTGTCTGAAGAGTGTGCAGTTCACACGTTTGAATTTCTTTAGCTCATTCTAAAACTTCATTATTTCCTCACCTGCCAATAAGGAACAGAGCATGGGACACTAGCTTGTGAGAGTGGTAAAAATGCCTGCCTTCAAAAATCAGCACATGTGCCCCTCCTGCCCAGCAGACATCACTAATTTATCATGGATTCTGCCCTGAGCCCAGAATCTCCTCATTTGGTTTAAGATGAAAGTAATTGAGAAATTACTAAATGAGAAAATGTGGTACTTCATCTAATGCTAGACCTGCAACATACTCCAAGAAAAATCAAACTTCTGGTTAAGAGAGTTTCTAAGTTAGTTAGTATTGGAAACCCTGAGACACTTCAAAATGCATATAACTATGTCAGAGATTCTGAGAAAACTTGCCTAAGCACCTTATTGAACTCTGTCTAAGGTTCTGTTTGAATGGGACCTTGAGAAACCTCCCTTGCCACCTTTTCCTTGGCCTGACCTACTTTTGCTGATGCACTGACCACTGACTGCCCTGAGATCCAGGCAGATTGGCCCTGAGGCCAGGAGCAGAATGGAGGTGGGCAGAGGGGCAACTTCAGAGTCTATCCTCAGGGGACAAGTCATTACCAAACGAACCCAGACCCAAGAAAGAGAAGCCTGGCAACTTTGAAGGTGGAAAGAGGCAGCCTTAAAGGTCTCTTCCAAAGCTAGGGACACACTAGGAACGGGTAGTTCTAGAGGCAGCCCTGTCCTCTGTCCTAAGAACAATCGGTCCTGGACTCTCCTCCCAAGGCTTCTGACTCAGGAATGTCACCTCTGGACTTCACAATATCCTTCCTTGCCACACAGCAGCTTCTGGCTGCAAAGACCTATGGTTCCCAGCAGGCATTGGGCACAGGACTGAATGCTCTGACTCCTGTACCCTTACACATCATCCCCTTGACAAGGAAGGCCGAGTGTGCCCGAGACAAGGTAGCCAGAGCGCAGGAGGCAATCACGACACTTGAGCTCTGCTTATTACCAGGGCTCCCCTGAGAGCAGAGAGGGCAGCGTGTAAGGAAATGAGACTCTCCATGGAGAGAATTAAACCATCTTCACATTACTGACCTCAAGGCCCATTAAGAAGGAAGTCTATTAAAGGGCTACTGCTAATGAGCACCACATTTTGAACTGGTGGGGAAATGAGAAAAGAAGGCTGGCTCCCCAAGGAACACTAATGGGTAGATGGGCCAACCACTTCCCCATGGGGCTGGGAGGATGGATGATAAACAAAGCCTTCTCTCTGAGGGTTCTTGTTCCTTCTCCCTGGCAAACAAGGGTACACCTTCTTGACTCCCAAAGTCAGGCAAGTACATGGGGATGGAAGTCCCCTTTCTTCTTCCCCTCTTCTACCATGTTTTCAGTTTGACTTAAAAGCTAAGACAAAGGCCAGAAGTGGCGGGAGGAAGATGGGAACAGGGATGTGGAATATCCAAGAGACCTGTTAAGCGGTGAAAGCGATACTATCACAGCCGAACGCCCTGCAAATGGCTTGTCCAAGAAGAGGGCAACTGTTGCCACCCCACCCAAGCTACCACAATCTGTGCACACTTTTTTCCCATCCCTCGTAGACACTCCCATCTGCCACCCAATGGTAGCAAATGAGACCCCTCTGCACAAACCATGGGAATTCCAATTTCATTGGTGTTGATGTACATGTCCGGGCAGATGACTGAGCGGGCCGCATAGTCCACTCGCTTCCCCATCATGTGCTTTCGGAACAAGCCTTCCTTCTTTTCAAGGATCTTTATGGGGGAAAAACATCCACAGAAAGCATTAAAAAAAAAAAAATCAAGTATGTTTATTATTTGCTTATTTCAGTATCAACGTTTATTATTTAACCCCTTCAGCTACCGACAAGGATCTGTAACCGGGCTGAGTCCAAAGTCCAGTAAAGGCGGTGCCCCCTCTTTGAAACCCCTTTTGCCCGTTCTCAGATCCATCTACTGCTCACCTGTCTAATGCCTGGGAACTTTTCCGTCATTAATTTGTCCATCTCGCTATCAAACACAATATTGACGTGACTCTGAAGGCGAATCCAAATGTTATACAGTTTGTCTGTCAGTGACTGGCCTGGAAGCATACTCAAAAAGGATTGGTCTATAACAACTGAAGAGTCTTTTTCCTGGCAAGACACAATCAAGAAAGCCGGCATGATGGAAAAAACTTCAAAGAGGCAAGGTTAGGTTTTATTTTTCTATTAACCTAGCTCTCACAAATGAATTCTGGAGTTTGCCTTTACATCCCTGGACCCAAAAGATCAGTGCAAAAGTGCTAATAAGTCAACCTTATCAGTGTAGATCAACAAAATATCAGTTTTATTAATGTATATTTGCCAGTCCATCTCCTCTTAGTAGTAAAATAAACTCCAATCTATAAACAAGTTCTTTCCTTTTTTAAAAACACTATTAAGTCAGAGGTTCTGAGAGTCAAGAACACAAGCACAGCTTAACTGGGTTCTCTGCTTCTGAGTTATGGAAAAGAGTCTGTCAGGGTGTCATCTGAAGGTTGGACCAAGGAAGGATCCACTTCTAGGCTGATATGGCTGCTGGTAGGATTCAGTTCCTCAAAGGCTGCCAGGTTGAGGGCCCCAGTTCCTAGCTGGCTATTGCCCAGAGGCCACCTTCAATTATTTCTCCAACATGGTAGCTTGTTTCATCAAAGTGTGCAAGCAGAAAAGGTAACAAGAGACTCCTTTCTTTAAGGCAACTGCTAAAATCACTTAATGTCTAGTTTTTAAGGCCACCCTAGAAATTCTTCCCACATCAATACTCTTTTTTATGAAGCTCTATAATCCTACGAGATAGGTAGGTACGAAATAGGTATAATCCTACGAGATTTTCATACAGTTTCACCTTTATGGTTTTGGGAAAACTTGATCCAAAGCACTGATAAAAATGCAAGTGGAAATATTTCTTAAAAGGAAAAATGCTTGCACTATGATTTCCTACATCACATATTAAGATGTCGGTCCCCAACTGAGAATATATTAAGGTACTAGCTAATCTCCAAGCCCCACTGGAATATTTAACCAATTAATATTTCTGCCCTTAACTCTACCTCCTCTTTTCTCTCTGCCTGCCCAGGAGATTTTATGCAGCCTTAGAGCACCACCTACTGACACTCTCTGCCCACTTATTGATCCCATTCAGCTCAGCGTTTAGCAGGAGATAGACACATGGCCCCATGTGAGGGTAAGATGAGAGAAGAAACCTACCTATCAGTGTGTTAGAGAAGATGAGAGAAGAAACCTACCTATCAATGTGTTGGGGGAGAGAAGGGAAAGGTGGTTAAATGAAAATGTGATGGAGCCCATTTGTGAAGTGGGCTTGGCCTCAACCCTGAGGAAAGAGGGTTCTCCTTTAGTTATGAGGAGGACAGATATATTTCTGTTCTTAGTAAAAGAGCCTCACTGTATGATGACAGGGCCCTACTAGCCTAAGTCACTGCTATGGCATTACCTGGCTCAGTGCCACATGATAACCTGTGAAATAAATGGGACGGCCTCATTCACCCTCAGTATCTAGAACAAAGCCTGGCTTCTGCCAGGTACTCATGATTTGTCAGGGCTGTCATGGGGATGGAATGTAGGGAGAAAGTGAGAAAAGAAATAAGAACATGCCCTGTTAATCAGACAGAAAAAGGGCACAACGACTTCAGGTAACGAACTTAGGAATCAGAAACAATATTGTTTATTTTTGCATACTCAGTTTTGGGGTTTTAATTTTTTTCTTAAAGGGCTGACCTATTTTCAAGGGACACCAAAATAAAACTTTTAGTCTTGGTTACTGCACCTGGTTAGTTATCCTAAGGTCTTTTTTCCCAAAACTGGACTAGTACCTTGTAGATGTTAGAGTTCTCTTACACAAGTAGTTTTAAAAGCACACCTATACTGGCAGATCATAAAACCTAAGCTAAATCAAACCAACGCCCAAGTGGAAAAGCTGTGCAATGCAGAGCAATGGGTCCAAGAGAATCAGCAGCGCCACCTTGTGATGGGCCTGGTCAAAGCCAAACTATCCCAGCAGCTGGCAGGGAGCTCGGAGAGTGTCTACTGAAGGCCGAGACAGGTCTTCTTAAATGTATTTAAAGAGCATTCTGGAATTGGGAAGGACCTCACTGATATCAGCAAACATTCTGAGTGCCTGATTCATCTTTATAGTCGCTGAAAACCTGGCACACTGAAGCGATTCATGAAATGTTTGCTAAAAGGAGAGAACTGAATTCAACGCCACCATTTGGTGAAGAGGATGATGAGGCCCCAACCCTAAAAGTCCCATCTGGGAAATTCCTAGAATCTACAATTACCTACCCAACCCCAATGCTGGCGACGTTAATGAGCCAACAGCAAAGCTAGGTGATCGATTCCAGTACTGTAACCCAGAAGGGACAATTTTAAGAGGCCAGAGCTGCCAGTAAGTGCCAGTTTAGGGCAGGTATCCCAGAACAACCTATGTGTAAATTCTTAGCACAAACTATACACATTTTATAATGGAGATGAGTCGGTGAAATTAAAGCAGTTCAACCAAGGTCACCCCAGAATGGTCATCAGATCTCCCCAGGCCCCTCCTTAGTATTACCTATGTTCCTCCCAACCAACACAGCCATTCAGAATTCCCAGGCAGCGTCTTCCAGCACCCACAGTCATCTGCATTCACCTTGCAGTTAAAACTAAGCATGTACACTTAGGAGACCAGTTTCAAGGCAGTCCTGACCTCTTCAGTGGCATGGGTTGTCACCTCACATGGCAGCTCCTGTTCTTGGGCCATCAATGCCAAAAGCTTTCGGATCAGAACTATGTCCTTCATGACAGCCTGCAAGTTCACTGTCTGGCCGTTGGTAAACATTTGGTCCCCCAGGCGATTGACAGGGCGATACCTGCAGAGAGACACAAGGAATCAGGGAATGTTTAGCATGGGGGAAGGGTGATGATCTTCAGTCTCTCACCTAACCCTACAACAAGCAACTCACATACCACCATACTCAAAACAACAGCCGAAACCTACCCCACTCAGGACACAAAGCGATATACTCCCACAACCCGAAACCTGGCAGCAAACTGCTGCCGTACTTCTCAATGTCCTTGACCCTTCCATTCTCTTCAAGTGGTCATTATTCAATTACTCAATAAACCTTTTCCAGGTGGAATAAAGTCAGTTAAAGAGCATTACCTTGAGGGTGGCACCACCAAGAAATCCAGAAAAAACATAGTGGGATTAAATCCAGACTCCATGCCAACCTCTGTCAGTCCCGAAAAAAGATAATTCAGAAAGAATCCTGTGTTTGAAATAAACCAAAAAGATCATTTACATCTACATGTAAGAGGACGAATAGATAAGACCAAAAATTTTAATGAGTGGAATAAAACAACATAGGATAATATATAGAATTACTGAATTACTTGTTTTGTTTTATTTTTTAATTTAAACAAAGCAACCTCTTGGTGTCAAGAGACTGCACACGGTGAGATGACAGTTTCGGATGAGCACTAAGTGTCCGGGAACTGAGATAGGGAGGAAGGGAAACAAAAGTTTTCACTTATATCTCATTACCTCCTGGACTATAAAAACTCTCACACACACCTCTTTGGTATTTATGTTTTAAAAGTATTTAAAATAAGGAAAAGGAAATCAATCCCCCACAAAGGTTAGCTTTTTAAAAAACAAACCAAAAACCCTCCACAGATGCTACCAGAATGGCTCTTCTGTGGATCAAAGCTATGTTTTAAGTTTCTAATAGCCTTTTAAATTCTTTTACTAACCAGCATTTAAAATGAGTTACCAATGAACCTTCTAGAAACATGCCAAACTATAGTGAGGCCCACCTGCAGCTGTCATTTAAAGCCAGTTTGTTACAGTAATTGCCAAGTTCATGGCTCCAGATAATGATTTTTCCTACTTTACAATGCATGAATGACAATGTATCCTGAGGCTACCCCAATCTTATGGGTAAATTTCCTTTTTTTTTAAAAAAGGATTTATTTATTTATACATATAAGAATGGGGTGTAGGCCAGAAGAGTGGGGCTGGTGAGAGGATTTACCAGAGACAGAGTGGGGAGCAGAACAGGCAGGCTGACTGAAATACACTGACTGATGAGGGGAGCAGCGGGAGAGTCAGAAGTCTGTTGTGCCATATGGGAAGCTCCCTGGTCAGGGAATCGAACTCATGCTGCAGTGGCTATGGATAGCTTCATAGTGCTGAGACTTACCCCTTGCGCCACCAGGGAGGCCCCCTTATGGGTCAAGAGACCTATAACAGGGTCTCCCCGGTAGCCTAGGAGTTAAGCCTCAGCACTATCACCTCTACAGCCTGAGTTCAATGCCTGGCCAAAGAGCTAGTCCACAAATGCGCAGCAGACCTCTATCTTGCCAGCTGCTTCCCAGTGTTTTCAGTAAATGTGCCTGTTCTGCTTCACAGCCTTCCCCCGCGGCCCTCTCCCTGCCCCCACACCTCTGGCCTACACTCAGGTATGCAAAAATAAAAAAAAAAAAAAGAGAGCTCTAACATGTGCAACTCCGTAAAACTGAAAAAAGCAGGGTAAGTAAAGTTAGGAGAAGAAACAGGGCTACTTCTTTGGGCTGGAACAGCACCTTCATTCTTCCAAAGGGCAATGAGATGTTCCTGGGCACTGCTGGGTGTGAGGTATCCTCGTTTTCCCATCTGAGCATCTTCAATCCCTGGAGTTACAGAGGATCAAAACACAATAAATCATTAACAAGACTGCAACTTGACCACAAAAACCAATCTCTAAGCATACTCTCAGCTCTGGGTTCCCTCTCTATCCAATCTAATTTCTAAAGCAATGAAAACAATAAAATACTGCATAAAACCTAAAAAATAGAACAGAAGAAAAAAATTACCCACCATTCCATTCATGGTGTCACTATTATTACTTATATATATTCCATTCACTGGTTTATATACAGTGTTTTAAATACTTGTAATCTTCGTGTGGTTTATTTTGTATTCTACCTTGCTCATTTAGTGTCATCTTGTAAGCATTCTTGCCTGCTGCCACCTAGTTTATGCCTGACCATCATTTTAATAGTCGCATGATATTCCACTAAGACTACTAAACTACACAACACTATGAGTATGTTTAATTCTTGGGAAGTCAGAGAAGTGCAAATGCTAGGTCAAAAAGTCTAAAACATTAAAAATTTTGGTCCCAATAAAAGCAAAGCTTTTCAACCAATTAATGCAATTGAAGGCAGTATGGGGATGTAATGAAGAGCAGTTCTGACCTCCAGGGATAACCAGAGCTTTAGAAAGCTACTATGTCTGCTGGGAAAACAACAGAAGCCATTAACCTAAAGAACAACTTTGTTTGGCATCTCTGGAACCACCCTCTGAGCTTTCTCTCCTACTACACAGTGCTAAAGAGTGAGGAAGTGCAATCAGATGTGACAGTGCTCCCCTGTTCATCTTAGCCATTGCCAGAACACAAAGGGCCTCCACTGCCATTTATTCACCGTGAAGGAAACTAGAATTGGCCAATTTCAGGACTTGAGACAGAAGAGACCTGCAGGTTGCCACCTCCTCACACGAGCAACATCCCTCCTAACAAGGCACTTTTGCAGCCTGCAAAAATGAAATCTGCCTGGATGGGGCTTTAGAACATCTCTAATGAGTGTTTAATTCAGCTCTAAGAGCTGCCATGTGAGAAAGGATTTGAGAGGCCAAATAACCTGAGGAAGATTGAATCACAACAGTGTAGGCTGTTAAGAATTCTCCTTTGAAAAAGGTAATGTATATTGTGGGGATTGTGGGGCCCACTGGAATATACGTAGCATTTTACAAGCTTAAGTGGCTACTTTTGGGATCACCAGTGTGTGGGACCACTCAGGTACAGGCCTCACTGCTTGGCTTCCTTCGGTACAAGGAACATGGCTAGACCCTCACTCAGAATAGTCACCTGCCTCCGTGTGATTTGACCCTGGAGTTACCGACCTGTGTCGCCTGCAATCTCCTCTAAGAGTAGAGGTCACAGTCTGGTTTCTGCCTTGGACCTGTACTCAGGCATGGTCCTTGGCATGAAGTTGAGTGCCCAACAAGTAAATGCTGAATACCAAAAACCCAATCCTGGAATCACTGAGACTACTACTGATTTGTTGGTAACACACGTCTGTCTAACGCACAGACATTTGGTTGGCTTCATATTCTCATAGTTGCAATGAAAAATCATTTCAGAAGAATGGATTTCGCAAAGGGATTGAAAGATTTTCAAACTGTTAGACATTAGCACCAAAGAAATAGTTATCTTCTAGAATTCTACCTTTGTTTTAAAATACATGAACATTTTCTAAGGCATCATAAGGGCTATGGTAGCAATCTCCAACCTTGAAAACAGTTTTAGGGCTTTTTATAGGAAAGAGTAACCACCCTTTTGTTTGTTAAGTGTCAACCATTAAACAAAATTAAACAAGCTTTCTAAATGCTTGTTTAATCCTAAATTGAATCCTAGAACATAAGGACATTACTGGTAAAACTGGTGAAATTCAAATAAGGTCTATAGCTCAGTTAATGGCAGTGTACCAATGCTAATTTCCTAATGTTGGCAAATGCTCCACAGTGATCTAAGATATTAGGCAAACTGAATAAAGAGTATCTAGAGATTCTACTATTATCTCTGTTTTATCTTTGTAACACTTTAGTCTAAAATAAAAGGTTTATCAAAAAAAGAAACACACAGGTTTGCTACTACTATGGTCTAGTGTTTGTGCCCCTGCTGATTCATGTGTTGAAATCCTAACCCCTAAAGTGATAGTTCTGGCAGACAGGGCACAGTTCGGGAGGTGATTAGGTCATGAGGGCAAAATCTCATGACTGGGACTGATGCTCTTATAAAAAGATCCAGAGAACTCCCCTGGCCCCTTTAGGCAGATGAGGTTACAGGGAAAAGAGCCAGAATCTGGCCCTGAATAGACACCAAATGTACTGGCACCACAATCAAGGACTTCCCAGCCTCCAGAACTGTGAGAAATAAATGTTTGTTGTTTTTAAGTCACCAATTTCACCTTTGTTATAGCAGCCTGAATGCCAGGCCTTGAGAGTGTCATCAATGTAAAAGCTAGACAATAGATGTCCAGGATGAGAACTTATTTCCCTGCCCATCCCATATACTTGAGTTTAGAATACGGTTTAGTAACAGCAATGAACAATCTTCTTCAAAAATCTTCCAGAAAAATAGCCACCTGAGGCAAACAGGCATCTCAATCAGAACTGCCTCAAAATGTAGCTCAGTCAGTCTGTTCTACTGCATGAGAGGCCAGGCCTGGACACCCACCAGGTTCCCTCCCTCCAGCATTAAGAGACTTGGACACTGTCATCTCCATTGGCCCATTACAAATAAACAGCTAAAAAACACGTAGCACAGAGGCCCAGCTTCTCCCAAGGTCTGAGACATATCTGAGGGCTGTGCACGCAGAACATGGCCAAGACCTCCCAGGGTCCAGGCTGCTTACCCATGGGCTCTGTGCCTTTCTGGCCAGCTTTCCTGTGTACCATGGCTGGGTATGTGATTGTCAGTTTGCTGTTGTGCTCCTTTCGGACAACTGATCGCCCAGTCCTAAAACACGAGGATGGTGGTGATTGAAGAAACAGATAAAACAACAAGACATTTAATACCAACTGTGAACAACGAGCCAGAGATTTCTCAACTGGGCGAGGAGGAAGGCAGCAGCAGATACTCACTTGCACTGGGGACATCGCTTAGCAGTCATATGTGCCTTCCAGAAGTAAGAAATGAGCTTGCTTCTACTCTCACAGACATTTTTCACCTATAAGAAAGGTCAGTGAACCTTGGAGTGCAATTCAGAAAAGAATCCGGTATGTATTCATTTGTGGGTTTTGCCTTTTTTGAAAAGCCTCAGGAAGCCACCCCCCTTTCTTAAACAAAATTTCCCATAGAATCCTAATATAGCTGAGCTCTGGCAATTACTGAGTGATTTTTTTCACAAGATTCCTCATTCATAATATGGGAATAACTACCTTACAGAGCAGTTTCTAAAATGAAGAGATTGTGAATGCAGTTGGGAGTCTGGAGCAAAGTATTCAATAAAGGCTAGCTACCTTAGATTAAAACAAACCTCTGAATGTAGCTGGTGAACCCTCCCTGCTGCCTCTCTCAGAAGCACCTCAGGGTGCCAGGAAAGGCACATCAGTTCTTAAGCTTCCTGAGCCTGGCTGCAAATAAGACCCACTTGAGAGTTTTTGTAATCACCACTTGGGCCCTACCCCAGACCAGTTAAATTACAATCTCTGGTATAAAACTTGATACTGCTGGTTATCTATACCATTCACTCATCCATTGAGCAAATACTTACACATGGGCTATGGGGGGCAAGGAAAGGCAACAGTGATTTATAGTGTTGAGGAGAGACCCCATTCTCAAAATGAGACCATATGCCACACCTTGCTGGATGCTGTAATGAAATCACCTATTTTCATTTAACACTCTCACGGGTCCTAAAGACCAGGAAACAGAGACTCAGGGTCAAATATGCAGCATATGAGGCCACAGGCCTTATAAGAGACAGAGCAGGGATTCAAACCCATGACTACCTCGGGGAGTCAGGAGAATGCACAAATGACGGTGCAAAGGAAACTGATAACTATGCTAATTCAGAGTCCCAGAAAAGAGAGACAGGATAACTCACATGAGCACCATGGGATCCTAGAAGGTTGTTCTGCACAATTTTGGTTGTGTATTGTTCTAACTCTTCCTGAATTTCAAAGCCAGTGGGGTCGGCGTTTTCTTCTAGAAACTGAAAAACAAAGAAGAAAATCCTTGCTGCAGTAAATGAGTGCGTGATTTTTTTCTAATTTATATCCTTTATATTATCATGTATCTCCTGTAGGCTTCCCACCACCAATTCACCCATGAACCATCACCATAGTCCTTTGTGCTCTTTTCTCCCCTATTTTGGTCTCTCTTCCTCCCCATCCCCTGTAGAATGTCTCTCATTTGTGGTTTCCTGCTAGTTTTTGCTTTTGTTTAAGTTTTGTATGCTATTTTCTCCTCCTGATTTCTCGTTTGGCTCTCTTATAGTCCTCCTGTAAGTGATACGATTTGATATTTTTCTTTTTCCTTCTGGCTTATTTCACTGAGCATGATTCCCTCTAGCTCCATCCATGTTGCTGAGAATTGCATTAATCATTTTTGATTTCTGAATAGTATTCCCTTATATACATGTAGCACATCTTCTCGATCCAGTCATCAATTTTGGGGCATTTGGATTGTTTCCATGTTTTAGCTATTGTAAATAGTGTTGCAATAAACACAGGTGTGCATGTGACCTTTTGGATTAATGTTTTTGTGTCCTTTGGGTATATTCCTAGGAGTGGAATTGCTGGGTTATATGGAAGCTCCATTTTTGGTTGTTTGAGAAACCGCCATACCGCCTTCCATAGAGGTTGGACCAGTTTACAGCCCTATCAGCAGTGCAGGAGCATTCCTTTTCCTCCACATCCTCATCAACATTTGTTGTTTCCTATTTTTTTAATATGTGCCATTCTTACTGATGTAAGGTGGTAACTCATTGTAGTTTTTATCTGCATTTCCCTGATTATGAGGGATACTGAACATTTTTTCATATGCCTGTCGCCATTCACATTTCTTCTTTGGAGAAGTGTCTTTTAAGTTCTTCTGCTCATTTTTGACTGGATTTTTTGCTTTGTTTTTGTTGAGTTGTGTGAGTTCTTTGTAGATTTTTGTGATCAGACCCTTGTCTGTTGTATGGACTGCAAGTATTTTCTTCTAGTCAGTGGGCTATTTGTTTTGATGACTGTCTCTTTTGCTGTACAGAAGCTTTTTAGTTTGATGTAATCCCAGCTGTTTATCTTTTCCTTCACTATCTTTGCTTTGGCGGATGCGTCTTTAAAAATGTTACTAAGATGTATGTTATGTAGTGTTTGCCTATGTTTTCTTCTATATATTTAATGGTTTCGGGTCTTATGTTCAAGTCTCATCCATTTTGAATCAGTTTTCGTGCATGACGTTAGGTAGTAGTCTAGTTTCATTTTTCCGCAGGTAGTCATCCAGTTTTCCCAGCACCATTTGTTGAACAAACTGTCCTTGTTCCATTGCAAAACTGAGTACATGATTAGTAAGCAACCTGGTGCCAGCATCTCCAAAGGTGGGAGAGTTTAGTGAGGGGAGATAAAGAAATCTCACGGGTATCGTATTGATTTTCAAATCACTATTATTAAAAAAAAAAAAAAATCAAACATGAGACTATCCTGCTCCGAAAATGGTGGGCTAGATTATTCATATCAAAGCTAAAATCAGGGCCTCCCTGGTGGCGCAGCAGTTGAGCGCTGTGCTGTAGAGCTGTTGGCAGCCCGCGAAGCGAGTTCAGACACCCAACTGGGGAGAATCCCACATGGCGTGGCAGACCTCTCCTGCCTCGCCCGCTGCTCCCCTCAGTAGTGTGTTTCTGATCTGCCTGTTCTGCTCCCCACTCTGTCTCTGGTGAACGCTCTCACCGCCCCAAGCCTCTGGCCTGTACCCCAGCTTGTATGTATAAATAAATAAAAAAAATCTAAAAAAAAAAAACAAAACAAAGCTAAAATCAGGGCCTCCCTGGTGGCGCAGCGGCTAAGCGCTGTGCTGTGGCGCTGTTGGCAGCTGCGACGCGAGTTCGACATCCAGTCAGGGAGATTGCCAACATGGCGCGGCAGACCTCTCCTGCCTCGCCTGCTGCTCCCCTCAGCAGTGTATTTCAGTCGATCTGCCTGTTCTGCTCCCCACTCTGTCTCTGGTGAGCCCTCTCGCTGCCCCCCATCTCTGGCCTGTACCCCAGCTTGTATGCATACGTAAATAAATCTTTAAAAAAAAAAAAGCTAAAATCAATAAAGACCTAAAATATTTAAAATTAAAGATTTTTCTAAACCTCAGACAAACTCACTAGTCAGTGAGGAATAAGCAGGCCAACCTAAAGGGAAACCAGGCACTCAGGAGGTCAAACAGCCCTGATGCAGGGCTGCAGTGGGGAACAGTTCCAGGGCAACCCTGACTGCAGTTAGGTCCTGTGGGGAAGATATTACAGGATTTCAGGATGAGGCCTGGGGCTGTGCCACATGGTAGCCCCAGCCTTGGGAGCATTTTCCAATTCAGGAATTCTGAAGTTTTCATTTTGAAGGTCTCTAATGATGACAGAGACAGAAATCAAAATCTAGAGGTAGCATGAAGACAGGATCCCTTCTCTCCAATTCTATCATATAAAGGAAGCTGAGAACCTCCAAGAGGTACCCCTTGGCGACCCAGACTAGACCTTGTACAGACCCAACTGCCCTGCAATCCAGTTGGCTTTAAGCTTTTAACCTGGACTATGATGGTCCAGACCACTAAGCATGTGGCAGAAAAAAGAAGAAAACTCTCTGGAGCAGGTAGCATCACACTTTGCTTCAATTATTCCTACCAAGAATTTTTTTTTACATATAATGATAAACTGTCAAAAATAAGTACACAAGGACAGGGGGAAGAGAGTTTCTGAGGACATGAACATTATCTTGATATTGAAGGTGACCATATGGGTGATAGTTACTTTGTAACTATTGTTAAAGGTATAATTATTGCATTTCTGTGTATATTTTACAAAAAGATTGCTTAAGGCAGTAAGACATCACAATCAATAAATTTGAAACTTTAAGTAAAAATGAACAAATTCCCAGAAAAATATAATTTTGAGTACATGTTTTAAGGAAATCCTTCTCTCTCTTTTTAGACAAATCTGATCTTGGATTAACTTTTTAACTCTGTTCCCTGAACTTAATAAAGTGGAGATATCAACTGTTGTAATAGACAGTAGAACTGATGTAAAAATGACTTTGGTTTTACTGCATCTGAAATAGAAAGTCTATAAATGAATTATAAATACCTAATGAGAAACCACAACTTGAGCTTTTCTGGTGGTAACTAAATGTGTCCATGAAGATTTCTGGAAACTGGGTCCATAAAACTGTCCACAAAAACTGTCACTGACTCCTATTTGGGGCATGTAGCCTCTAGGCCCTGGTGGCTCCTATATTTACTGGGGTGATCTCATTCTTTTACTCTTAAACAGACCAGGACACCCACCTTGTAAGCCCCCTCCTCACCCTACTTGAGCACTGACATCTCAAGCTGGGCTAGCCAGCACATGTACTTTCTCACCCACCTTGTGCACCAACATTCTCATGCTGAGCCTTTATCCCTAAGTGAACATCCTCCTCACCCTATGTGAGCTCTGACACCGCATGATGGACAGCCCCCCCAACAGGGACACTCCCCTTGAATGCTTTACTCATCTTGTTTGGGATCTTACAACCCATACCAGGGAACACCTCTGTGTAGAATCCTATGTGCTCTGTCTATGCAATGTCTTCAAGACTGAATAATTCAGGAAAGAGAAGGGAAGGTTTTTTCCTTTGTATCAAGAAAAAAAAAAAATAAGGATGCCTCTTAGCCCTTCAACATAGTAAAATAGATTCTAATGATGAAAATAAGGAAAAGTAACAGTGTTAAGGACAGAAAGACAAAACTGCTAGTATTTACAGGTAAGATTGTGCTGAAAATCTAAAATAATCTACAAATAAAATATTAGAATTAAGATACTTTTTGCTAGGCTACTTCATACAAAAACTAATACACAAAGATCAGTAATAATTCTGATCTATTTCATTTATTTTGATGAACACAAAATAAATGAAATATATAAACAAAACATTTATAAAACACCCCCAAATTATGCAATTATTAATCACAAAGAAAATTGTCTCTTTATGGTAGAGAGAGATACGGTGGTCACAACTTATCCAAGTAATCAAACTCAGTTAAGACTAAAAGTGGACAAACCAGACAGCTAATGCCTGGTAAAATGATGCACATCCAATGCTGTGTAGCTTGTATTCTTATCAAAATATGACTCTTATGAGGAAATAATCAGACAAATCCCACAACACACTGGTCTTAAGTGGTCCCGAACCACCTACCCTGTTCAGAATTCTCTCCAGCTCATAGACTGCTTGTAGGGCGCCAACTTCCAGAACTTTCAGCTGGCAGACTAAGAGGTGAATAACAGCACGGGGACAAGTCAGCATGTGACAGTTTAAACAGGAGCCCCGGAGCAGCAGGTAGAGTTTCTGAAGAGAGGGAATAAAAAGAAACAGGACATTAAAAAGATATGTAACAGGGCCTCCCTGGTGGCGCAACAGGTTAAATCTCTTCCGCAGCCACGGCAGCACGAGTTTGATCCCTGGCCAGGGAGCTTCCCACAGCACAGCAGGTCTCTCCTGCCTGGCCCGCTGCTTCCCTCAGCAGTATATTTCAGTCAATCCCCCTGTTTGCTTCCCACTCTGTCTCTGGTGAATCCTCTCACTGCGCCCCCACCTCTGGCCTGCACCCCAGCTCTTGTATGCTTAAATAAACAAATCTTTAAAAAAAAAATTTTAGTATTTAAATAATAAATTAAAAAATTTACTTTGTAATGGAGACAATTCTCTTCCCTTAACATAATTAGCAGACAAAAATTAAGTCAAGGTACACTGTCATCTCTATAGCTTAAAACAAATCCTGGAGGCTTGTTAAGACATATGAAAAGCTGAAAATGATTAAGTAAGTCTCCAGACTGGAGTTTCATTTTTTTTCTTTCTTTAAAATTTATTTTTTTCTTTTTTTATGGCGCTTCATTTTAAGCTCACTGTTGCACCTTTTGGAACTCTGCTCCTCCTCCCACCACACTAGAGCACATAAATCAACCCAAAGGCTCAGGGAGGTTTGGAGAACTTTAATGGTCCAGGGAGAGTCCACCTGGACTTCTGAAGGACATGATGTCCCTGAAACAAAGAGCAGGGATGAATGTAAATGCTTCCCCTGCTCAACTTCCCCTGTGAACGGAATCAAGCTATGGTTCTTTCTCAAATGGAACCAAAATGACATTCACTTAGAGCCAAAAGTCAAGCTGACTATAGGATATTTAGTTCCTCAAGGTTTGAAATCTCAAGGTAAAGAGTACTTTAACTCAAAGTGTCCAGAGCTAACCTCCTCAGACACCACCAGTCATGAGAGGGGTGGCTCTCACAAACTCTACCAGCAGCCCTGAGACCCACACATCCAGGAAAGAACATACGTCGAAGAGGAGAGGGTTGTATACTGTCAGTGGGAGCTCGATGTGGCCCAGGTGCCCTGAGCAATTGCTGAAGTCCTGCACGCAGGTGGAGCACACTTCTTTGGAATCCGCAGGGCCTAAAGCCAAATCATAAAGGCCATTCACTGATGGGTTCCCAAGGCTGTCCAGGTACCGAGGATTCGTAATGGATTTAACACTTAGTTTCCTAAGAAGACAAAAAGATCACAGGAAAAGGTTACCCAACTTCTCAAACGTTTCCTCTTCACTGTTTACAAAACCATAGTCAAGTGATAATTTAATGTCTGTTTCTTCAGATAGGGATAGAAACTGTGTCTGCTTTGCTCACCACCACTGCTCAGTACTTAGCACTGAGTTTGGTCACAGTTGTTACTCAAGAAATACATCTAAATGAATAAGAGCAGTAAAATGTTAAAAGTAACAGGTTTCATGCAAACCTGCACACTGGAAGTGTTTATAAAAAAGGAATTAAGTAACTACCACTTACATGCTCTAAAATCAGCATTTAGTCTTGACCTCCGAGAAGGGCATTCCTATATGAATTTTCAGAGGAGGAAAGAGACTCAAGAGCAATTGGGTAGATTCAATCCAACTAACAGACAGAATGGGGATGGGGTGGGCAGGAAATGGACCACACTAACTCTAAAGCCCATGCTGTTCAATGAAGAGGATTTCAACCAATAATCCCTGCATATAATAGAAATAACAAATTAAGTAAATTGAATACAAATTTGCAAACTTTTAAGAAGTAAAAGCTGCTTTACTGAAGGTATCATCACAGAATTTTACGTTTGGATGTAAATAAGACACTTTACTTTCACAAAGATTACATTCATGTCAAGTTTGCTTTTGAAACTTTGGTTTTTCATTTAGAAAATTAAGTAAATACAAAGAAACCATTCAAACCTCAAAAGCTAAAGAAAACCACTATGCAAGGTTCATAGACCTTTTCTTATAGGTACATTTTAAAAAACATAACTGGGATCATTTTGTATTTCTAGCACTGCATTTGTCTGTTTTCATTTAGCATCAATGAGTGTTTCTGTCAATAAGTTTCCTTGGAAACATGATTCTTAAGCATGACAAAATCTTTCATTATGTGGCATTATATAGCAGCTCACAGAAAGAACATGGCCTTGGGGTGAGAAAGGTCTGAGCTCTCAATCTGCTCTCAACTAAGAGAAAGATAAGGGAGATGGGTTTTCCAGAACATTAGAAAGCTAGCAATATGGTTCTATTCAGAACATGTGTGCACGGACCCCACATGCCTGCACAAATCACCTGAGGACCTGACGGTACAGTCTCTACGGAAAATAGTATAGACAGTCCCTAAATAAATAAAAATGAAAATGCCACATGATCCAGCAATATCAATGCTAGGTACTTAGTCAAAGAACATGACAACACTAATACAAAAAGATTTATGCATTCCTATAATCATAGGAGCATTACTCACAAAAAGCCACACAAACAACAACATAAATGCCCAATGACAGACAACTGGATAAAGAAATTGTGGATCATATACTCAAATTGTGGACTATATCCTCATTATTAACGACAATGAAATAGTGCCTTCTGGGACAAAATGGATGCATTTTGTAGTGATTATGCTAAGTGAAATAAGGCAGATAATGAAAGACAGTTACTAGACGGTTTTACTCACTCATGGACTTACAGACCCAAAGAAAACAAACTGACAAAAAAGAGTGAGAACAAATCTTAGACTCTAAGAATTGTACTGATGGAATAGGGGGGAGGGGGGAAGAAAGGAGGGGATAGGGGAAGTTAGGGGATAGGATAAAGGCAATGTTAAAAGGTGAGTGAAGTATGTGCACACAGGGAAGTGTGGAGTTGTACTCTCAAAATTATAAAGTTATGTGAATGAATGACAAATAAAAGTAGTGTAACTAATAGAACCTTGAGGAACAACAAGATTTAAGGAAAAGAGGAATCAACTAAGAAGCCTGACACGAATTAGATAGATCATGAATCCAAAGAATATGCATGAAAACACTATTTTTGTTCACCAATGTGTCACTAATGCCTAGCTTAGTGCCTCGCAAAAACTTCATGATCAATAAATATTTGTGGTTTGATAAAATGATTAAGGGAGGGAGAGTACTTGTCACAGAAATTGAAGAATCTTAAGAAAGTAAGGTCGCGGAGGAGAGTAAAGTTTTGAGGGTGTGGTCAAGACTGTCAAAATGACAAGATTTAATAATTAAACGGAAAATACAGGGGGTAAAAGAAAGTTATCCCCTGAATTGAGTCTTGAAAAATAACCATTTTCAGGACAAGAGGTGACTATGCGCTTCAGTAACCGCATCAGAGACATTATAGTATCTCCACAAACTTTGGTAAATTAACGAGGAGACTGGCGGCCGATAACCGGCAATGTGGGCCCCCATCCTTCGCAGCGCACACTCTTCCCAGCCCCAGACGTTCCCGGAACTACGGGTTCCAGCAGGCCACACGCCCGACAATCATGGATTCAGAAGACACACCGAGCGCAGGACCTTTCGGGAACAGTAGTTTACGCGCGGACGTCACAAGCCATGCCCTACATTGCTTCCCACCAACTCCTTACCTGAGCTCTTCGGCCGAATACATCCCGAAGGAAATGCCCTGCAACCGCCGCCAGGGCATGGTCTTTGAGCCCAACATCCTCCAGGTCAGTTTTGAGTTCCGACACCCAGAGAAAAATTCCAGTCGCCGCGAGAAAATCCCTCATTCAGCCTCAAGCTCGCCGGCACCATGTGACACACAGTGCGCGTGCGCGCGAGGAACGCTCCGGGAAGATTTACGCGGACGAAATCACTTTCGCACTAGGGGGCACAGAAAAGAATCTCACGACTCAACTCGCCCTCTCGTTCTGAAAGCAATAACATATTTATAAAGCATTAATAAAATTATTTCGGAAAACTTCTTCGAGACAAATGAGGGCTGTTGAACCTTGAATTTTCGTAACAAAGTCGTTCCCAGCATGAGTTAGTAACCTCTTTTATGATTGCTTTTGTTTTATTCCGTTGCAACCTTCCCCGCCCACCTTTTCATTCTACCCGCCCCCGTGACCCCGCGGCGCAGGGGCGTGCTTTCCCAGCGTGCCGCGCGAAGAAGCCAGAAATGGCGGCGGTGGGGTCTGTTCGCTGGCTGAGGGTCCGCTACAGACTTTGCCTGCCTCGGACGGGTCGGCAGGCAGGTTTGTGTGGGTGGGCACCCTGTTTCAGGTAAGAGGATGCTTGGGGATTCTGGGAAGTCTCGGAGGTCAGTTTAATCGTTCGTATCCTCTTTTTCTACGAGAGATGGAGCCAGGTAGAGTGGAATACGCATGCGCGCTGTTTTGGCCGCGTGCTTTGGCCGTAGCCCAAGCCTTTGAAGATGGGTTCAAAACCCATGTATTATGAAAAGATTTATGGGTTGTCTGACCTACGCAGGAGTTAGGAGTGTGTTGAAAGCACAATTGGAGATAAAGAAAAAAAATCGTTTGCCCTTACTTGTATTTAACCAGCTGGGAAGAACGAGAAGAAATCGTATAAGGCTTTCCCAAATTAAAACAGTTTTGATGTTTGGCCAAAGAAATCATCCAAGTGTTAATAAAAACAGCAAAGTAGTAAAGATCAGAAAAAGCCCCTTTTATTGCTGTGTTTTTTACAGCTTTGAACATGTAAAGTTTATGTAATTCTTTTTCAATCTGTATAGATAACAGGGTTGTGGAAACATGGAGGCAGTAATTTGTAGTGCTAAGTTAAGAAAAACCTAGTTTTATGTTTAACTATTTCTTTAGGTGGATGGTAGTAGACAGATTTCCTCTTCTGTGTAATAACCACCTGAAAACATTGTGAGAAATGTGTGACGTGTGGTTTACAGTATACCTTTTATATGTGCTATCTTCTCTCAACTCAGCTCGAAAAAAGAAAATCTTCCTCTAGTACTGCAGAAGCCTAAATGCTGAGGTTCAATTCCAATCCTTTTCTTCTCAGTAGTATCCATTGTTGACATTTTCTTTGTCCTAACAGTGGTCTGTGTCCTAATGTCCTGAAGGCCCAAATAATGTGATATGAAATCGTTCATCCCTTTTTGAAATGCCCCAGATAAGTAGATGTTTTAAAATGATGCCTGAGACCAGATACAAGTAGAGGGTTTTTATGTCTAATCACATCTTGACAATTTTCTGAAGTTACTGAGACTATTTAGGAAGGGAATACACAAGGCGATAGGCACATTATTTGTGTGGTATGTTTACTGTATTGTTTTAGTATTACCAGAACTTTTTAAAAGTTATGGGCCAATAATTCTGTATTGTAGATAAAGAAAAAACAGCAATTCCAAGTTTAACTTTGGACTATACATTTGATATAGTTCTGGTTATGGAAGGATGTGATCTTGACTTTATAATTCTCAAAGTTACTTTAAGCAGCATAATCTTTTATTAGCAATAGGCTATTATCCATATAAAATCAGGTGCTCATTAAATTTTCTCTTAATCTCAAAGTATTTTATGTTTCCAAAGCTGAAAGTCCCTGTTTCAAATCAGATGCTCAGATTTTTCAAGTGTTATTAAAAGTTTCCCTGTTACACCTGATTTTATGTAAAGAGATGGCCTGATTTAAAAAGAAAAACGACTCTATTATGTCATTATCATATCCATTTTGTAATGGTATAGAACATGCTATTGGGGCCATGTCTTCTCAGTATATTGACATGAGTTTTCCAGTCAGTTTGGTCTATGATAATTTGTAAGTTTGGGCTCAAGATGCACATAGTGGGGGGTAACATGGGAAGTTCACTAATGAATATTAGCTGTAAGACTTTCTTTTTTTTTTTTTCTGGCAGATTTTATTCTGGAAGTGTAGCTGCCCCAAAGGTTGAAGGAACTGATGTAACAGGTATTTAAAAATCTATTGAAATAATCCACTGTTTATATCTACACATTGTACTTTTAATAGTAGTATCAGAAACTGATTTGCTTTATTTTTGTCTTTTGTTTCTTTCATTTAAGGCATTGAGGAAGTGGTCATTCCAAAAAAGAAAACTTGGTAAGTATTCAACCAATCTTCATTCATCAAATGGTTCAGTACTTATGTATGGAACATTGGTAGGTGAGGAGCAGTAAAAGAGCATTCTTAGGGAAGAACAGCTGAGGAGAGAAAAGCTTGAGAATTTAAAAGTGCATAAAAAGAGGAAGATGGTGGCGCAGTGGTTGAGCGCTGTGCTGTGGAGCTGTCGGCAGCAGCGATGTGAGTTCGACGCCTGGCCGGGGAGAATCCCACATGGTGCGGCAGACCTCTCCTGCCTCACCCACTGCTCCCCTCAGCAGTGTATTTCTGATCTGCCTGTTCTGCTCCCCACTCTGTCCCTGGTGAACCCTCTCGCCGCCCCACATCTCTGGCCTGTACCCCAGCTTGTATGTATAAATAAATAAAATCTTTAAAAAAAAAAAAAAGAGGAAGATGGAGTGTAGTGAGTAGGTACTGACCAGAGAGTTGACAAAACACTATAGGAATGTGTATTAAGTGCCTTTAGGCAAAAGAACTAGGCAGTTTTCCCATTTTCTAATTTCTTGTTGTCCTAGTCATTTTGAGAGAACCAGCTTCATTTGGGACCAGAATGTTTTTCCTCAGTCCGTTCTGAGAGTAGAATCACTTGTTGACTTTGTGTGAAAACACCCTAATGAGGGTTAACTTGTGATTCTCCTTCTTAGGGATAAAGTGGCTGTTCTTCAGGCACTTGCCTCCACAGTAAACAGGGTAAGTAAGAATATAGGGTTTGTGTCTAGCTTAACTAATAATACGTTTAATGTTCGTACCTCTTCATTATCCAGAATTAAACTGCTGTGGATCTAGAAAGTTTAAAGTGAATGACCTGGGGCTGATTAGGATATTAAAGCCTTGACATAGTTCCATGTATTTTGTCTCCAATTCATTATTTTTATACTATATACCAGTGAACTTTAAGTTTAAACTTCATCTCTTGAAGAGCTTGTTGGAATGCTTATTCCTGGGGGATGATTTAGTGTGGGACTATAATGTTAATTCTGGGCCACTTTTGAGAAATAGTGCATCTGCCATAGTAGAAATGAAAATGGAAAGAACATGGGTCCTGGAGCCAAATATTTGCACCTGTCTTTGTGATCATTGTCCTAAAGTTATACTTACCTGATATTTCTGCCTCCTTATCTTTAAGATAAGGACAAATTATTACACTATGAACGATTTTGTGAAAAGTAAGTTAGTACATGTGAAGGTTTTATGACAATGCCTAACACAAAAGAACTGCATGAAGTTTTACTATTAGTGCAACTTTTCTAGTGGCTTTCATATAATATGCTCTGCTGGTATTCAAGAATACAGTTTATAATGTGATACCCTTGGTAAATGCATTACAATTAAGTCCACCTTAGTTTGCCACAGATTAGTTTGCCACTAATCCTCTGAGGCCAATAGCCAAATTTCCAGAATTATTCTTCTATAGCAGATGTTAAACTTAAGGGGTGTTGGATCAAATGTGTGATGTTATCCCCTACTAGCTTCAGAAGAAGGGTTTTAAAATCCTGAATGACTGCACTAGGAGGAGAGTGAAATTTGCAGCAACCCACTTATCCATAAGTAGGAATTTTACATTAGAGAATGAGAATTATAAATTAGAGAATGAGCTTCTGAGGTTGTTCTCAGGTTTTCAGTGAAAATAATCCACAGAAGTTGTAAAATTATATGTAGGTTGTCTGACTTGTCTGGGTTTGTGCCCTTAAAGGGATAGTCATTTACTGACTCAGTAATCATACATTGCCCCCTAAAATGCTTATCAGGTATTGTACTGAATGTAAAGTAAGATATTCCTTGCATAGTTCCTAGCGAGGGAAACTAAAGGAATCCTGAGAAAAGGGTACATAACACAGACTGGGAAAGGACTCCTGAGAGAGATGGTTATTGGATTGATGCTTGGAAGGTCAGAACTAAAGATCTGATAGCAGGAAAGAGCATACTTAGGAGAGGCAGTACTATGATCAGAGGCACAAAGGCATCCAGTGAGTAGTTTGTATGGGCGGGAATCAAAGATTTTAGAGTTAGAGAAATGAAAGATGAGGCAAGATTATGTATGCCTTGCTAGGGGCTTCTGGTTTTATCCAAATCCGTTGAAGAATTTTAATCAAATATTTACAAAAGATTCAAGTGTGAAGGTGGGAAACTTTTCTACTTCAATGTATAATAAAGATCTTTATAGTAGATACATAGTAAAGGTCTTTCCCTCCAAACTTCTCACACATTTTTTTGCCATCTTGTTAACGTCCTCCTAGTTGCTCAGGACAAAATTTTAGGAGTTGCCTTTGACTCCTCTAATACTGCACATTTACAAATCTTTTTGCTTTTTCATTGAAACTATGTTTTTATGGGGTCTCCAAGACAATTCCCAGGTTCCTCAATTTGTGAGGAGGACTCAGCATGTATTTCTACACTATGATTTATTACACTGAAAGGACACAAAGCAAAATGGCAAAAGGAAAAGGCACATAGGGTATCCCATAGAGTAATCTGAGAGGAAACCAGGCATAGGGTTCCGAGAGTCTTTTCCCCAGTAGATTCACATAAGGCACACTTTGTTCTTCAGCAAGAGAATTGTATGCTAGAGGGGCCTCCCTGGTGTTGCAGCGGTTAAGCGCTACGCTGTAGCGCTGTTGGCAGCGGCGACACAAGTTTGACGCCCAGCCAGGGAGATTCCCACATGGCGCAGCAGATCCCTCCTGCCTCGCCCGCTGCTCCCCTCAGCAGTGTATTTCCAACGATCTGCCTGTTCTGCTTCCTACTCTGTCTCTGGTGAACCCTCTCGCCGCCCCACGCCTCTGGCCTGTACCCCAGCTTGTATGCATAAATAAATAATAAATCTCTTTTTCTTTTTTTTTTTTTAAAGAGAGACTTGTCTGCTAGGAAAAGTCGTCAGGGACTAGAGTTTTTCTTGAAATCTGGTTATAAAGACAATTGTGTATCTGACATATACCAAAGTTCAGACTCCCAAAAGGAAAGCAGGTATTTAGCATAAACCACATTGTATAGTTTTGTCATACTGAATCCATTCTTATTGGTCCTGGGAAAGGTGGGAACTGTCCCAAAATCCAACTTCCCAGATACCAGCCTTGCAAAAGTAGGCCTTTCTAAGAATAGTAATTTCAAATCTATTAGCTCTTTTCTACACAATATCAAAATTGGGAACACGTTGTCAGTCAACATAATTTCATATATTCTGCATTATAATTACAACAGACTTTATTTCTTCCATCTCCTACAGAGCCATATCACTCTTATGCTTAGAATGCAAAAGTAACTTCTCGTCGTAATTGGGATAAAAACAAGTCTCTATGAATTCTCCTTAGAATCTGTGTGATCTCACATTACATGGTATCTCACACACTTCTCTCCATGTCTGCCCACTACCCCTTAATGAAGTTCCTGTTCTCTCTCTTGTTCACTCTACTCTAGCTACTCTTGGCTTCCTGGCTGATTCTCAGTTTTTCAGCAGGTGCATATTTGCCTATTGGATTTAATGTTTGCTGTTCCTTCTCTGGAATATTTTTCCCTGTGATAGTCATATATCTTGCTTCCTCATCTTTCTTTACTTTATTACCTTTACAGTGAGACCTTCCCTGTTATTTTCTGAAACTTTTTTCTCCTTTTCTCTGCTGTTGTTTTATTTTGCATAGTAGTCTTTTAATTTACTGGGTTTCGTTTGTATTTTTCTGATTGTTTCTTTTTTCCTGTTAGATTTAGGCTCTGTCAGGAGTTTGTAATCCCCCTAAAAACTAGGAAAGTGATTGATGAAGTCATAAGAGGTACTCACTAAATATTGACAAAAGGAATCTGAACTAAAACATTGATGGTTGGGATAAGGGACGGTGGAGGAGGGGTATTAAGGAGCTAGAGTTGGCCGAACCTGATGACAGGTTCCTTGAGTAGAAATAATGGGAAAGGATCTTTGGGTTGGAGTGCAGAGTGGTCAGTACAATTTACAGAGGAAAGAGAGGAGGGAGAGTTGCCATATCAGGGAAGTTTAGTGTGGGCATGTATTTGGTTTGAGGCATCTGAGCTACCAGACACATCAGAGGAGTTTAAAATAGCAGTATCCTCTCATGATAGACTCAAATCTTAAGGAGTGGGATTTGCATCACTGTTTTAAGTAATGTAACATGCATTTTTCTGTACAAGTTAATAATTAAAACTCAGAGAATTTTTGGTCCTCACCAGAATATCAAAGTTCTCATTAAAAATCTGGCCAAAGAGACTTTTTTGTGTCTTCTCCACAGGATGCAACAGCTCTCCCGTATGCATTTCAAGATGATCCTTATCTCATACCAACATCCTCTGTGGAATCTGTGAGTATTTTCGAGTAACTTTTCTAGCTTTATGTTTCATGTTGCTGGTTTAAGTATAAGAGTGCATGTATAACTTAACTCAGCTATAAATAGACCCTCTGAAATTTAACTTTTAGTGAAAATTTTTAGAGATTGGCTATAAGGAGTGTTTTTGGCTTTGGTTTTTAAGACCTAGGGCTCCTTCATATTACAACAACCACTTGGCTCAAATGCATAGGTTTTCTATACCTCAGACCATAGATAAGTGGTGAACTGAAATTATTTTATGCACAGTAGCAGGGGTGAATATTATATAATTTAACTTCTGATTAGTTTTCTGTGAATTTTTAAAAAAAAATGAAAAAAGTTTTCTGTGAATTGTCATTTTTTGTAGCTATGCTAGAGGGTGTGTATGTGTGTATAGTCTTGATATTTTGCATCTAAGTTCTATATAAACACCAATATCTAATCTTTTTCTTCATTTAGCGTTCATTTTTATTGGCAAAGAAGTCTGGGGAGAATGCAGCAAAGTTTATTATTAATTCACATCCAAAATATTTTCAGAAGGACATAGCTGAACCTCATATACCGGTAAGGAGAGGTAACTGATTTTCAAATAATACAGTAAAATGTATGTTAAACCAGATTTTCATGGCTAATATTTGAATAGCCATTTGAATGCCTCAGTATTTGGATAAAAAGTCTTTTAATGTTTATAGTCATCTTTGTTCACAACACTAAGCCTTTTTAGTTCCTTCTGTGTAATTTACTTTTCATCTTTTTTCCCCTTTTGTCTGTGACACCAGACTCAGATCTTTTCCTCTATGACTTCCTTTTCAGTTTCATTCTGTCTACTCCTTAAGCATTGATTCCTTTCTTGGGTTTCCATGCTCACTTTCTCTTTCCTGTCTGAAGTCTTCCTGATTCAGCTACTCTTTCACTCCATTTGGCATTGTTGTGTATCTAGCCTGGATCCCTCTACTCTGAACTCTGAAATATAGCTCCAGCTTCCTCTTTGTTCTGTAGTCATGAAGCGTGGGTATTTGTGCAGTACTTGCTATGAGTTGGACATTGTACTTAGTGCTTTCATACAGTGATGAGTGAAACAGATATGTTTGCCCTTCTGAGTTTATTAGTGGAACTAGTAATCTCAGATTTACTGTCTAAAATTCCCTCTCATATTCCTTGCTCCCTAAAACACACACCCAGACACATCCTTTGTGCTTCTTAAGCAGTGATTCCTGCTAGTGATAATTTAGGAAGCCAGTGCATTTGCATAGATTAAAATATTGAACTAAGACAGTGGCAGCAATGGAATGATGGTTTGTCCCCTCCCCCAACCCCCTTTTCAAAGGGCTTGTCCTTGAAAGCTCCCATGTGCGCCCTGTTTCTGTGGCAGACTGCCCCTGTTATTTCTGAGATCTCGTCATTTGCCATTCACATTGTATCATACATATTTTCTTTTTTGCTTTCCCCATTGCCAAACTTACTTACTACCTGCTGTAAAGTAGATGACGTTCAAACATACATGATTAAATTAGTGGGTGAGCTAAAAACAGCTTATCTTGATGCTGTTAAATATCTAGAGTAAAAGAAGCATCAAGGATGAAAATTTTTGCTTTAGAAAGTGGGTGTACTCTAGCACTTTTAACCGAGATTAGGAGAAAAAGAGGAAGAAAGATGGTTTTAGCAGGGGAAAAGTTTAGCTTTAAGTTGGGTAATTTAGTTGGAAATGGGATTTTTCAAATATGTATTAAATATTTGTTTGGATGCTTTTAAATTCTTCCCAAGGTAGGAGATAACTTCAATAATCCTGAAAATATAGCTTTTTTCCCCCCAAAGTAATAGCCTCTACAAAGACTTAGCAGGTTAAAATGATATTTAGTATATGAAACATGAATCAGAACAGTGAAGTCTGGTTTTTTCCTGCTCCTTTATTCTTTCAAACCTTTACCTGTTTGTACTAACGTTAGCCATTTTGTTTCCCTAGTGTTTAATGCCTGAGTACTTTGAACCTCAGATTGAAGAAACAAGCGAAGTTGCACTGAAAGAACGAATCAAGCTCAAAAAAGTCAAAGCTTCTGTGGATATGTTCGATCAGCTCTTGCAAGCAGGTGACTAGGTTCATTTAAAGCCCCTCTAGGAACATGAGCTTGCAAGTGGCTACAGTTACACAATCCAGTTAGTTGTGAGTAAAAGTTACAAGTATATTTGTAGTTACTCTCCCTCATAACGGTGTTTATAGTTTTAGCTGTTTAATAAAATTTTATGTCTTGCTTAACTTTTTAAAACTGTAGGTGAGATAGAGTTACAACTTTGTTAGTGCCTAGTTCTCTTTTATGG
Organism: Scalopus aquaticus; assembly: GCA_004024925.1. Taxonomy (NCBI): domain Eukaryota; kingdom Metazoa; phylum Chordata; class Mammalia; order Eulipotyphla; family Talpidae; genus Scalopus; species Scalopus aquaticus. The sequence continues at coordinate 61,295 of PVIJ01001274.1, read as the reverse complement.
TATCACAGGTAGATTATATGTTATGCAGCCACTCTTTAGCCTCTTTTTTTTTTTTTAAAGAATTTATCATAAGATTGCTGTTTATTTTATTTTACATAGAAAAACTGGGGTGTAGGCCAGAGGTGTGCAGGGGGTGAGAGGATTCACCAGGGACAGTGGGGAGCAGAACAGGAATATCTACTGAAATACACTGCTAAGGGGAGCAGCGGGAGAAACAGCAGAGGTCTGCTGTGCCATGTGGGTTAGCTCCCTGGCCAGGGCTTGAACTCAGGCCATTGTTGTGGTAGTGCTGAGACTTAACCCCTGTGCCATCAGGGAGGCCCTTTAGCCTCTATTTTTAACAGTAGTGTGTACATAACTGTTCGTATTTCTTAAACTCTGAAGTATGTTTAGAAGGCATATAATAGACAAGAAGGAAATATTTACAAAAGGACACTCAGTAAATTGTGGGAGCAGAGACCTACATGCTGGTTCTTATTCTGGACCTAATAAGCCTCTAACTTTTTTTAAAAAAAAATGTCACTCAGGTCTTCAGAGCTTCTGTCTCTGAAATTTTCTATGACCCTCGGATATACTCAGGATGACCCTCCAAGGGTAGAGCTCTAGATTGCATGGCTCATGAGCTGCTATAAGAATGTACCGTAACATTGAAGGCCACAATATTGTTTAAATTTATGAAATCCAGAGTGCTATTCAGTGATTTAGGATAAAATTCACCCAAACATGCAAGAGATAAAAACTGGACTAAATTGATCCATACAGTCTTGAACAAAAGAAGACATATTTATAGGAAGCTGTTTGATTTCAGAATTTTGTAGCTAATTCCAGCACCAGGTATATAAATAAATTACTGATGCAGATTACAATGAAAGCAGACTTTTTCTCTCCGCTGGTGGGAAGTAAACACCTGGTGTAAATTTTCATTAAAATTCTTAATACTAATACTTGTCTTCCTTTGGTTTTATACACTGTAATGTAGGTGCATTCAAACATTCAGTAAACATTTGCACAGACAGTTGTGTCAGAATCATAGAAGGGAAGCATAGAAAATGTTATATCAAACCATAATAAGTTCCAAACACTTTGCTAGGTATTTCATATGCTTAGTTCTACAGCTTATAAGATGGTATGTTTTATTGTTACTTTGAAAAAGGAGACTTGACTATAACGTAAATTTTCAGGGTAAGACAGCTCTAGAGTGGTGAGACTCCATAGCCTGTGTCCCTTCCACTTTGCCATCCTTTTTTTTCCTGGGCTTTTAAGTTTCCTGATGGGCATGTTTATTAGTAGTATATTTTCTTTAGAAAAAAGCACTTGTCTTTATAGCACTAAAGTAAATCTCATTTCTTTCTGTTCATTTTTCTCTTTGTCAAGATGAAAGTATCATGTTTTCAGTAATTTACTACTACTACTGTATTTGGACATTTATGCTAGTATTTCTATGCAAGGATTTCAGGCCTGGATCCAAATGGAGTCATTCTTGCATTTGTAAAAGTGTGTGAGGGAGCTAAGTGGCAGTAATCTGCAGTGTTCAGTTTGGAGATGAAAGTTAAAACCATAGGAATATGAGTACATAATAAGTGAGGACAGAATCAGATTTCATGTTGGATTTTAAATCTTTTTTTTATTGTTATTTATGTCTTTTACATTTTGGATTTTAAATCTTTTATGTCAAACCATGTGGCTGGTAGGGATTATTTCCATGTCTGCATCAGGTGATGTGGAATGAATATTCTGTTTATTGATAAAATGATGTGTTGGTAATGAATAAATAGCCAAGAAAGCCACAGCTCACACCAAAGGTGAAGAATTTTAAGTTAATGGGTTTCAGTTCTTCAGTAACTTTGTATCTATCTTTGAATAGTTCTTCAGTATCAAAATATTTCCCCCGTTTTTTCCCTCCTACCTACAGGAACCACTGTATCTCTGGAAACAACCAATTCTCTCTTGGATTTGTTGTGTTATTATGGTGACCACGAACCCGCCGCTGAGTATCATCTCCAGCAGCGTGAACAATCAGAGGACTTGGTAATGGCTGTTGGCAGTGATTTTAGGTTTCTCTTGGTAGAAAAACCGTCTCAGAGTTAAGGCCGGTTCTTGTACTATGTGTTAGGTAGGTAAAAATTTATTCTGAGATGTGGTGTAGTACAGTAGCCATGCTAACAAGTGGTATGGTATAAGAGAGGAATTTGAGCAGGTATTTTAATACTGGTTTCCTTTATTTTAATCTTGTTTATACCCCATGTAGACAAAGCTTGGACCAGACAAGTTTGGGCAGGCCGCTCTGTTGCTGTTGGCAGTGACAGTGTGATGTTGAGTGGACATCAGCCCCCTCAAATACTCACACTTTATGCAGTGAGCACACTGGGGGAGAGGGGGCTGGCTAGTACAGTGTTGTGCCAAAGGCTGGCCTGTAAGTACTGGTGGTAGCCTGTCTCTAAACCTTATTTCTATATTTAGAAATAGAACCTAGGAAGCCTTTTTGGATTAGGTGAATAAGGATGTATAACGTTTTTCTTACTACTCATCGTTACAAATGTGAAAATGTTGGAAGCAAACTAGATGTTCAGTGGTCAGTAAGTTGCAGTAAATGTGTTGTGTGGTTGTTGAGGGCACTAGTGTAGGTCTGCATGATTACGGACAGATTCATTTATGGATAAATAGGAAGACAGGCTAGACAATACTGTGTCGTTCCATTCTACTACAATTTTTTCAGATGCGTAAGGAAGAAAACCAAGGTGTTTTTTGGTAATGGGATTACAGGTGTTTTTCTTTTGGTATATCTTTTGCCACTAAATGTAATTATTTAGTATAAAGTAATTAAATCTTTTAAAGTGTATAGGCAATGGGCCGTTTTCCTGCCCTACTTTTCTAGAGTATCATCTAGATTCTGGGGCCTGACTGAATCAAATGCCCTCCAGCCACAGCTACAGAGCTAGCCCTTACCTGGACAACATCAGCCTTACCCCAGAGCTTGGTTTATAAATAAAGGACAAGATTTAGTCTTTTTAAAAAATTCATAGTTTGTATTGGGATTTCCTTTTACTCTTGTTTGGCTGAGCTGTACAGAGTACTGGTTTCATCTCATCCCCATGCTGCCAGTTGTTGATTTAAGAGCCAATTTGACTTTTCATCTGTAAATATGCTGACATAACTCTTTAGAAAGTAACATTTACTGGTTACTCCTTCAGTTTTTGTTTGATCTGTATATTTTTTCCTGAAGTTTCCTTTGCCTTCTTGATTTTGAGTAATCTGACTACTAGGAAAATGCATCCCATTATCATGTTTTTGTTTCTGTTAATGATGGCTCATTTCAGGAAGAGGCCACAGAGGAAAACCATGAGAAACTTAAAAAGAAGACTTCTCAGCAGTTACATGGCATTATTTGGCGGTATGTTAGAACCTTGTATTGTGTTTTCTTATGGTTTATGGGATGTTCCCTACCAACTCTGGAAAAAAAAAATGTGATCCTGTGATACTCTGAAATATAGTTTGGAGTGTGCTACATCAATGTCACAATTGGCACTCGTGTGTTTAGACTTTCTGAATATGATCTTTGCCTCCAACCAGTAGCAAAACTTGACACTTGATTTTTTCCCCCCATTTTACATGTGTGTAATCTTCACATGGCAGTTTTTTTAGTAGTTTCCTCAGTAGTCCTACCTTGTAGCTATCGAATTCTAAAGTATTAAATGTCTCTTATTACACAAGAACTCATAGAAAATAGAATGTAGTTCTAAACTAAAAGTTCTAAATTTAAAAGTACTGACCAGGAAGCGTTAAGTATTTAGCACTTCTGAACAAAAGGAGAATAACATTTAAAGTTTGAGAATTTAAAAACTGAACAGTAGTTGTAAAAATAAAGGTATGTTACTTGTATATATAGAGAAGGAAAGCTACCATTAATATTTAAAGTCAATTTTGATGTAATAAATTGACTAGAATCAAAAATTAAATTTTTAATTTCATGTAGTGGTTAAGTGCACAGATTTTAGAGTGCCATCCTGGCTCAGCTACTGGTTCTGCTGATTTCTAAGACATGTTGGTAAGAGGGAAAATTAAGGTGCTATACAGCAAGTTAGTATAACATGGTACCTATATTTTTTCAAAGAGAAGAAAGGTGTTGTAATATGACATAAACAAAATGCTAGAATATGGCAGCTTTCAGGAGAAACTACTTGTCTGGTTGCCTCTCGGGAATTGCATCTGATTGAATAGGGTGAGGAGACTTTACTGTGTTTCCTGTTTGTGTATGGTTCAATACCTTAAATATATGTTAATTTTTCCTAAAACTTGCTGTTTAGTGTTGGTTCCACCTTTTAATTGCAAATCCTTGGCTAACTGAGTCTTTGAGCCTCAGTTGTTCCCAGTTTTGAAATAACTATAATTCCTTATTTGGTGGCAATAATTTTTTGAAATTACATGCCTAAAGTGCTTAGTACCATGCCTGGAACATTGTAAACTCTCAATAAATTGTGATAGTGATTATTGGTTTTTCCTGTATCCTCTAGTTCACATTTACTCTCTTGTGTCTAGAGCAAAAAACAATGCTGAAAGAATCTTTGCTCTAATGCCAGAGAAAAATGCATACTCCTACTGCACAATGATCCGAGGAATGGTGAAGGTAACACTTGTTTTATTTCTCAGGGGCTCTCAACCTTAGAACTATTGACCTGTGGGACAAGAGAATTTCTTGTTGTGGGGGTTTACCAGTGCATTGCAGTATGGTTAGTAGCTCTCTGACCTCGACCCTCTGTATGCCATTAGTAAATCCTCACCACCACCCCTACTTGTGACCAAAAAAGTATCCAGGATGTCATCAGGAAAGAACAGAGGTAGAGAACCACTGCATGAGTACAAACTTGATGAAGCCAGGGCTTCGTTTTGTTCACACTGTAGTCTCAAGAACATCCCTAGAACCATAGTTGTGCAGATTTTTCTTAAATGAACAAATTTGATGATACTGACTTTTTCTTGACTTTTCCAGCACCGAGCTCCTGTGCAGGCATTAAACTTATATGCTGAATTATTAAACAACAGACTCCATGGTAAGTGTGTTTGGAGAACTTCCCTTGCCTCCTTTGTTTTCTTCACTCAAGAATTTGTGAAATCCTTGAATCTTGCCTCAGTCACTGGCTCACTTTTAATCTTGTGGTGTTGGTGATTGAAGCAGGAATAGAAATCCAGAGAAAAGAGTGGTTTTCTGGTTTTGTGGCTATTAGCAATGGGCCAGGAGCCACATATACGTGACTAGTTTGCCTTAAATTGCCTTAAAATGTAGGAGTTAATCTCCAACCCCAAATTTTGTTAAAAAGTTTTTTTCTTTTATAGCTGATGTATACACCTTCAATGCATTGATAGAAGCAACAGCATCGATGACGAATGAGAAATTTGAGGAAAAGTGGAATAACATACTAGTAAGGATGTTTTACCTTCATTTTCTCTATAGACCCAAAAGTGTTTTGCTGCTAACATGCAGGGTGGAGATAGCGCTCAGTGAGCATCTTATGTGCTGTCTACTCAGATGTGGTTACCTGCTCACTGGTCTCTTAGCAGTTCTATGGTTGAAGTAGTTGTGTCTTACATGTGAGGAGAAAAAACTACTTGATCCAGAGCATTCAGCTAGAATTCAGGAAGATCTAAGTTGCTTTGTTCACTTACTTCATATATTTTACTATAAAAGTGTGTTTGTTGAAAAATTTTTATCAGGTATGATTAAAAAAATTGAAATCACTGCATTGAAGTAATCTGGGGGTAGGAACACGTTTTTAAAACATACTGTTCATTTAAAGAAAAAACACACCATCCATTCTAGCCTTTTCTTTGGCTTAAGACTCAGAAGACTCATCAGGCAGAGGGATTAAAGATGATTGGATACCTTCATCATGTGGAGTGGGGTGATGGGAGAGTCTTCTAAAAGGCAACAGTGCTATCTTGCTAACATAATTCTTAAATTAGGAATGTATTTATTAACTTGCTATAGACAGAGAAACATTCTTTTCTTAGCATGTAATATTATTGGACAAATTACTTACCCAACATAAAAAAAAAATAACTACCTCCTATTAATTTAGGAGCTGCTGAAACAAATGGTTGCTCAGAAGGTAAAACCAAATCTACAGACTTTTAATACCATTCTGAAATGTCTCCGGAGATTTTATGCATTTGGAAAATTGCCAGCATTACAGACCTTACGTGAAATGAAAGCTATTGGAATAGGTGAGGATGTGTTCTGAAGAACAAGTCTGCCGACCAGAGGTTTCACATCCAGAAAAGCCACAAAGAGACCATAAACTCCTTACTGTCTTTATAATATGTTGTGGGAATTTTCTTTACCCCATTTGGCGTACTTAGTTAAGTTTTTTAGAGTGTGAACACCTTTATCTTCATATTCTTTATAGTCAATTACAATGATTCTTTTAATATTTTAGGTGCCTTTTCTTGATTCTGAGAATTGGTCACTTAGAATTAGCTAAATTTTAAACCCCGTGATATTTTTTAGTATAGGTATTTGAGTCCAAGTGTATGCTAGTATTTTATATATTTTTCAGTCATTGCTTTATTAAAGGTTATTTTGGGAATTCACTTGAGGATGCTTTTAGTGCTCTTAAATGAAGAATACATTAGCTGTAGCATTTTAGTAATGGGTCTGGACTTTGGAAAAGTGATCTGATCTTTGACACCTTTTCACCTTTACATTAATTAAATGAGCTGGGAAGTGTCTTCAAAAGAAAAAGTACGTCATCTTTTACTTAAACACCAACATCACTATGTTCTTTCTTCAGTGTGCCTCAGTAATCTGGATAGCTGCATTTGACTTCTTTTTTTTTTTTTTTCCTGTCCACTTGGTTATTTGAGAACCCTCACTTGCAACATACCACTATGTTATCCAGCTGTTTTACCAACATGGTATGTATGATGTTATGTTCATATATGTAGAAAGTTAACCCTGTCCCCTTAAGTTTATGTAATTATGTGCTGTAGGTACCTTCTCAGCATATGAATTAAGAGTAGAAAATTCACAAATTTATATTAGCTTACAGCCTAAGTAAAAAGTTGTTTTTGAAGTATAACCTTTGTGATGTAAAACTTGAGCTAGAGTGAAGTCAATCAGTGTACTAGCAATATTGATACACAATTCAAACTGATCAGCAGGTACTTGAATCTGTAGTTTCTTTTGCTCTCCAGAGCTGTGCTAGTAGCAACCATTTGTTTTCCAGAGTTGTGCTAATAGCTGCTATAGCTATTAAAATTTAAAATTCCTTCATCATATTAGTGCCCATTAGCCCCCATCTAAATTTTGGTTACCATATTCAGTGAAAAGAGAACATACCATCTTTACAGGAAACTGTTGGACATGCTGTTCCACAGTAACCTTAACCTTCTTATTTTGAAGCCTTGTCACCTACTTTTAGATAATCCAGGTCCATGGAAGTTCTGTTGCTCTAAGGCAAAGACACTTAAGGTGAAATTAACCCTTACATTTACCAGCAGCATCAAAAGGTACTGGATACATTAGATACCTTACCCGAGTAATACCATCAGGGTATGATGATTAAGTGCGTTATGTATAATATCATTACCCTGGGCTTGAAAGCCACATATATAGACACTTACAATCTGTTGATGATTGTCCATTTTCCCCAACCTGAGAAAGAATCCCTGTGTTTAGAAATGACAATTTTAGTTCTTCTCTTCTGTAATACTTTATATATACAAACAACAAAGAGCTTGATTATCTCTGTTTTGGATGGATAGTTAGAATCATAGATTCACCTATAAGAAAGTTTTTTATCTTTTAGGGCAGGGAGAATAGGCTTCATCTTGGAAACAGGTAGACATTGTTTCTACAATGAGTATATCTTCTAGAACTTAACCTTGGTGAGATTGTACTGAAACTAGTGTTTCTGACCCCAAAGATTCCGTTCTTCTCTACCTTCACTTACCATTGTTCATTTGCTAACCAAAGTCAGTGGTACCGCTGCTAAGTAACACTGTGACCATGGAGCAGGGTAGGGGGAAGAGTGTTAGTTTATGTGTATAAATTGTTTACTTTAAAAACTTACAGAAATTTGCCCAAAAGAGAAAGCCTAAAATATTGAGGAAAACATACAAAAGAGGTTATTTTGTAACTCATAAAATAGTTACAAATGTGAGCAAATGGAAACATGCATAGGAAACTATAAAAATGCATCTGTTATTGACTGTTTTGTACGTAATTTGTGTTTAGATAAAGTAGGGAAGGGAATGTAGCTAAAATGATATATGGGAGGGGGGGAGTTTGTGTATTTTCTGACCTATTGATAGAAAGTTCATGTGATTTTTTTTTTTAAACGACTGTCCATACCTATTCCACAGTTTTCTTTTTCTTGATCATCTCATCTATACTTAAAAGGAATACAAAGAATTACATCATTTTCCTATGTGTACAGGTGTGAGTGTGGGAGCGAGCAAGTGAAAGAATGTGTGTGTGTGAGACAGACAGACAGACCCACTCTAAATGAAAGACAGTCCTGTGAAAATAGTAAGAAGGAAAGGAAAAGACTGTTCACAGCACATGAAAAAAAGCCCTGTAACTACCCCAGGTTTTATGGGTAGCTGCACTCTGTAGGATACATCCTTAAGCAAGCATGTTTCTTCCGAGCTTTGCACCAAGCCTGTGCAGGAGTTGAAGGAACATTCTGTGCCCTTGGTAGTGGTACCAGAAGAGAACTCATGATAAAACCTACGTACTTTCTTGTTTTGTAGAAAACCGGTCAAAGGGCTCATCTTCAGTGATCTATGATATTATGAATGAAATAATGGGAAAGAAATTTTCCGCAAAGGACCCAGATGATGGTAAGTACAGAAATTGCTTGTGTAAGGTAGAAAGCCTGTTTTCCTAAGTGCCAGTTACTAGACCCCTGTGGTAAGGACCAGGTGTGATTTCGTTTTACTGATCTTTTGAGTGATTATTCTGAGAAAGCCACTGTGTGGCATTTTGCTAGTCTGTCGACTTTGTATTCCTTTAGGTTTGTCTTATATACCAACTCAGTTGCCAGGGTTTTTTGTTTGTTTGTTTTTAACATTACTGACTGGAAAATATATTTTATCCATGGTAACCAATGCTGTCATGAACTTTGATTTTCAGATATGTTTTTCCAGTCAGCCATGAGAGTTGTAAGTATGGTTTCTTAAAATTTGTTTTCCTTTTACCCATTTCCTCAATTCATCTGTGACTGGGAAATGAAGGGACTCTCCTTGATTCCTTCACTTAACTCCTTTATTTATGTCTTTAGTTCTAAGTTTTTTCTTTCTCTAAAACCTATGCTAAGCCATATAACATCCCTAACCTGTGTTTATTGTGTAAATTATCTTTTTTCATATCTCTGTTCAGATAAGGTTTCAGAGTGTTTCATATTTGCCTATTAGCTTTTAAATTGGTGGTTTGGGTTTTTCATTTTATCATCTTCATCATAAGAAATTTAAAGCAGTTTCAGAATGAGCATATTCATTCCCTAAGATTGCTTTACAATCTAGTGTGTATCCCTTCTAGACACATTTCATGGTGTTTTGTTTGTTGACAGAAACGTAGTATTTCATAGGAGGGAAAGAGGACAATTTTACTTAACTCTTTGTGTATAAGTTTTGGAGTTACTGCATGGATTTTTTTTTTTTTTTCTGTTATACTAGAGTGAGCACTCTTTTCTGCATTTGACCAAGTGCTTTTGAAAGATTGATTTCTAAAGGCACATAATTACTAGAGCAGAATAATTCTGATTTAAATTTAATAGAACTTGAAGTTTTGTTTTAGGGTTTTCCTTCCGTTTCTCATTTATTCTAGTAGTGTATCAGCATGTAAGTACTTCCACAAATAATTGTACTTTTTATTTCTCTATAATGAGCCACTGGTTGATAATGATCTGAGTGATGCTTATTATTTGCAAATTTTCAGTGCTCATCTCTCAGAGATCTAGAACTTGGTTACCAAGTACATAGCCTTTTAAACACTGGAGACAACCGGAAGTTCATTGGACCTGATCATCGACGTAATTTCTATTAGTAAGTGTGTTGGGAATGTATCCTTCTGCATTAGTGGAGCACCTTTAGCAGCTGTTGGTAGATACTGAAGTATAAGGCTGGTCTGCCTAGCTCATCTCTGATTTTGAACCCATTTTGTACATGTTAGTTGGACACTTTAAAATTCAACCAGTCTAGTAAAAGTGATATATCAGATTGTAATGTCTGACATGTATCTTTTAGGCTTCATTTCCTTACAAAATTTTAAACCCATACATCTATTTATCCTTTGCATCCTCATTTTGTACTTTTGAATTTATAACAGTATGAGTTCCTTCTTAAAGGTAACGTCACAGTCTCTTGTTTTTAAAGATACTGCAGCCTCCATAAATGGGTTTACTTTTAGGCATAACCAGTGTTTTGAAAGTAAAAACTTAAGAAGGCAGCACCCTTTTGAAGGTGTGTAATGATTGTTTTTTTGTGTGTCCAAATCTTTGTTTCACATTGAATGCTTTTAAAATCTCATCATAAGGTGAGAATATACTGGGGAGGCAGTCATGAGTGACTAGTTGAGAATAAGGTTTTCATTGGAAAGTCCAGAAAGCACAGTTAGCACCTCCTAGATATTAACATTCTCCCATGTAACTAAAATTGTAACTTGTAAACTGTTCTTATTTATGTTTAACACACCGTTGTATAATTTTATAGTTTCCCAATTTAAAACGGGTTTTAGATAAAATATACTTTTTCTCTTCATTGCAGTTCCAAGTTCTTCAGTTTGCTTTGTGCAATGGAACAAATCGATGTCACTTTGAAGTGGTATAAGGACCTGATACCTTCTGTAAGATGATTCATTGCTTTTTATTTATCATTGTACATGTTTGTGTTCATCTTTGCTGATTCATACTTTAAAGATGTATTTCTTTTAATCAGGTCTTCTTTCCCCACTCCCAAACATTGATGGATCTTCTCCAAGCGTTAGATGTGGCCAACAGACTAGAAGTGATTCCTCAAATTTGGAGAGGTTAGTCTTGCTTTATTTATCCAGGTAATCTTGTGCTTCATTTTGATTGACAAACATGTTAGCATTGTGTTTAATTAAAACTTCCCTTTTTCACCACATTGAATACAATATTTGAGGCCATTTGCTCATGTTCCATATTATATGAATGAAATTATAGAAGATGATCTAATTAGTTCCTGTGTGACAGAAATAAGCTAAGGTTTGTGGATCTGTGTATGACATGACAAAGATCAATGCTAACTACATAACACACCCTAAATGTAAATGTAGTTTTCCAGTTCAGGGTCTGTCATTCTTCTGTTGTTGCTTCACAATAGTTCAGTTGCTAACCAGTGAGTGGTACTTAGGTTTCTAACAATCGTGGGGCGGGGGGTATACATAAGTTTCTAACAGTCGTGTGTGTGTGTGTCTTGTGTATATAAATTGGCTATAGTCGGTGACCTAGCATAAAGTCAGATTCTGTCTGCCTCAAAGTTGTGTGTCTTGGCACACTTAGACACCAGACCATTGACAATGCCCAAACTGTAAAGTAGTCTTCCCCTATGGATCTGGTGCCTGCTCAGGTGTAGTGTATGTGCTGTATTTTAACACCTGACCAAGAGCAGATTACTGGCATTAACTTATCTGCTCTTCTCTCCATTTTTATCATGAATCATTCTGCTTTTTTAAGTTCCAAAATAGATGTCAGTGGCTTATTTTCACCCACCAAGAAATGGGGGTGACAGCTGACATTGGGTGAAAGTCGGCCAGAGTGGTGTTAGTTTTACATGATTGTGACCACATCTCGCTGTTCTTTGTTTCAAGATAGTAAAGAATATGGTCACACTAACCGCCATGACCTGAAAGAAGAGATTCTGCTGCTCATGGCAAGGGATCAGCACCCCCCAGAGGTAGGACTACCTTGCCACTCGTTTTGTTACTGTTATTAAAATGTATTAATCATTATAGCCTCTAGCCCCGAGGACCTTGTAAAGGTAATTTCCTGCTTTCAGTGGATTCTGCCCCCTAAACACAGATTAAAATTATGCATTTAGACATAACCCACTACTTGGAAGATATTTCTAAAGTCATGTTCATTTCTCAGTCCAAAGCAAGCAGCATGAAAATAGCTTGTGTCTTGAAAGTTAGTAGCAGCTTGCAGTTATTTTTTTTCTTTGCTGTCTCAAATAAAAACCCATAGTGGATTTAAAAGAAGTGACTGATCAAATTATTTGCCCCGAGTGGGCAGTGTGCTTTCCCTTTTTTTCTTTTACCTCTGCTGTTTGTGCTTTGAGGTTTTGTTCAAATGAAATTCATTGCTCAACAGTTTTAATGGGCCTTTGGAGTTTCCTGAACTTAAAGCCAGTTCAGCAGCTCTGCTGACTCCTAGAATCTCTCAGCTTCAGGTGGCATTTGCTGACTGTGCTGCAGATATCAAGTCTACTTATGAAAGCCAAGATGCCAGGCAGACCACTCCAGATTGGCCAGCCAACCCTCTGAACTGTATAGCGCTCCTCTTTTTAAGGGCTGGGAGAACCCAGGAAGCCTGGTGAGTACAATACCACAAGTATAAATTAGAAGCATTTGTACTAGGTCGCAGAGAACACTTAACCTGATCACAGGTTTTCTAATTTGCATGGTCTTATCTTTAGACAAACGAGTATCTAGTGAGTTTTTTATGCAAGCTTCCAAATATAGTAAGTCCCATGCAACATCACTGATAGGTTCTTGGAAACTGACATTACATGAGAGAACTTAGAATATTCAGTTACTTGAGTAATGACTTGGGCTGAGGATTTTTTTTTGCCCAGCAACATTGTAACAGAACTTTATTTGAGGACCTGCTATACCAACAGAAAAGCAGACTTTTGGAAGAAAACCAATATATGATGTATTTAACAAACAGTATGGTTAGGTAGATAAAGACACTCAGACCTTTCTGTTTCCTGTATCTGGACAAATAAGTCATTTGTCTAACCCACTGAAATACAACAAAGTGACCAAAGAAAGTTTTGGAAATGTTTTGGATATTTAGTTACTGAATTTTATTTATGGGTGCTCTCCCTACATCCTAGCTTAAAGTGGGGTTTGGACTTCAGGAAACTGGCATTTACCAGTATTTATTAAACATGATCTTGAATAGAACACAACTTTGGTTTGTCAGCACTTCATTCATATACTGATTTTTAGTGTTTGTGAGTGCAGGCTTTATGCATATTTATTTTTCTAAAAGCAGGGACATCCACAAAATAATTGTTTGTTACATGTAATGGTCACAACTGTTTCTTCTGTGTTTTGTTTTGGATATAAATGTTTTACATCTAAGAATAGTGTGGAATGCTTGTGCATAACTTTTTCGTTCAGTACAGGAGAGGAGCTTGATTTGAACATAGGATTATCAGTGTAAAATGTAGCTTTTCACTATCTAGGAAAAGCTGGTGGAGGCTTTGCCACCTCAAAGGGTCTTAGGAGTGTGAATCACACACATGAACTACCATGCTGCTAGTGACATAACATTTGATGTTCAAATTTGTTAGCTCAGGCTGATGCACACTTGTTATGAATCAGGCTGTGATGATTGGCGCAGGGGTACGGACCTCAGCTGAGTCATGGGAGCTGAATGTATGTGTTTCTCCTTTGTCCTGCATGTGGCAGGTTAATGGTGAGCACTTACATGAGACTGATGCCTCAATCTGAGCCTGCTCTTCATACCAGAATTTTAGGACACAGTGATCTCATACTGGATTATAAAAGAGGAAAGGAAACATAATCTTGTATCCATCTCTTCATACTGTCCATGGGACATAGTCCCTCCCTGGGAGGACTAAAGAAGTTCTCCATGAAAGGAACATACCCCAGCCATTCTCAAAACTATGAACAAATTAGATTTGCCTGTGAAACTTGTGATATACATGTATGAAGTTAGGGTGAGGGAGTTGAAGCACCTCAGGTGACTAAAGGTGGCCCAGGCAGCCAATATAGTTCACTGATGTGTGTCTTTAGGAGCTTCCACTGCAGTTAGCAAGGACTCTTAGTCTCTCAGTCTAGAACAGCTGTGGTCAACCGATTGATTTCAGTTCTGTTAGTATTTATAATCTTTCTCCTATCTTGTCTTGTACAGGAAAATGTTGGGACTTTTCAGGAAGCATAACAAGATCCCTAGGTAAGTTGAAGCCTGTTACGTGGTCTTTACTCTTGCCTGTAGTAATTGGGGTTTTTTTCATATACTTGAAAAAAGTATAGTAGTTGGGTGCTCTTCTGATAGACAAGCAAGAGTTGCTGCCACCACCTGAAGCATCCCAAGTCAAGCACTGGTTTTTTCTGTGTTTTGTAACTGCAGTGCACATTGGATATGTTGAATAGATCTTCAGTGCAGGCATATTGAACCACTCACTATCATTATGTCTTTGACCCTTTAAAATTAGACTTTCTGTAACTTTACCTCCAAAAGCTACTGTGGCGCATTTAAGACTGAAATTCATAGGGCTCCCCTGGTGGCGCAATGGGTTAAGCGCAGCGCTGTGGAGCGGTCGGCAGCTGCGGTGTGAGTTTGATCCCCAGCCAGGGAGATTCCCACATGGCGCAGCAGACCTCTTCTGCCTCGCCCGCTGCTCCCCTCAGCAGTGTATTTCAGTCAATCTGCCTGTTCTACTCCCCACTCTGTCTATGGTGAACCCTCTCATCGCCCCCAACTCTAGCCTGCACCCCAGCTTGTATGCATAAATCAATCAATCTTAAAAAAAGACTGAACTTCATAAAATATTCTACTTGTTACTCTTTGAGGGGGGTTGAAGAGTTTAGTTGGGAAATCTTGACATTTCACCATTTCATTTAACAGAAATGAGTTGCTGAATGAGTTTATGGACAGTGCAAAAGCATCCAACAATCCTGCCCAGGCAATTGAGATAGTGAAGCTGGCAAGTGCCTTCAGCTTACCGATTTGTGAGAGCCTCACACAGAGAGTGATGGCAGACTTTGCAGTGAGCCAGGAACAAAAGTAAGTGGGTTCTGTCTAAAGGAAAGATCAAAATGGAACAAGACTATTTGTTGTCTGCCCACACAGATTTCCTATCCCTTGAATTTTCTCCTCTTTCACAGTGAGGATGTGTAAATCAAATGGTTATGTCTTTTGTCATTTAAGTCAGGGAAACTGATAGATTTGATTATTGGAACCTTTTTCTTCATTAATGTAGTGTAGTGCACCTGCAGTCCTCCATCCCCAGTCTGAGTTGCATTGTAAACCTCTGGTTTTACTTTCCTTACAGGGAAGCCCTGGGGAACCTGACTGCATTGACCAGTAACAGCGATAGTGACAGCGATAGTGACAGTGACACCAGTGAAAGCACATGAAAGTGGGCAAATCAGGAGCACCTCTGGCCTAGCTAGTTGCTGTAATCACACTTGTGAACTGAGATGTAATATTTTACTATGATATAAAAACACATCTTTGTTCATACCTGAATCTGATTCTCTGTAAGTTCTCTGCATCCCAGGAGTTCTCTACATATGAACAAATGCAGAATACAGATTTGATGAACTCTGAAGTACAGCTGACACAACACTAATTGGGTCAGATTCCTAATTGGATACTCACCACGCCATCCTTAAAAGTTCACCATTTAAACAGAAGCGGCACTACCATTTTCAGTTCTTTAGACACATGCTGAGTGTAGAGGTCCGACTTCAACATGAGCTCTGCACACCAACATTGTCAGCTGGCTTCACACTCTCATTGATGTGGTTTGCCCTCGCCTGTCGTGGATTTCAACCTTTGTGGGCTGGTACTGTGATGCTGGTACTGCTCAACCTTAAAAGTGACAACTGAAGGAAGTTTATACAGTTACATCTCAACTTGGATTAATAGTATCCCATTTTCAGGGAAATTTAGATGTGAAAAATTGTGTGTCTTAGAATTAAACAATAGCAGGGTAAAGGCTAAATACTGTAATTAATACACATGTAAATACTGTAATGTTTCCATTATTTTTATATAGATTGCCACACTTCCCACTTGACTTGGGGCTTGCTTCAAGAATGTTCCATGTCTCCCTTTCTGTCTATGGGCTGACACCTTTAGTTGTGCTATACTTAAAAAAGCTCTCATAAGTGAGGGCTTTTGATGACAAAGGGATTGAAATGTGGGGCCTCCCTGGTGGTGCAGCGGTTGAGCACTGCGCTGTGGAGCTGACGCCCAGCTAGGGAGAGTCCCACATGGTGCGGCAGACCTCTCCTGCCTCGCCCGCTGCTCCCCTCAGCAGTGTATTTCTGATCTGCCTGTTCTGCTTCCCACTCTGTCTCTGGTGAAACCTCTTGCCGCCCCACACCTCTGGCCTGTACCCCAGCTTGTATGTATAAATAAATAAATCTTAAAAAAAAAAAGGGTATTGAAAGGTGTTCTTACAGTGATTGTGTTACTACTAAAAATCAACTTGGTCAAGAACGTCTCTGGCATTTCTAGCTTACAGCGATGACTTAGGTGGTTCATAGGAACTTGTGAGGTTTGCAGCAGTCTCACAAAGGCCATCACAGGCTACTGTCAGATTTCCTAAGGCTACCCCTTGAGCTGTTCTCCACAGATGATCAAATTCCTACTTACTCTGCATGGGTTGACATTTATAGGATACTACATTAATGCATGTTACGTACATTTATGATCCTTTCTCGACCAGAACCCATCCATTCATCCTCAGAATTCTAAGTATTGGCACGAATTTTCTCCTAGAATGTTTGCATTTAAGATATCTAACGGACGGACACAGAGGATGAAAACATTAGCTACTTCAGTATTCATGTACATTCCTCCATTAGCCCCTTGACATACCAAAGCAAATGAACAAAAACACAGGGCAGATTAGCCTTAGATCTTAGTTTATAATTTCCAATTAGACCCCAGAAGCCTTTGTTAAGCCCTTGCCCCTGATTCAACACCTTTGAACACCTGACTTCCTTTTGCCCTGTGCAGTACTTAAAAATGTAGGCATACCTATCCCCACACCCAAGTCCTACCTGAATCCTCACGTTTTGCAGCTATGTAGTTAAATGAGGAGAAAGTCCACCTGAACTGGTAAAAATAAATTTGCAGTAGAATTTTAAGAGTGGGTGATGTGTAGCTCAGTTGTTAAGCTGTGCCACATATTTCAAACCCCTACTCTGGGCAAATAACTGCGAACTTTTGGGGGTAGAAATTAAGGCCTGTAAGATTGGTTCCATTCTCACTTATTTTAAAATGCTTTTTTCATTAAAGATACTTTGTATTTCTGTGCCAAAGTTAATAACCTACCAGTTTTGCTTTTGGCCTGAGTTGGGTACCCTCAATTTGCTGTTTCCTCTACTGCATTCCTAAAAGGCATTTACTAAAAAGGAACTTGGTAAAACAGCCCCTTGTTTTTTTTAAAGACCATTCTTAAAATAGTCTCAACATTTTCTCAGCTAATGTTTCTATAAGGAAAAAATACACTTCAACATTTTCCACAAAACAAGTCGTTTGCAATTCAGATGCAATTAAGAACAGAATTGTCTTTAAAAGCTTTGGAGCACAAGGAAAGTGACAGCGGTGGGACCGAGATACATCAATCAGGCCTTCCTTTGTCTCCAGGGCAACAACTACTGGGCATGCCCTACACCAACAGAACCTGCAACCCAACTGGCACCTAAACATGGTGACTACTATCTCAAGAGTCCACCGATGTGGACTTGTTTTATATCCCAACATCTCCACCCTTGAAAATGTTGTGTGTGTGTACTTGAGAATACTTTGCTATTTTTTGAGGTGGAATATTACTTAAAAGTCAATCAGGTCTAACCTGTCATTTTAGACCATTGTTTGATTTTGTGTGATCTATCCACTGATGAAAGTGGGGTGCTAAAATCTATTGCTGTTATCTTGTTGCTGTCAATTTCTTTTTGGTCTGAACACGGAAGAAAATCTGAGTAGACTGATAACTAGTAATGAGATTTGAAATACTCCAAATAGCCCCTGAAACAAAGTCCAGACCAGATGCTTTCATTGGTGAATTCCACCAAGCAGCAAACATTCAAAGATCTAAGTGCCCTCTCAAACTTCTAAATATTGAAGAGGAGGGAACAGTCCCCAACTCATCTGATAAGCCCATCATCACCTTGACACCAAAAATCAGAAAATGACATCACAAGGAAAACTACAGGTCAATATCTCTGATGAATATACATGCAAAAATCCACCAAGTGGGGCCTCCCCGGTGGCACAGCGGTTAAGTGCTGCGCTGTGGAGCTGTCAGCAGCGGAGACACGAGTTCGACGCCCGGCCAGGGAGAATCCCATATGGCGCGGCAGACCTCTCCTGCCTCGCCCGCTGCTCCCCTCAGCAGTGTATTTCTGATCTGCCTGTTCTGCTCCCCGCTCTGTCTCTGGTGAACCCTCTCGCCACCCCACGCCTCTGGCCTGTACCCCAGCTTGTATGTATAAATAAAAAATAAATCTTAAAAAAAAAATCCACCAAGTACTAGCAAACCAAATTCAACAATGCATTAAAAGAATCACAAGCTGATTTAAGTGGGATTTATACCAGGGGTAAGTGGTCTTTATATCCAATCAATTTTGTATACCACATTAACAATGTGACACAAATCATGGTCATCTCAATAGGTACAGGAAGCATTAGCCAAGTTTCGAGATCCAGTTACAACAAAAATAAAATTAGTAGGAGCATATGATCATATATGACAAACCCTCAGCTTACATCATACCCAAAAATCTAAAAGCTTTTCCTCTAACTCCTAGTTGCCTTTCAAAAGGAACCAATAGCCAGGTCAAAGTGGTGGTGATTCCCTTGGAATGATAAGTGTAAAGATAGGAATTTCCATATGTGGAGTAAGCTTTACTGTTGCCTCAGAGATAATTTACCAATATGTGGAAATTAAAAATTGACAGTTGGCTCAGCATAATAGACCTCTAACAATAAGGTGAATATGGAATGTCATGTCTTTCAAACTATTGAGTTTGAAATTCACTTTTGCGAATAACTAGAATATTTCAATACAAGTAATCAAAATCTATATACCGTATTCAGTAAAGTTTTAGTGGTCTATTTTTATAGTGTGCTAGATAAATGGGTACACATATAGTGGTACATTTTTATAGTGCGCTAGATATATGGGTACACATAACAGTAGCAGATTATGGTGTCAACACATTGTATGCGGGAAACATATTTATACATTTTACGTTGACTGGTAGAGTGCGCGATAAAAACTACCTGCAATGTGTTAATATCATTACTCCTGGTCATGGTCAAAACAGGACATGCTGTAAGTGGCAATGGGTATGAGAGAAATGGGTATATATTTTGCTGATACAAAGCAATGGGCTACGGCAATGAGTGAACAAGTGTAAAGTGTGGGCATGGAAGAAGTTTCCAACGTGGCTCAGGATTCCAACCTATAAAAGAAAGTTGTCCATCAACCTTCACTGTTGTGAACTTTTGCTGAGGATTTAGAAAGACCACTAGAAATCAAGTCCAAGGACAGGCTACAGAGCATACCAAGACTAGGCTCTTGAAATTGAAGAATCTTCAAGAGGAATAAAGGTCATAATAGAAGTTATTCCCAGGAAAAGCTATTTCATCTTCACTACTCTTGCCTCCATCCCTCAAGAACCCCTTTTCCCGAAGACTTCAAGGCAGTGTCCCCACCTCTAGCTAAAACAAGCCAGTGAAACCGTATCCCTCCCCATTCAGAAAATGACGGTGACCTAATAACCCTCCTCAATCCCAGTCTCCTTTGCTTTCTCACATTCCCCAGCCTACCTCAAGGTCCCTGAGTGCATCCAAGAGAAGGAAACCACAGCAGCTTAGCCATGGTCAGAATGGAGACCACTGGTCTGAGGAAAAGTGATTGGTATTTTGTTCTTTTTATTTTCCTTCTGTGTTAAATTATCCTTCTGTTCTGCACTGAGTTCAAACAAGTGAAAGTTGGTTGAACAACTCATTTGGGACTTGGAGACTGTACTTATCCAAAACCTGTTAAAAGAGAGCAGAGGGTTTAAGTTAATCCCAAAGAATACATAAGTAGCATGACTTGCTTAGCACTGTCTAAAATTACCTTTTAGCTTGCTACATTTTTGATTTTGAAACTTTAAGCATTAAAACAAAAATCAGAGTTGTAGCAGATGGGGAGGCATGTTTAGACTGTTATAGGACACTGTCTTACAACACTCAAACAGTATTTCACTTAATTTTAAGGTTTAGATGAAAATACATAGAAGTGAAGCTGCCCTGTCCTAACCACCCAAAGCTATATCTGCCTTCTCCAACCTTTCCTCTTTGGATTCCACCTTCTTAAAGTAGAACTGTGAACTATAACTGAACTGTAAAGCCCCAGTTCCTTTCACTTGAATGGCTGCTGAGTAACTTCTCAGAAGACTGAGTCTTACTAGGCATGTGGAAAGAAAAACACCTGGCCAAGCAGAGTCCTCTTTCCAGCACCATCCCGTTTCACAATATGCAGTGGATGTTCGGAGTGTTGCTAAAGGAAATACTAAGATATGAAAGCCATTGGTCTTCATTTTCATATTTACAAAGTTAAAATAAGCCACCCAGTATTCCCTCTTGTCAGCTCATATAATCGTGTATGAAGTTACTCTTGGGTTTTAAGGGAATTTAATTTCCTTATAAACTAATAATCTACACATTACATGAATTAAAATACAAACTGTACACACATATGACAGGTAGTCAGTTTTGCAAGTTAATGTATTTTGCAATTTCACTTCATTTCAAAGAAGGATGAATTTAAAACTGCCTTTTAGTAAAAACAGCCCACAGATGTCCAGAGTGCCTGCACCTGCAGAAATTAAGAACACTTCACAAAGCGTTATGTACCAATCAGAGAAAGTGGCTGAATTGAGGATCCACTTGAGAATACTAATGTCAACCCAAACCAAAATGAACCAATGGAACTCCAAATCAAAGGGCAAGGGCAAGGGTCATGCAGACTTGAATGTAACAATCCAAATTCATATACCTGCAGAATATGAGGCCCTTCCTCCCTCTTCTTCATGATTTGCCAGGTATTTTGCTCAGATAAATGTGCCTCTGCAAGAATCTCTGTGAAGACATAAACCCTAACAAAAAATTGTAATTTGAAAAGAAAAAGGTGACAATACCTTGGAGTCAAATATAAATCAAGAAGCAGGAGTTTGTTAATGTTTACCCAATATGGCAATTACCCTTATTTTCAGAGAAGTGAACTAAAGTTCTCTGGGTTTTATGGCAAACCAGTTCAAAGATTTCACAAAATTATCCAATCCCTTTAAGGCTGCAAGTTCACTATCCCCACCTCAGTGAAGAGGTCCATAGTCCAGATGCCATAAAGAAGCAAATGTGAGGGCCTCCCCGGTGGCACAGCGGTTAGGCACTGTGCTGTGAACCTGTCGGCAGCGGTGATGCGAGTTCGATGCCCAGCCAGGGAGATTCCCACATGGTGCAGCAGACTTCTCCTGCCTCACCCACTGCTCCCCTCAGCAGTGTTTTCATCGATCTGCCTGTTCTGCTCCCCACTCTGTCTCTGGTGAACCCTCTCGCCGCCCCATGCCTCTGGCCTGTACCCCAGCTTGTATGCAAAAATAAATCTTAAAAAAAAAAAAGCAGCAAATGTGAGCTGCAACTTGAGAGCTAATGAATTGTGGGTAGAGAAGAAAGCAATATATATTTTTTAATGCCACAGAACAGAAAACAAGCATGTGTCACAAGGAGAAAGAAGTAGTGGTTGTAGAAATTTTCATCTATATATACACGGGTATATGTCTGTGTGTATTAGGTCCCAACATGAAATACAATTTTTTTCAGCAAAAACCTTGGGATACATATTCTTCTAGTGCTTTTCAATTATTAGACATATGCCCAATTATAAATACATGGGCACTTTGGCTTGGATATCACTTTTTTGAGTTTGACCAGAGGGACTCAGGTCCCTAGAATCTTCAAAACCAAGTACAGGCCTTGGACTTCTGGGACCCAATTCACTGCCCAGAAATTCTGAGCGCCTGGGACTTCCACTTCAGCTATTGCTACTTCTCAAGGAAATTTGCACACACAACAAATTTAACATGGTAATTTTTGAAAAGGGTCAAACTATAACATTTCCATCTTTTTGTTTTATTCAGTTTGCTCCAAGGACAAAATCAATAGTAATAGGGATCACAAACATTATTTTGATTGGCTCACAAGCCTGATCAGTAAAACCTGAAAAACAGAAAATGTTACACAAGTTGCAAAGAAAGTATTCCTGGTGTTCACTGACATGATAGCAAGTGGAAATAATATAAATGCAACAGGTGTTAACATTCAGAACAGTGCTTGTAACCCGCCCATTTTTAGACCACCCTGGGACCCTGTTGCAAACTCTCTCTACATCACTGCAGATTTCCTTTGACATGAAATATGACTTACAAAACTTCTCCTAGATCTTACTCTTGCTGCACTTGAGTGGTTCCTATTCCTACGGCGCTGGCATAGGCTGTCAGGATTTCCACTATCTGTTTAGTTTCTAGGGTCATTCGGGCTTCCTTCAGCCAGTCCTGTGCGACTCGTCTGGACTCTCCCTTCAGCTGATTGACAAACTTTGCTGCCAGCTCCAGATCACCATGCTCAATGCAATAGGAAGCATATGATAGTAATTTAAATGTGTTTATATCCTCAGGGCTGAGCTCCGCTGGTGGCTTGAGTTGCTTAGGTGGGAACAGGAGTAGGGACTGCAAATAGGAAATGAAGTACTGGTATAAGCTATTTCTGGTTTCATCGATCATTGCTACCCTTCGGGCCAGTTTTTGAACAGCATAGAAACGAACTCTAAGGGTCTCTTCACTGTACACCCCACGGGTCAGGGATTCTGGAGGGAGAGCTGCAGTTAAAGCTTGGGCAAATTCACTATCAGAACAGCTGAGTTTGATGGCCTCAACTGCACTACCCAGCGGAACAGTGGGTAAATCTGCAGATGCCGTCTTCATGCTGTACTTTAACGCCTCCACTGAAAGCCATAGCTGATGGGCTTTTCTGGCTTCCTCTTCAGCAACTGCATGACCTATAAAGAAAAAAAAAAAGGCAGAGAAAACATTTTTTTCTCTAACTACATGTCCTCATATATCCAACAAACTACTGCACCTTCAGCAAATAAATCCACACCATGTAGAGAGAGGGTCAGAGCGCCTCTTCCAAACCTACCCCACCAATTACTTGTGGCCTGTTCTTTCCTATCTGGCTTCTATGCCATGCCTCACAAGGTATAACATAATCAATGAGGACTTTTTACAAAGCCATGGAGAAAACTGAGAATGTATGCGCCCAAGCACAACACAGTGCCCCTCCTGTCTTCCTGTGACATCTAAGACAGTGCAGCTCGTTCAGATACATTTAGCTTCAGAAATGTTTAAGAAAGAAACATGACATTAAAATTAGTCTAAGACATTAAAGTCATCAGAAACTTCCTGTAAAAGCATGGAAGACTTCAAATAACTTTAATGGATTACTGGATCTTAAACTTCATGAGTATTTTAACTTATTTTTAAATTTTTTTCTGAGAAAAAGCTTCCATAATATCCCAAAGAAATCCCTGTTATCAACATGCTCAGTGTCAGGGCATTTTCTTTTCATTGTGGCAGAGAGGGTTCTCAGCATTAACATCTGTCCACTTGGTGGGTAGAATCAGCAAATCATCATCTCCAAAATAACCCTCCAAGGAGATTTAGATGCAGGTCAGCAGGGTCTGGAGGAGGAGCACTGGGTCATACTGATCTTCTCCTCCACTCAAAGCACACAAGATATAACTAAAGCATGTTGGGACTCTCATGCCAGATATTTAATGAGTAAAACTTCTTCTTATTTGATTTTTTTATGTTCCTTTTAATTTGTTTTCACAACTTTCTATATTTCATACTTATCAAATCTGGGGCTAATTTTCTAGGAAATAAATAAAATTTAGTAGAGGGACTTCAGCATCTTCAATGCTTGTATCCCATTATCCTCATAACAAGAGATTATCCTAAGAATTTGGACTGAATAAAATTATAAAAAGTCATTTTCTCACTCTGAACAGCCTGTTCAATTCCCCTCAGTCGGGCATAGGCAGTGTTTATATCCAGAGTAAAGTTGTCAACTTGCTCTTGACTGAGTCGACGAAACTGTAATTCTTGTTCAGCAAGTTTCTCAGATAAGTCCTGAAATAAAGTAGAAATAGTGCAGAGAAAAAAGGTGATGCTACCTCAATGCCCATCACTTGTTCCAACACTTAAGTCTCCTGCTACTGCTTCTCCAGAAACAGAGGGCATTTAAAATCTCAAAACAGTTGTGATGAAAATGCCTACATTAGCATATAAGGTTTCAAAAATTTCCTGACTCATATTTGATGTATAATTTTCTACAGATTTATTGAAGAAAGCTAATATTAGAGGAAGCAAGCCAGGAAGAGAAGCAAGCTATTAAAGTGAGATACTTTAAAAAAGTAAAGCAATTAACTATACTGTCACCTAAACACAGTAATTACATTCTTCTATTTAAGAGTTTACCAAATGTTTTTCTCAGAAAATGACCCATCAAATAGAATTTAAAATACCTTTTCATAATGACATAAATTTCAATTTTCTGGAAGATTTTCTCATCTGGAAAATCTCATTTCTTTCTTATAAGGCAAAATAATAAATGAATACTATTGTAAATGACTCATCGAGTAGAAACTAGTTATGAGTAATGATATCCTTGACGATCTGCTGTGATTCCCAAACTTAGCCACTCTGGTAGTTTCTTCAGATAAAAAAATCTGAGCACTACGACATAATTCACAAGAGTTTGCGGGGAAAAAACACAGGACATAACATGTGTCAAGCACTATTATTGCATTTCTAAAACCCCTGTTCTGAACCAAATAAGAGAAAGACACTCAGCAAGGGAGGGGGAGGATGAGGGCTCAAAATGGGGTAGAAAAGAGCACAAGGGACTATGGTGACGGGTCACGGGTGAATCGGTGGTGGGTTACCCAAGGGGAATACATAATAATGTAAAAGATATAAATAACAATTAAAAAAATAAAATAAAATCTCATTGGCAAAACAGACAAATAAATAAATAAAACCCCTTGTTCTAGCTCTGTAATTTTTAAAGGCTCCAAATGACCATGAAATATATACAAAACACATCTGTTTAACTTCACATATGTACACCTTTATAGAAAGAGCAGGCTGCGGATATCCAAAAGCCCTACTTCACAAGGCTAAGAACCATTAGAAATCTGTCTCTATTTTTCCCATCTGCACAGACAGAGAATGACAAAGAGTATATTAAAGGAAAGGAGAAACTGTTAGTAATGTAAAGGAAAGAAGGAGGTTGTAGGGGACTTGATGTTTTACAACAGGTGCTCACCTGCTCAAATTCATGTTTCAGTTCCTGTTCTTGTACCCTAAGGACGTCTCGTAAGTGATCTGTGTGTGCAGCAGCCTGTCGGCGAAGCTGAGTCCTCATTTCATTCTCCATGGCATCTCTAACTTCTTCCACCTCCGAAAATAAACAGTAATTTTAATTCTCAATTCTCTACACGTTTTTAGGAAAAGAGAAAGACTGGTAGCAATGATAAGTTTCCATCACCTGAACCCCTATGATATGTTGAGTGAATGTACATATACTTTCTATGTAATTTTTATGTGAATGAGAAAGTGTAAAAGGGTGGTCCCCAGGAAAATGGGAGGTTTCAGGTTCCCTGCCCCACGCAAGGGAGGGTGGAGCTGAGCAGGAGGGATCAAAAGCTAGAAGAGAAAAAGCTAGAGAGAGGTGACTAGAGAAGGAAGGAAGCAGGATGGAGAGCCAGGAGAGGCACAAGGAGCAGAGAGACATGTAAAGAAGCTGCACTGGCCTGGACTGATTGAGACAGACGCGGGTGAGAGACCTACGGGGAGTTTAACAATGGCAACACTAATCTTGATTTTGATTTTGCTCTTTCCCCCCCAGACTTGTCTGTTTCTGGCCCTTTTCTATGGGTCCCTGCCAAAAGGTGTTTAGACTTGTTGCAGGCTTTTGGACCTTGCTTTGGGTCAATCCCATTTGGCTAGACTTTTACCCATGAGGTGATGGGTGCTTGACTTAAAAACTATATTCTCTGTCTTTTCTGTATTACACACCAATTGCATTAAAGTTTCTTTCCACTGAAGGTCTTACATGTTTTGTCTTGATGTGGCAGATGGAAGAACCTATTCAGAGTGGGCAGGTTTGGGGGTTCTGGAGTGCCCCTCTCCCTGCCCTGTAACAAAAGGACATTGGAAGGCATCTCAAACAAGGTCACATACCTATTGCAAAAAATCACATTTCAAACAAGGGGTGTCTCTAGCCCCAAAACTTGTTTCATCCACATCACCAGGGTGCCTCTCATACAAAAAAACTATCACTTCCCAAATCACACACTCCCTTAAGAAGTAACATATTCCAGATCATGGGAAAATATAACTATGAAGAATTAAAGATCAAACACAGTTTCACCATAATCATCGCTGTGACCTTGGCAGAAATTATATTCTCAAGTATCCATTTTCTCATTTGTCAAGAATAATGCCTACTCTGAAGAACTGTTAAGAAAGTTAATAAATGTCTGGTAGGTAATAACATAATTTCTTCTCAGCAAAACTACCGTGAAACTATTGAATATGAAATTAGATTCAGCAAAGGTCAAATCAAATAAAAAATATCGAAAATCTGTCATGTCTTCCCTAACAATTAGCCAGCCATGGGTCATAGTATAAATTATTTGACACCAAGTACCTAGAATTTATAACTTACTTTTTCTCAGAAACAAAATAATGAACCCATTCAGTCAGTACCTAAATATTTATGAAATGCAAGCCCTATGCCAGGCAGTGCTTATTATGTGCTTGCATGCAACGGTGTTCAAGGAAGACCAACTTTTGCTCTATGTGGCACTCATTTCAATGGAGAGATCATATCAGAAACAAGCAAGCAAAAGAACACTTCAGATTATGATACTTGTTCCTAAAAAAAATAACTAGGGCAAAATGAAATAAAGTAATATCAAGGTTCTTTTATAGATCAAAGCGCTAGGAAAGGCCTTGCTGAGAAGGTAACAACCAGAGCTAACAATATAAATATTTCAGTCATTAAACTTCAAAGACACAGGACCACATAAGAGCACCTGGAAAGAGTTGAGATGGATTAAAAAGTTTTTCGAACCAGGGCCAGGGCATGCCAGTATTTGAGGCTGAGCAAAGGAAGCAGCCAAACAAGGGTCAGCAAAGTGAGAAAAGAGTAATGAGTGCGGTATTGGAATAAAGAGCTTCAAAGATGCAGTGGTCAACTGTGCTGCTGAGAGAACACAAAGTAGGATGAGTAGTCACGTTCTCAAATCCTCCTATAGAGAGCTATTTAATAACTGATGTGCCCGGAGACCAAACAGCCTAGTTTGTCCATTATTAACCATCAACCACTTAACAACACCCACAGAGAAAAATATACTCAGAACCCAACAGAATCTTTCAGCACTGCTTTAGGGAACAGAGGCTCCACTGGAAAAGATAAAAATAGGTAGTGGAGATAGCAGTCAATTGTCACTTCTACATTTGCTCACCTGAAAGGAACTTTGCTCAATCAACCCTTCTTTGTAAGTTCTAATTAGGAAAATAAGAGCCACAGTTCCATCCAAGAGGTGGACAGGCTTAACTTAAATCTAGTATTTTACAGTCAGTGAATGACAGTATTATTTCTAGAAATAGGTAATCAAGTTTAATCTATTTTAAATGTTAGGCAATTATTCTCATTTCTTCTACCTTTCTTTCCTGTTCAGCCTGTATTTCACCTCTGTGATGTTCTAATGCTTTTGCCACTGCTGAGTCAAAGGCCCGCTTTTCTTCCAGCTTTTGTTTTTCCAAGGCTAATGCAATGTGCTGCTTCTCTTTGGCTTTCTGTTCTGCCAGCTCTTTGTTTAGCTGATCGATGCGGCGATGTGCATGAGCAATCAGGGAGTTCAGGTCATCCGTAGACAGCCTGCTGGCTAAACAGAAAACCACATGAAACTGTTAATGCTGTCACCAAAATTACACATCAACAAGGTAACTTGCTACAGTTAACTGTGATTTAAACAGCTGTAAAGAACAGCAAAAAGCTAACACTTAAAAAGAAATTTAGATTCACCAACACCATTAGAAATCCAGAGCTGGTGTCCAACAACTAAGGTGTTTTCAACCCCAAGCAAAGCAATTGAGGTAGGCTTCAAGTTTTTAATCAGTTCTTTTCCAGGAACACAGTTATTATTTCCAATCTGAACTAATTATCAATCAGCTTTATCAACTCACCATAATTTTGCCTCTAAAGATGAAGTTTACATAAACAATTGCATATATATTTTCTTTCATGCATAACCATGATTGTAATGGGCATTCAATAAAAGATGCTTTTCTGATAAAATTCAAATCAAATTCAAATTCTCTGACTTTTTCCTAACAAGAGACTTTGTTCCTGCTTTTTTCTGGCATTTAAAAAAAAATGTATGCAGTAACATTGGTTTACATCATTGTTTGTATTTTGCAAGTATAGGATTTTCCCCTCCACCCTTCAAATCCTGTTACCATGGTGCTCTGATCGCCAAAACACCCAGAGTCCACTACCATTCCACTGTGCTTCCTCCATACTTTGTTCTCACTCCTGTTCTTAAACAGTTATTATCTAGACAGTGATAGGTGCTACCAGTGCTGCCCATCAGAAACACCTGTAGAGATTTATTAAAATACTCATGTCCAAAGAGTCTGATTTAGGCTTCAAATATGTATTTCTCTCCCAAAATCTCAGACTCCAAAAGTGTTCGGCCAGCTTAAGGAATTAGAGCTCTAATGCCAAAATAGAGAAAGTAAGATATACTATACAGTTATTCAATTATACAATAAATAAATTGAAAAATAAAAGCCAAAGTGGGGGGGCCTCTGGTAACGCAAGGGCTTAAGTCTCAGCACTATGAAGCTGTCCACAGCCACTGCCAGGGAGCTAACTTATATGGTGCAGCAGACCTCTCCTATCTCGCCCGCTGCTCCCCTCCGCAGTGTATTTCAGTCAATCCACCTGTTCTGCTCCCCACTCTGTCTGGCAAATCCTCTCAGCCCCCCATGCCTCTGGCCTACACCCCAGTTCTTGTATATACAAATAAATATTTATAAAAAATAAAAAAATACATAAAAGCCAAAGTGGGAAGAGATTTACTGACAAAATTTAACATGTGTAGCTCCTATGGACACTGATTTAAAAAAAACTATTATAAAAACTCATTCTAGCAGTTTCCTGCCCACCTGTGACTATGCACATGCCTCTCTTTTTCTCCTTTTCCTAATAAGCCTATCCTTTTAAAATGTAACCTTTTTTTTAAGAGTTAGTATTTTTTATATTTTTTTTTATAATATATATTTTTTAAAGATATATTTATTTTTGGATACAAGCTGGAGGGCAGGCCAAAGGTGTGAGAGGGTGAGAGGGTTCACCAGAGACAGAGTGAGCTGCAGAACAGGCAGATCGACCAAAATACACTGCTGAGAGGAGCAGCGGGTGAGGCTGGAGAGGTCTGCTGCGCCATGTGGGAATCTCCTGGGCTGGGCATTGAACTCACACTGCAGCCGCCAAAAGCTCCGCAGCACTGTAACCTTAAAAAAAAAACTCATTCTATGAAATGATTGGGGATATCTGAACGCTGAATAAACATTTGATGACATAAAGGAAGTACTGTTTTAGATATAATGTTACGGTGATTATGTTTTTATAAAAACAAACTGAAAATATTTACAAGTGGAAGGACATGATGTCTGGGATCTGCTTTAACAAAAGCTGGGGGAATAAATGAGACAAATAGGCCAGGTGTTGAATACTGCTGAATTTGGGTGATGGGTCCATTGGGGCTCATTATAGTTTTTGTTCTGCTTGTTAATGTTTGAAATTTTATAAAATGAAAACCTAAAATATCACACCTAAAGGTTTGCAATCACTTAATGAAACATTTTTGTTCCTGAGAGCACACAGATACTAAAAATATCAAAATGAGATTTAACACATGCAATATAATCTACTTTGTATTATTCAGATGCTTTAGCATAAGAATCATAGGTAAAATAAAAAGACTTCAGTCTTTAACGATTTAAACAAAACCTTTTAACCATAAAAATACACATATTTACTCACCTAGGTCAGAAATACCTACAAAGGAAAGAAGAAAAGTTTGAAAAAAAAGTACATATTTCAATTACTGATCATTCGATAGAAATATCTAAAAGTAAACAAGGAACCATAAAAAGAATATTTTAATATTAGAAGTCAAAATAGTAGTTTATTTCCTAAAATTTAAAAGGATCATAAAATTATATAAATTCTAACATTTTAGAAAAATAAGAGCTAATGATATAAAAGTAATTTTGGTTTCCAGAACTCATTTCTATTTCTGCTTAAGTCATAATCTTAATTTTTACACAGAAATGAGAGTTCTTATTTATCCCATTTGCTCATAGAGTAGTTCGCTAAGTTCTGACTCTTTGTAGTACCAGACCTCTCCTAAAATTTTAAATACTTAAAATAAAAAACTAAACTTTTTTGTGGAAACTTGAACATAGTGAGTACACACTGTCTGCAAATTAAATTTGCATTTAATCTGTGTAAATTAAACTAAGAACTTTGCCCAATTCCAGGGTAGGAAAATATAACATTCTGAACAGTTTGGATGATTCTTCCCACCACAAGCACACATACCAGTGTGTGAACACCTCAGAGAAGAGGGCAACTGCAGCCAGTCATTCGCTGCTCAGTTATGAGCTTAATGTCCTAACCCTGGATTCAACAATTTCAAAGACTTATACTTGGATTTTTCATCCAAATGGCTCTAAAAATCATCTACTTAATCTGGTATCCAACAACAAAATCAGGGATCAGTCCCTACACAGCAGGAAAACACTGGAAAAAGTTGGACAAGGTGAGAAATAATCTGTCAGTCTCAACATGACATATAAATATAGCTATCAACATATACCAGTCTATAAGCAACAAAGGAAACGTCCCCTGGGAATACTGACACTACAACTAGCACCTCATTCTCCCATCCTGAATGGAAAGGGAGAGCTGCGGGGAAAGGGAGAGCTGCGGTTCAACAAATCATTACTAAATGATTACTGTTAAATGCCTTTCCTAACCTTCATTTTCTGTGTCCCTGAAGCGCACGCACTCGTGCACACATACACTCGGTGAGTCATGTCACTTCTCCCTCAGTTTTTAACTAAACTTCTCCCAGCAGTTTTTAACTAACTTCCTTATCCCTAATCATTCCTTCTGAAAACTCCAGTCACGTGAAAGTGAATTTTCCTCCTTATGATCACATTGCTTCTCTTCTAAAGAGGCCCCAAGGGGTTTGGTCCTATGGTGCCAATGCAAAGCAACAGTGGGAACAGTGAGATTAGTAAGAATGAAATGCTGACTCTAGCCCATTCTTGGCAAATTACTTAACCTCTCTGTGCCTCAGTTTTCTTATCCATAAAATGAGCACAATAAAAAACCACCTTACGTCACAGGGCAGTTATGAACATGTTAATACATGTGAAGCACTTAGAACATAGTGTTAGATATAAATACTCAATAATGTTAGATATTATGTTTGATATTGTGCTTAGATATGGAGAACACAGAAAAAATATTAGAGAAATGAATAGGATCAGGACATTTAATAAGAACAAAGTAACTGATAACACAAACCATTACTAATGAGTTTGTTATAGGTCTTAAATTTGAGTTCAGAATTCAGAGGTGAGGCTATCTCAGGGCTAAGAGTAATCAGGAAACAATACACTATCTCCAGAAGCACATAAGGAATCAATGAGACCAGAAGGAAAACTGTGTGGCTGTGGACAGGGGAGGAAGGAAAACTTCACAGGAAGCCATTTTTACATTTCAAATTTCTATTATGTGAATGTATAATTTACTTAAAAATTAGTAAGAATTTAAGTAGAGGTTGTTTAAAAAAAATCAGAGATTACATTACAGGGGGCTTTGGCTTTCTACATGATACATTTCTTTAATGTCAAGTTTCTAAACCTTGATATTAGGCAGGTTTCTCAATCTTGGTACTACTGACATTCTGAGTCAGATAAGTCTTGCAGTGAGGGGATAATTTTTTGTACTGTAGATGTGCAGCAGCATCCTTAGCCTCCACCCACTAGAGGCCTAGGACAACCCCAATGTGGCAAACAAAAACATCTTTAGACATTACGGAATGTCCTCGGATTAAGAACAAATGCTTTAGTGTGGTTATGTTTTACAATGGACTTTTTCAAATCAGCAGAGGAATTATAAAATGCTAAAAACTTCAGAAGCTGGCATGGAAAAATTAGCAGGATATCATGCAGTGGGAAGACAAGTATTTTAGATGACAAAACATATTCCTAAGGTTAAAAAAAATTCCTAGGTGGACCTCCCTAGTGGCGCAGCGGTCAAACACTACGCTGTGGAGCTGTCGGCAGCAGTGACGTGAGTTCAACATCCAGCTGGGAAGATTCCCACATTGTGTGGCAGACCTCTCCTGCCTTGCCCGCTGTTCCCCTCAGCAGTGTATTTCCGTCCATCTGCCTGTTCTGCTCCCCACTCTGTCTCTGGTGAACCTTCTCGCCGCCCCACGCCTCTAGCCTGTACCTCAGCTTGTATACATAAATAAATAAAAATTTTTAATAAAAAAAAAATTCCTAGGGTTGGTGCTCATAACTAACTCTCTGCAGGCAAAGCTTCTACTATCCTTTCAACTTTGTTTAATTTTCTATCAGCAAACCTGGACTCCTATCTACTAATGTCACATTTCTGCCAGGGAGCCTACATCTAATGGGTAGAGCTTTATAACAAACAACCAGTGACTAAGACTTTCAAAAGGATAAAATAATGTTAAGCAACAGAGTGACTTGTGGAGAAATATGGTCAAGGAAGGTCACTCTGGGGTGATTAAATTTGTTTCAGTTGTACCTTCAGTGAAGCATAAGCCTAGAGAACAATCCTGTGAGGGGAATGGTGCAGATGTGGCTCAGCTAAGCCCATACAAGAATAATGTACACACTGCCTGCTACTCAGTTTAAATAAAGTGCAAACAAGAGTCGCTGTTTTCAGAATGAACTGTTTCCCACCGTATCATGTCTTTTTAGTCCTGCCTTTTTTTTTTTTCTTGACAAGAATCTATCTCTCCTGAAAGTGAATCAACTGCATTCAAAAGACTAACTAAATGTCTGAGTAACTTTTTTTTGACACCCTAACTCCACTTCTTGACATAAAAATCTCCCCGGCTGGTAATAATGCAGATACATTCCTGCACTAGTCCTTAGCCCAGCTTCTGTCATACAGACTTGATACTTTCAGAGGCCTGTAACTACTGTTCTTCAGATCCTACCTAATGTTTCTAAAAGGTGATAACATTTAAATTGTATTTTTAATTTGCTAAGACTGGTAATCTCAGTGACTCTTACTACTCTTGTGGCACTTCACCAAAATTACATTGTGTAACTGCTTAACCATCAAAAGTTCCAACCAGAGTGAGCTACTTACAAGTTGAGACACACAGATTTCCTTTTCCCTGCAGAGTGTCTGGTTAGTTGTCTATTATAAAGTGCCCCTCATTCACTTGGATTCCAAACTTGGGGTTTTTTGTTTTTGATTTTTCCTGAGTAATAGAGACTAGAATGGAATTGTAGATTATGGAATTAAATCATGTCCACGATGACTAAAACCATGGAAATATTGTCACAGGTGTATCACCTGTCATGAATATAACTGAAATAAAATACTGAAAGCACTGTTCTGTACACCCATTGAGATACGCATCTGAGGAGTTTGGACTAGATAAAGGGAACTGAAGCAAATTTAATCAGTTATTACAAAGGGAAAAGTATGAACAGTTGAACTGTACTTACTCATCCCTTTCCACCCTGGCAGGACTTCTGGAGTAATACTGTCCAATTCTCGTTTAAAGTCATCCCGGGCTTGGACCACCAGCTCATGGTAGTGGGTCACAACCTTAGCATCAGATTGAGCTGCTTGAACCTGGACAATCACAAGGGGTATGTGGTTAAAATGAACAAAAAGTACCAAAACCATTTTTGAAAACAGAAAAGATAATCATTTGTTATTTATGTTTGGTTGGGAATGAGTAAACAGTGAGAGTGAGTGAATGCATGTGTGTAGTTCAGATAAAGGCACTAAGCCTTGGCTTTGCACCTTCTAATTCTACTCAGATACCACAGGCAAGTCCTTTCCCATCTTATTGTGTCATGGTCCATTTTTCTCTGAGTCACAGGACAAACTCATATAGATCACACCAGTACAGAGAGATTTGCAGTAAAATAGGAGTTTTCATAAGCAATAATAGTCATCACCTAAAATATTACCTATTATAAAAGGTATCAGTAATAGTGAAAAATTCATTTTGTTTCCAAGGCAATTTTTTAAAAGAAGATTTATTTATTTATTTATGCATACAAGAGCTAGGGTGTAGACCAGAGGTGGGGGGAAAAGGAGCGGGGGTTGAGAGGATTCACCAGAGTGGGGAGCAGAATAGGCTGGTATACTGAAATACACTGCTGAGGGGAGCAGCGGGAGATTCAGGAGAGGTCTGCTGCACCATGTGGGTCAGCTCTCTAGCTGGGGATCAAACTCATGTTGCAGTGGCTGCAGACAGCTTCACTGTGCTGAGACTTAACCCCTTGCACCACCAGGGAGGCCCCCCAGGCAAGTTTTTAAAATTAGTAACAAATAATATTCTTTGTAGACGAAAAGGGAGAGAGAAGGTAAAAGAAATCCTATTTTCACAAATTCTTAAAATCCTTTAATTAAAGGATTATATTTAAAAATAAAAAATAAATGTACAAGACCAAAGAAACATACCTTTTTGACCACATTATCTAGGTCAACTATCATGTTGTGAAGTTTCCCTTCAGCAGCAGTTATATGAGATTTGGCCCCAGCAATTTCCTGTTTCTTTGCCTTTTCAATTACACTTTTCATCTTCTCTAACTCTTCTCTAGAAGCCAAAAAGACAATATTTAGCATTAATCCTTTTCAATGTCGTCAGACCTTGAAGTTAACACAATATACAACTGTTAAAGGTCTATGAAAACATAACCAATTTTAAAAAAGTACTTAATGTTTTTTCATAATCAATAGGCAGACAGATTCTCACCAATAACCAAAAACACCTTGTTCAGAAGTGGATTTGCTAGTATGAGCCAGGAAAGTGCAACATGGTATAAGGAAGACATGGGCTTCAGAACCAGGACTCAGGAATCAGACCTGGATTCAGTGCCCAGATCAGACTGTCCTTTGCTGCACACCCTTCTACAGGGATAAAGGCAATTCATGGGAAGTGCCTGGCACAATGCCTGTCACTTTGAGAACAATCAATAAATGGCAGCTTTTGCAAGTACTAGACTGACTCTTCTGTCCATAAGAGAACTTAAGGAAGGTATAAAGGCAGGAAGGAAGCCAAATAGCAGCTTGAGCAAGTAATCAGGGTCTCAGGGTGCCCTTAAAACTCAGAATATTTCACAGGTCAGATGCCTATGGCCTACCCAACACAAAAGACAGAACTCAGAGTCCAGACTTAAGGTCTAGTAAACATGAACAATGTCTTACATCTCTAAAAAAGTATACTGGCTTTATTAGAAGAACCCTTTTCTCTTAATAATGAACTTATTTTTGAGAAAGACAGCAAAATTTTGAATGAAAAATAATAATTCCATTAGAACTTTTATTCAAATGTAGATTTATATCACCAAAGGCTGATCTTGTAATCAGTTTGTTTGATGCTAATTTTAGTCAACATCAAGGAATCAAGGTTGAGGTGGCTATAAACTAGACCTATACTAATGACTTTGGTAGCTTAAGGAAAAGAAATTCTGACAAAACTGTTCAAATCATCCCAGAAAAATCTTGAAATAATGGCAGAAATCTCAGTAAATCTGTAGAGACTCATCACCTAAGCAATATTCCAAATAAAAAGGCCTTTTTAGACAAGATCCTTTATGTAGGTTTCAGCCAAATTTATTTTGGTCTAATTGTATTTTATTCTCTCTGCTTTTTAAACCTTTATGTTCCAAATACCACCAGAAATCAACACAGATAAAAAACAGAGCGAAAGATTTTTCTTCCCCTTGCTATATAGATAGTACAAAGAAAACCCAGCAAAAACAAAGATACCAGGAGGCCCTAATTACTTGTAAATCCATGAGTAATTACTTGGCTTTGAGAAGGGCATCAGCAGCCTCATCTACTGCCTTTCTGCGTTCCTTCAATGCACCTTCCACTGTGCGCCACTGAGCTGATTTCTTCTCTCCTGAAATCTAAACACGAAATTTTTAATTATATAAACATAAGTAACTGCTATTGTCATAGGACATGACATCAGGACTATATGCAGAAAGAAGTGACATTAAATTATATATAAACTGATACAAATTATGTAAAACTATATACAATAAAAAAAACTATGTACAATTATTTCCCCAGAGTAGAATTTCAGAGTAAAAATCTAACATTGGTGGTAGGCTAAAAGAAGTCCATGA
The DNA here is from genome assembly GCA_004024925.1 of Scalopus aquaticus. Classification (NCBI taxonomy): domain Eukaryota; kingdom Metazoa; phylum Chordata; class Mammalia; order Eulipotyphla; family Talpidae; genus Scalopus; species Scalopus aquaticus. The sequence continues at coordinate 24,721 of PVIJ01001274.1, read as the reverse complement.
GCTATCTCCCATCAACCCATCAAAACTGTAAAAGTTTGTGCTTCAATGTAGGTAAGTATTTTCTGAGGAGAGATATTTTTTATTATTCTCAAAAGGTAGTATGAAGCAAAAAGATTAATAAGAACAGCAACTCTTCATGAATGTTTGTTTATTAAATCACTTTTCATGAGCACCAAAGCTTAAAATTTATATATATTAAAATGAATATTTATATTTATATATATTTATATCTATAACCTCCCCTAAAGGACAGGTTTATTATATAAAAATAGGGGAAAAGACGACACCTGCACAAACACAAGCTGCCCCCGAAAGGGACAGGTACACAGGGGGGCAGACTAGGGAGGAGAGCTGCCAATGCTTAAAATTTTAATTGTAGGTTTTTTAACTAAAATCATCACTTAAGTAGAAAGTTTACTCATTTGTAGGATTCTTACTCCTCCTAAAGAATGATCAACATGTTATTAAAAAAAGTGTTCATTGAAAACTTCCTCGGCCTATCAAACATGGTTTTGTTCTATCACTGGAACTGATTGCCTCTTCTTGAGCAGAATTGGTTCATATGCAACAGGACACATCATGCAAACCAAACTACCCAAAAGAAACCCACCTCCAATAAAATCACACTCAGAGCAGCAAGATGACGACACAATGAGAGGTACAAGGACCCAGATCACTGAAGGCATAGACATATCTGGCCTCTTTTGTCCCATTTCTGCATGATATACACAATGAGTGGAATGATATTTGAAACTACCAGAACTATTTTAACTTATTTTTAAATTAACCATTAACTATTTTTAATTTTTTTTCTTTTTCTTTTGCTCAGTGCATACATAGTATAACATGTGTTTTGTGTAGATATGAAGCAAAATCACCTATAACTTATCTTGAAAACACTCTATACTAGGAAACCCTGGAGATGAACTGTAATATATTAAACAACAAAGAATAAAATGTATTTATCTAGGAAAAAATTACTAAATTGGCTCAATAATTATATTTCAAATCACCCAGAGAGGGTGACTATAGGGATTGCTGCACACCCAAAACCTGACTGCCATCTTAGTGCCCTGGATGCCCAGCTAGCATCTTCCCTTTTTAGAAAATTATGTAGTTCTGCCTGCAACCTCAGGCCTACCACTTTGTGAGGAAGGCTTGGCAGAAACAATGCCTCTAACTGTGGTCATTCAGAATTATCCTTCAGAAACAATTTACCTTACATTTCCACTGGCATGTAGTATGGTGTCCATTATAAAGACATTTATAATCAGCAGAGAGTTTAAAGAACAAGTCTCTTAAGGTAGATTAACCTTGCCACTGGACCACTGTGGCAGAAATTTCTCAAAATATTACTTTCAACATTTAAAAGTGAAACTGTAAGACTATAAAGGAATCCAATTACACCAAATTATCGGCATAAAATGTATTTAGTTTTGTGAAACAGAAACCAAGATCCCACTTGGTTTGGGAGTACTAATAAATTCCCTAATTTAGGTGTAGTAATAAATCATGTGACATTTCAAGAGATTGGCAATTACCAAAATGTGATACGAAAATACCTGTGCTTTCTATTAGTGATAAAGTTATGGGAACTGCCACTGCTACTGGGGTTTGTTGCCAACATTCATAATTGAAGGAACTGGTTTTGAGGCTAAGGAAAATAAAGACATTTTCCATCCAGATTCAACCCATCCCTGAATTCTTTACACAGACCCAACTCCAAGTTAAGAGCCCATGCTTTAGAGGAAATAATTGGCACTTTTCTTTTTTCATTGCAGCTCAACTTTTTGTTGTTTTCATGTTCTACATATAATGTTGCAAAGTGACAAAGCAAATTAATTTTATGATATAGGGCCTCCCTGGTGGCGCAGAGGTTGAGCGCTGCGCTGTGGAGCTGTCGGCAGCCGGGACGCGAGTTCGATGCCCAGCCAGGGAGAATCCCACATGGTGCAGCAGACCTCTCCTGCCTCGCCCGCTGCTCCCCTCAGCAGTGTATTTCTGATCTGCCTGTTCTGCTCCCCACTCTGTCTCTGGTGAACCCTCTCGCCGCCCCACGCCTCTGGCCTGTACCCCAGCTTGTATGTATAAATAAATAAATCTTTAAAAAAAAATTTATGATATAAGTAAGTGAATGTTTCAGTGCACCTTAGCTATGTTGAAAAATAAAATGCATCAAGAAAGTTAATTTGGGCCATATGATTATTTTTCAAGACTATAATATGCTCTTAGAAGGGGCTGCTATTGTATTAATAGAACGCTTCGTAACTGACCCAGACAGACTAATATATCAGGAGTCAGTGATATGTCTAGAAGTCAAAACATGTTTCCATTTATTGAAGGCATTCCTGCCTTATCGAGATCCAAGAAAAAACTTTCCATAGAGCAGACACCAAATTGCTCTATGATGAAAGTCAACTGTTTCCAAACACTCCTTTGAGAAAGTAATTCAATATATATTATAAAGGCTGTATACACTGGTAGCTTCATCTACTAGAAGAAACAGTGACTGGAATCCATTTTTAAATTATGCTTATTTCAATCCACTTCAAAATTTGTGTTCATACATTTTTCTGATTATTTTGTGATATCTAACACTAATCCAACTAACTATTATTACTTTTTTTAAAGATTTATTTATTTATGCATACAAGAGCTGGGGTGTAGGCCAGACGTGTGGGGTGGTGAGAGGATTCACCAGAGACAGTGTGGGGAGTAGAACGGGTGGACTGATTGAAATGCACTGCTGAGGGGAGCAGCAGGCAAGGCAGGAGAGGTCTGCTGTGCCATGTGGGAAGCTCCCTGGCTGGGGATTGAACTCGTGCTGCAGTGGCTGCGGAGAGCTTCATAGTGCTGAGACTCAACCTCTTGCGCCACCAGGGAGGGCCCACAGTTAACTACTATTATAAGGTATCCTTCAGTTGTAAAATCTTGGTTGTAATAGATTTCATACCATGTAATCCATATGTACTATATATTATGAGTTCACTGAGAAGAAGAAGTACCCTCTTATATAGCATAACACAAAAGTAATGGTGAGAAAGTATCAAGAATGTTAGAAAATCAGTGTCCTTTAAAAAATAATGGCCCACTTGGGCTCAAACCAAACTTTCTGGTATCACATAATTACCAGTCTTCCCGCACCTATTAATTAGCATATGAAATATCCTCTGTATGATTTCTATTTTCTGACCAAAAAAAAATTTTTTTTTTTTTAGACTGTGAATAAAACAATTTTCTTTTTAGACTTCCGAGGTTGTCGTTTCAGGCTGTTTCTATCAAAATCTAATTTAACTATTTTGTAATGTATGGACATAGAACCAAAACAGTATGAAGCATGTTTACATTTTTAAAAAGTCAGCATTATAGTGGAAAAATAACTTTACAGATCATGCATGATCCTAATCCCTAAAATTTATAGTTTATATACTTATTTTGCTTTTATTCTTTAAACAAACTGATATATCAACACTCATTTTTAAATAATGAATAACAATGTAACTACAAAAGAATTAAAGTAACAGCATTACATTTTTAAATCTATGCAATTACTTTATTTTTGAAGTGATCAAAAGTAGTTAAATAGTCAGCATCTGTATTTAAAGTAGCTGGGTTGGAGTGCAGCTCTCTATCACTGCCTACAACTGTATGTCAATCTAAAAGCATCTCAAAATTAAAAGCTCATATAAGGAAATGGGTGATGATTTAAAACCAAACATAAGAAAGCAAACAATGAATATAGTCAGTAATAAGAAAGTAAATTAGAACCAGATTACTATTGTAACAAAATTCACTGAAAAGAACATTTAAAGGCTTTTGCTGTCTTGGTTTTTGAAAAAGACAATTACTACAGACTGTTTATTCTTAGTGAGAGAAAGGCCAAACTATAAAGAAGAAATCAGTCTCTTAAGTAGTATGTGTCTAATCATTCTCTGGCTCACCTCAGAATTGTCCATGGCTGCTTTCAGCACGTTGGAATGTGCATTGACTGCCTGGACTGCAGCATTCTGAGCTGCAATGGCCTGCACCGTAATGGAAGCAGTTTGGCTCAGAGCATCTTCTAAGCCCTTGATTAGCGCTAAAGAAAAAAAAAAAACAGTTAAAAAACATCCCTCCTCCCAAATGACTTTATTTCTTTATTTTAGACTTTTTCTCTTTTCCTACTGAGTCTTCCACTGCATTTCCCCAAAGTGTAAAAATCCATTAAGATTTAGAGCACCAAAGTAGCAATTAAAAGTATGACAAAATATTCATTGGAAGATGGATCTAAGGGGGTTCATTATGTTATTTTTACTTTTAAGTATATCTGATTTCAAAATAAAGTGTTTTAGGTCTTTTTAAAACAAAATTGTTAAGAGGTGGCTAAGAAACACTTCAAATGAGAAGAACAAAGTTCATGACACTATAGCCCCTTTTAATTATTAGAGGCTATATAAATTCAGTATGACCACAGATTTTTTTTTCATTTTAAGAAATTATGATATAAATCCATAGGGGGAAAGATGTGCCCATTTTCATCTCCTCAACAGGAATACTCAAATTATCTGTATCACTGAGATATAAGGAGATAACAAACAGACAACAGAAAGAAAAAGATGAACCAAAAAAAAAAAAAAAAAACCCCAAAATCTGCAAATAGAAATGCTTGGAAATGGACTGTATTTTCCACAAAAGGACTCAAGAAATAGCAGACACCAGTGTTTAAGAGGCTGCCACCTAGTAAGATCACATTTCAGGAGTCAGAGAAACCTAATTTTTTAAAATAAAGCAAGGGATGATTTTAGATACAACAGTAAAATGGAAAAATCTCACTTGAACAAAGAAAGTCAATGAGATATTAATTTATCAGGTATCAGATGACAAAAATAGGGAGACAGTATATGGCAGGTGAGACAAAAACAAAAGTGATTTTGAGCAAAAGCAGCATAATTTAGAAATGAACTAAATTAACCTGATAAACCAAACACAATACCTCTGCAACACAGGTAAAAGGAGAAAGTTAATAATGATCAATACATGAATGTGAGACTGAAATTCAGTGAAGACATGGGATCAATACAGAAATAGGTTACAGAGGAAAAATATGGTGTCTGGTTTCCATGACATACATGAGTTAATGGGAGACATCCAAGCACAAATAACAGCAAACCATTTTAGAGGCCCACAGATCCTAGAAGACCAGGATGCTGGCACCAGGAAGTCTTCAGAGTTCTATTCACTGGGCTTTAATTTCTTTAAATATTTTTCTTTTTATAAGTTCCAAGTATGTGTTGGATATTAATCCCTTATCAGATATATGTTTTGGAAATATTTTCTCCCATTCCTTGCTGCCTTTTCTTTCTGTTGTTTCTTTTGCTGTGAAGAAGCTTTTTAGTTTGATATAGTTTGATTTTTTTGTGTGTTGTGATTCTGCATAAAAATCATACACACACACACACACACACACACACATGCATATTGATATACATATTTTTTAAAAGTTTGAGAAAAAATTAAGAAGTGATAAAGTCTTGGTATTTTTCACTTGGCTCAAAATGAAAATTAAAAGGATTTTGACAAAGAAAAAAGAAGCATGTTAAAACAACAACATCTCCATTTTAAATTTACAAATTATTTCAATGATATATACATTGTACAGTTTGTAAATATACAAATTACATCATATGATACAAGGAGAAAGACGGTAAAGAAAAGATAATGAATTAAAGAAAACAGTGATGCTGACTTATGGAGGATTCAAGAGAAAAGGGAAAGAAGTACAGAAATATTTTACTTATTTAGAAGTCACTTACTCAATATCCTCAACTATTTATAACATAGCCAAGAACTCAAAGGATGCAACAAAACAAAATCCAAGTAGCCAAACTCATGCCCCATATCTATACTTATTGGTCTCTTCTTCTCTTTACACAATTCTAACAAACTTGCCTCCACAGAGAAGGCCAACACATATATACAGAAACCACTCAAGACAGAAAGACAAACAGAAATCAGGGGTAGGAACAAAACAAAAACTAATAAGGACTGCTGTAAGAATTTAAAAGAAACATCTCTCAGTCCAGCAAAAAGCTACATACCTACAACCTCCAGAGACATCAATATACTGTAACACGTTACAATAAATATATTCTATGTGTCTTAAGACAGGAAAATACATTTTTAGATCTAGTATCTTTTTTAAAACCATTAATAAACCTAACGGAAAATTGAAACTTAAAAGGGACAAGTATCAGCAGAAAACCAGCAATAAGGGGAACATTCAATCCCTACCAATGTCAGATAAGGGGGTCTCCAGAAGGAAAGGCTGGATAGCTAAACCAGAGTGCGAACCATTCTGACACACACCAATAAATTTATGATTCTTAGGAGAATTGCCAAAACATGAAAGTTTCTGTTCCCCAGAGTATAAACAACCTTCAGAATTAGCCATAACAAAAACAAAAGAGAGAATGTGTATTATTATTTAGAATTCTTACCACCTGTAGAATAAAAAGAGGCCATTGTCACCTGGGTGAAAGAAATGTAGATGAAAAGAGGACAAATGATGAAATAAAGGTGGTGAATAGAGCAATGCTACTAATGAAACAAAAGAAACCACAACTAGCTAATAGATGAGAAATTTGTGCTGATGACTGAAGAAGAAAGCAACTGATAGACATGACCTGAAGCACTCAAGAAGCCATCCTTTTACCCACACTCAATTTTAACTTGTTCTTGCTTTTCCTGTTGCGCAAGGCGAGCTGCAACTTCTTCAGGTGGCCGTTCCCTTATAGAAGCTGAGGATGCTTCCTCTTGCAGCAAAAGTAAATAAGAGGAAATCAAATTTCAGCACAGAATTTCAACAGCTAACAGGGATACAGGTTTCCCCTATCTGAAAGTAGGATGTTTCTGGAAAAGTAGGATATTTCTGCGAATGCCAAAATTTTTTCCCTCATAAACAAATGGTAAGGCATACCCAAAGCCCCACCACCACCCCGCACAAAAAAACCCTCCACCAAATTATACCAAGTAGGAACGTTCTACTTTTGCACACCAGGGGAAACCTGTATAAAAACACCATTGTACTTGCCACCTTTATCAACTGAGGGCATGTTTCTGATAAGCATAAATCCACATCATCACTCAATGACTCCAGCATGAAGCAATAAGGAATCAGCCCTTCAACCCCGTTCTCAAATATTTTAGACTTGGAAATTTTAAAAATTCAACCAAGTGTGCATACTTAAAACCAATAAATGTTACAAAGTTCCTACTAGGAGTTTCATGGTTTTAGGACTTGATTTAAGTATCGATCCATTTCAGTTAATTTTTCTAAGTGGTGTAACATATGGACCCAGTTTCATTTTTAAATATGACTACCCAATTATCCCAGCACCATTCATTGAGACTACCTTTTCTCCATTGAGTATTCTCAGCTCCCTTGTCAAACATTAGTTGATCATATATGCTTTGGTTTATTTCTGAGCTCTTGATTCTGTTCCTTTAGTCTACAGGCATATTTTATGCCATACCATGTAGTTTTGATTACTAAAGCTTTATAATACAGCCCAAAGTCAGAATATGTGTCGTCCCCATCGTTGTTCTTCTTTCTCAGGATTTTTCATAATTTATATATAGGGGTTGTCTTGGCACTGAATTGTTCTGATAAACATATAACTTACAAACCCACAAATGTAAACAATTAAACTACCTGAAGTTGTAGGCTTGGGTTTTCCTTCACCAATTTCAGGGTGATCAGTTTTTATACGTTCAAGCTGAACCGCAGGGGCTGGGACGGACAGTGTATCATCTGCTGCAGAAATAATTTGAGCTGCTTCTGTAGGTGCTATAAATATATTACCCATGGTATTTATGGCTTTCTGAGTTAACAGAGCAATACACAGGAATCTACGACATACTATCTACTTGGTGTCCTTAAAGACACAAATGCAAGTACTTCTACTATTCAAACATACAAGTAGATAAGGGTACTGTCTACTGCATACACAAACCCACAAGTTGGAGGGAAAGCATAAGAGAAAGGAGTCTTGTCAACCTCCACCTGCATTTTAACCATCACTATTCTCAGGCAAGTCTTCTAGTAACACTATTGAATACTAAATCTTAACATGTGAGAAATAGAAGTAGGATTTACAATAACATGGAACGATAGTAACAAAGGAAAAAGTATAGTGAAGACGGTAGATAAATAATCAGAAAATATTCAATTACTTTGAATAGATAAAAGAAGTATGAGCAAGAAAGGGTGACAGTTTTAAACAAGAAGAAAAGTTCACAGTAAAGACAGTGAGTTAGTGAAGAACAGAACACAGCTTTTAGAAAATTATTTCATGGATGTATTTTTTAAAGAGGTTTAAAAAAATCAAGAGCTTGTCAAATTATAAATAAGTTTTGATATAAGAGAAAATGAATAACTTCTACAGGTGGAATAGAGGGAAAAAAACAAATTTTAACAAACTGAAGTTACCACTTTAAGAGATAAAAGCTGGATTACCATAAAAGCCATTGAATGGCCTATGCTCTGCCTTGGTGCCTTATCTACTCTCCACAATAGCTAGTGGTTTTACTATAATGCAAGTAAAATATCAACCCTCTGGTTGAGAACCCTCCCTTCATAGGAATAGTCCATTCAGAATATAAACCCAAACATCTTACTTTGGCCTCCAAGAACAGCCACAATAGGCTTTCTGCTCACTTTCTGACCTCATTTACTACTGTTGTCCTCTCTGTGCTCCAGCTTCACTTGCTCCTTGCCAGAATATGGCAAGCCTTTGAAGTTAATCTTCCTAGAATGCTTTCCCCAACAGCTTTTACATGACTAATCCCTCATTTTTTTCAATTCTTTTCTCAAATGACACTTCTAGGTGAGGCTTTACTAACACACTCCATTTTCCTAACACACTACACTTATCACTGTCTGATAGCATATACACTTTACTTGTGTATTTATATATAAGTTACATCCCTTCATCCCAATAAGGAATATTCATAGTTTGTGTTTACTTTTATTATTTATATTTTACTATACTATTTTTATAGTCTGTAATTATTTTTACTATATATATTACATTCAGTGTTACATCCTCAATGCCTACAAGAATGTTTGGCATGAAGTATACAGTGAATATCAGCAGAATGAAAGTAAAGTGATTCAATCAAGGTCAAATAAAGAAGTTCAAATGTATACTGAATAGGTTAGAGTTAGATTAAGTACTGTAAATTAGGGTGTGACTACAGATCAAGAACAGATGAAGACAGATTCATCACTAAGAAAAAAGAGAGGAGAAAGATCAGTGGAGAGATAACAAAGAAGAGGTGGGAATATAATAAATCTTAAAATCTAAAGAGGGGGAAAGAGTAGGAGTCAGAAGAAAGAATATATAAAATCTGCTGCAGGAAAGACAATTCTTCGATTACCTTCACTCAGTAGTTGTTCACAATTAAGCCCAAATGTATATCGCAGTCAATGCCCCAAATAAAAGTCACAATGACAGTTAATAACTCCTTACATATGGTGAGTGCAAAGAGATGAGAAGAGTCCTTTATGGGGACTTTTAATCGGGGGTAAAAATATCTTAAAGCAATTCACTTAGCTAAAATGTTAACAGAATGATTCTAAATTTAGGTACCTGTAGAAGCTGGAGTGTCTCGCTTTTGTTTTTGGAGTTGTGAAGCAGGCTGTTTAGATTCTTTCATTACCTCTGACACACTAGAAATTTTTAGTGGACCAGATTGAATCTTGAAAATAAAAAACATTTAACATTTTAGACGAAAAAGTTTTTTTTTAAACAAGTAGCATACAATAACTAAAGTCTTTCAGACTTTTAACACAAAGTTATTAACACTCTACAACATAATGTCGTTTATTAACCCAAATAAGAAAGGCCATCATATTAGAAAACCGTAGTCCAAAATATTCATTCCTAACAATTAGTCCACATTTTAGTAGTAGTAAAAGTTTCTCTAAAGGCAATAAAGCGTGTTATGTATGACTTTCCTGTTAAACACCATTCCTTGACATATACAAAACTGAGAAGGTTATTTCCCTTTGCTTTCTAAATAAAATTATGGTATCTTCTAAATGCAGTCATAAGCAAATGATTTTTAGGGGCTCAAGTAAAAATGAAAGTTCATTTTTTTGTTTTTTTAAATTTCCAGGTTTCATGCAACTGCATACTAAAATATGATACAATTATGAGCGATGTTCACTTTTCTCTTTCCTAGTTACCTCCTGCCTTAAATTTAAGGCACTGTTCATCAACAGGACTGACAGATGATATGCTGGAGAAAATCACTGAGTAGCAGAAATGTTTTCATTTACTACTTATGTTGTCCCATTTTTTACCATAACTTGACAGTGGGACTCACATACCTCTAAGATGACACTCAAACATAACAGACACAGATCTGAACTTTATCACTACCAGAAATTAGCATTTTTTATTAAAAGTTTGTTATTTTTTAAATCATGAAATACATGCTCACTATAACAAGCAAATAATATCAAAATATATCAGTGGTTAAAATTTGCCTCTTTATTGCTCCTTTATTTCCAGTACTTTGAGAAAGTTACTGCTAAGAGCCTCAAATCAACCCTTCTACCCATAAGCATAAACTCAGGTATATATACACATATAATTTTTCTTAAAGCAATCTAAAATAGGGTTATATTAGAAAAATTACCATGTAACTTACTTTTTTTTTTCATTTAATAATGTATCATGGACATTGTCTTCCAGGTCAAGAGATTCTTTTTAGTTCCATAATATCCTAATTTATTGTACATCCTAACACAGTTGCAAATCCCATATTTTGGTCTGTTAGTCCTCTATTTGGAACATTCAAGATGTTTCCTATTTTGTTTTATTAAGTACCCTTACCCAAAAACACTATAGTATGATATATGTAGGACAGAATGCTAAGTCAAAGGGGTGGTATATTTTTAAAGTATTAACAGATGATTTTCACATGAGGTTCAAGCAACTGACACTCTTACAATAAATGTGTGTGCGTGTTTGTTCATAAATACAATCTAATTCTAGACTGTGTTGTTCAACTCCTCTATTTCTATTCCTGGGTCAAAACTTTGTTGTCTTATTACACTAGGGTTTTAGTATCACACTAGCATTATAACAAAGTCAGTATTTGGAAAAGCACATCCCTCTGACCCCTCACCACTCCAACACTTTTCCAAAATGTTCTTGGCTAGTCATGTACCTTATTTATTTTCCATACGCTTTAAAATCATCTTAAAAGGCTCTTCAACCTTTAGGAAAATCCATCAGAATTTCTTTTTCATTTGTCTGTATACACACACACCCACACCCACACCCCACTAAAATGTCATTCTCTCAAATACATAACTAATTAAGAGAAATCTGTGAGATATACATATATCTGAGAGAAATGACAATTTTTATGCTATATTAAATCCCAATCAGGAATTACCATTTAGACAGATCTTGTTACATAACCATCAAAAAGGTTTTAAATTTATTTTATCTCAATATTATTGTCTGTGCATAAATAACTATGTTGACACTATAAGGGTTACCATGAAACAAAATGCATAATTTCTAAATGCAACAATTTGTTAATAGTGCACAACAGTAGAAAATGCTGAAGGAATGGTGAAAATTCAAACATAAAAACACAATTGATGCTGTAATTCAGAAGTGAGAAAATTCACTTTGGTCTGTGTAGTGAAGGATGCAGGCCTTAGAGAGAACATACTAGTAGACCAAACATAAATCATTCTGGGTATAAGACCACCAAGGGAAAAGTCATGCAAACGAAAGGGAACTTTTAGCTCTCTGCTTTAACCAGGCCCTTGAAAAATGTCTGGTTCATAATAATCAACTAATCAACATTTGTTGAATAAATGAATGAATGGAAAGCACAGGCATATTTGTAAGGTAAATGGGTATGAAGCTAGGGATTAAAGTGCAGGAACACCCAGAGATAAGGCTGGGTAGGTAAGTAAGAGTCAGACCACCAAGAATACTGAATGTCAGCTTAAGGACCACAAAGACAATAAACTACAAAAATAAAGGAACCATTAGTGAGCTCCTAGGCTAACATTTAAACACTCTTGGGTTCAACTACCTTACTTAGAAGATGAGACAGTCTCTAAAATCTCTCTAGTTTTTTTTTTTAATTCTATAATATTCTGTTTTTTATTTTATTTTATTTTTTTAAAGATTTATTTATTTAATGCATAAAAGTTGCAGAGGTGTGTGGTGGTGAGAGGATTCACCAGAGACAGAGTGGGGAGCAGAACAGGCAGACTGACTGAAGTACACTGCTGAGGGGAACAGTGGGCGAGTCAGGAGAGGTGTGCTGCGCCATGTAGGAATCTCCCTGGCTGAGTATTGAACTCATGCTGCAGTGGCTCTGGATAGCTTCACAGCGCTGCGCTTAACCCGCTGCCCCACCAGGGAGGCCCATGTTCTGTTTTTTAAACTATAGGAAGTATATAAAAATTCCTGGTAAGTGACAACAGGAAAATATCATGAAAACATGATAGTACATATTTAAGAAGATGGCATATATAGGAGAGATGGGGCATGAGTTGGGAATAAAACAAGAAAGTTTTTTGAAGGGAGAGGAACAGGTCCGTTTGGAAATGAATTTGGATATGAACATATAAAAATCAGAAACAGGATAGGAATGGTGGTAATGCATGAATCAGTATTAGAGATGCAACAAAACAGGATAGCTAACAAAACATCAGCAACTATGAAGATGAACCCAATAATTCTAACCTAGATACTTAATAGCATGGCAATAGCTTTAATACAAAAAAAAAAAAAAGCAAATCAGGATAAGTCTAAGTTAGCAAAAATGGAATTGTTCAACAGTTTAAGCAAAATGGAATGAAAAGAAATCACGGCTTTTGAGAGCTATAAAAGAGTCATATACAAAAAATGACACTTGAATTCACGTCAAACAAGAAAACAACAGTATTATGAATTATTGAGCCCGACTGCAGGGTCCTAGAACAGCTCCCAGTTATTTCTCTTGGATCATACAGTTGAAAATAAACCCATGATTTTAGAATAAATCAGTAAGATTTTGCTCCTTCTCCAGTGAAGTTGTAAAACTGTCTCCCTCAGCTAGCACAGACATCTAAAAGCTACATGAAAGAACAAATGATACAGAAAACTAAACATTTTGAAAAGGATGTTTTGAGGGAGGGGAACAGAGGTGACTTGATTTCCCAAATATTCTGTTATAGATCAGTCTTTAGAACATGCTGGTTATTAGAATATACAAGCTTACCCATTTTTCTAAGGAAGAAATGATCAGTCAAGTTTAAGTTAAGCATAAAGACATATCCAATATCCAATCTACAGAAACCCACAATTCCTTTTGTAATTTTTTTCCTGGAGCTGTCTGAATAAAGAGTTATTCATGATTTAAAAAAAAAAAAAAATTAAGCCAGATGAGGGAAAAAAAACATCGAGGAATATTAACCCTTTGCACTAAAGCGGTGCCGCTACAGTGCCCGGTGGTGTAATGCGTCCACTTGAGCGGTGCCGCTAGGGCGCCCGAGCGGTTTGGAAGTCGATATGTTTATTTCCGATGTGTGATAAGATATTCTTACCACAATTACTTTTTTTCTTTTTTTTTTTTTAAAGATTTATTTATTTATGCATACAAGCTGGGGTACAGGCCAGAGGTGGGGGATGGTGAAAGGGTTCACCAGAGACAGAGTGGGGAGCAGAACAGGCGGATCTACTGAAGTACACTGCTCAGGGGAGCAGCGGGCGAGACAAGAGAGGTCTGCCACGCCATGTGGGAATCTCCTTGGCCGGGTGTCGAACTCGTGTCGCCCTTGCCGATAGCTCCACAGCACAGCGCTTAACCGCTGTGCCACCGGAGAGGCCCTCTTATCACAATTACTTTCATGGACCAGGCTCGGACTGTATCCTTAGCCAATTCTTAGCTTAGCTTAGTTAGTCTCAGCTTAGCATTGTGATACGTGTCCTGACAAACCGAGGCTGCATCTCGGGGATTGTTTTACTAAATATCACACAAAAACTAATTACAGAGTGTAATATTTAACAGATTTTGTTGTATTCAATGTAAAAATAAATAAATTGGTGAAATTTTATTATTTGTATACATTTGTTTGAGTATAACATGATTTCAAAGTACCTGTAAAACGCTTCCCTAATACAGCTGAAATCGTCTCAAGTGGCTGTTTTGCCCACGCGAGAAAGGCCTCGAGTGCAAAGCGTTAACATCACTCCATCAGTCAGTATTTAGCTAAAAGTTCTGATTATTTTTTGTGGTCTAAAAGGAGCCATTACTAATTTTAACATTTGGATTCTCTGTCATGACTGTTCTATAATTGTTTTTAGTGTTGTATGTTAGAGTTTGATTAGATTTAAACAGAACCCCCTTCATCCACAGAACATCCAGGATTACTTCTACCTGAGCCACCTCTTTCATTTACTTTTGTGTGCCACACAATTACTTTTTTTTTTTTTTAAGATTTATTTTATTTGTACATACAAGCTGGGGTACAGGCCAGAGGTGTGGGGCGGCGAGAGGGTTCACCAGAGACAGAGCGGGGAGCAGAACAGGCAGATCAGAAGTACACTGCTGAGGGGAGCAGCGGGCGAGGCAGGAGAGGTCTGCCGCACCATGTGGGAATCTTCCTGGCCAGGCGTGGAACTCGCGTCACTGCTGCGACAGCTCCACAACGCAGCGCTTAACCACTGCGCCACCGGGGAGGCCCCATAATTACTTTTTATGTAGTGTGTACTTATTTATGACACTTCAAATGCATAAAAATCCAAGTCTACAGGGCCTCCCTGGTGGCGCAGCGGTTGAGCACTGCACTGTGGAGCTGTCGGCAGCGCGCGATGCGAGTTCGACGCCCAGCTGGGGAGAATCCCATATGGTGCGGCAGACCTCTCCTGCCCCGCCCGCTGCTCCCCTCAGCAGTGTATTTCTGATCTGCCTGTTCTGCTCCCCACTCTGTCTCTGGTGAACCCTCTTGCCACCCCACGCCTCTGGCCTGTACCCCAGCTTGTATAAATAAATCTTTAAAAAAAAAAAATCCAAGTCTACAAATATTCAAGAAAATATGACAAACTTATGTATCTGGCACATTCTACTGAATTAAATTACATAAGAGATGAAGTTTCAAGATGAAAACAACCTGCTTTTAAAAGTATTCCAAGGAATAGTTGAAATATTGTTTAAAGTCTTACCGGCTTCTTCGACAATGGAACGTTATATGGTGGGGAACCAAGAATCATTTCAAAGACTTTGTCTGAGTAAGGTATGGTTTTCTCTACACTTTCCCGAAAATGAGAATCCCACTTGGCATATAGGATAGTGCCGCCAATACCTCCACCAATAAACAAAACCCCAGCTCCAGCAATTTTGCCAGCAGATAACCTAAGAGAAAGAAAGAAGAAATAAATTCCTATATCTTGACTCTCCTAAACCTGTTTCCCTAGACCAATGTAAAAACCTCAAAGATCTCTATAATCCCTACTTCTGTATTACTGTTTCAGATCACAGCAACCAAGTTTGTCACCACAGCTGCATAATCAGCCTGTTTTAAACAGGGTGCAATAAAAATAACACTATTTATTTATGGATAACTGAAAATTATTTTAATACAGTAATATCTAGGATAGGAAGAAAGCAATCTCCTCTTAAACACTTAAAATTCAAGATGAAGAAAAAAAAATAAATAAAATTCAAGATGATCACAACCATAAGATTTTCTTTAAACCCCCAAAAGAAATAATCACTAATTTTCAAATCTCCTCTCCCCTTAATTAAACATTTCTGTAAACAGAACAAAATAAACACTTTAGAAAGTAAAATAATACAAATATCAAATAGAACTAATATATATTTTTTTAATTACAATGTGCTGACTTCTGGATATACATCTACTGCCATCCAATGGCAGAAAGCCAAAAGTATAGGGATTTACTTTGAATGCCACTCAATTACCAAAGAACCAAAATGAGCATGATAACAAATTTTCAACTACAAATAAACAATGCTACAGATATTTTACAGCAAAGGGTTTGTACCCTTAACAAAAAGGTTTTAAGTAGTTAGTCCAATCTTATATCCAAGGAAAATACATACACACACACACACACACACACACACACACACACACACACCCTCAGTTCACAGTTAAAAGCTGTTTACAGGGAGACAAACTACATACCCAGAACTGCGTGAAGTAGAGTATCTACGGCATGTTCGTAATGGACGGAGGACAAACTTCCCACAGAGACAACTCTAAAGAGGAAGGAGAAAACAGTTAAAGGACCCCTCCAAGTTTTTAGGTTTGGTAATCACCAGAAGTAATACTTGTATTACAAATCTCTTCATTAAACAAAATATTACTTTCAGAAATGAGTTCACCATGAAATGTATTTAAAGACCTTTAAAAACACTGATGGTTCTTGCACCCCAAGGCTCATCTGAAATTACTTTTAAGATTGAAAAATATTTATTATCAGACTAAGATCATTTAGCACTTAAAAGTGTATATGCTCATTATTTCTTGGATACAATTGGGATTTGCCATATGCTTTCTTAATTGGCAAGAAAAATAATATCTATTTTCACTTTGTAAACTTAAATAGCTGAAAAATATGCAAACAGAGTAGTAATGAGCATTGCATAGCAGGTACACACAAGTCCACTCAGTTAAATTTATCTAAAAAAATATGTTTCTATCTCTAAGACAATTATGTGGCTGATCAAGTCCTAGAGGCATTCATCTAAATGTAAACATTCATTCCAGGTTTGTTCTAGTGTAGCATTAGACTAAAAACCAATAGTTTAAGAAAAAAGCTTAATGTTGCAAATGGTCAAGAAAAGAGTTGCTCTCCATATAACTACTCTATATAACAGCAAATGATCAGAGTAATGCTTTGTGATTTGTTTTAATCAAAGTAAAACACATATACTCAAATGCTTTTTACCAATATGGGAATCCCTTAAGTAAAACAAGCATGCATGTAAATATTTAGGAAGATTTTGATAAACTTAAAGCCATTAATGGCTATCAACCTGAAATTTCAAATTTATAACCTCCATAAATCTTTCTTTATAATGAGTAAAAAAACTGCAACAAAGGGGGGAAAAAACAAAAAAATGCTGTCTCTTGGTTCTGTGATGAAACTGTACCTGTGTAAAGTTGGGAAAACAAAAACTTCCATTTAAAAATATCTTCAGGATTAAGAAAATACTG
This sequence comes from Scalopus aquaticus, assembly GCA_004024925.1. Classification (NCBI taxonomy): domain Eukaryota; kingdom Metazoa; phylum Chordata; class Mammalia; order Eulipotyphla; family Talpidae; genus Scalopus; species Scalopus aquaticus. The sequence goes on along the minus strand of PVIJ01001274.1, from coordinate 7,476 downwards.
AATATATCACATGATCAGAAGGCACATAAAATGACTCTAGAATTACAGTCATAATTTATACTCTATTTACCAAAGTCCAGAGGTAAATGTCAAATCAATGTATTAACACATTTGAAAAACATACAAACAACAAATGAAATATTTCACAAGCAAAGTAGCTACAATGGGAAATTTTAAAGTATTTCAATTATTAATGAGTGTGTAGAATTCTCAACATTTGGGGCTGCATTTAATAGAAAAGGGTGTTTTCCTACCGCTCTGTGAAACAAGTAGTATGAAATTTTAAACAGAATTGCATCTACTTTCTACAACTACATTTTGTTGCCTAAAGGAAGAAACCATTAAAGCTATAATTAAGATAGTAGCTTTTAACCTCTATATGTATAAGCGTAATTTAGTTCGAAATTTAAGGTACTGCTAGCAGTGGGTACTTAGTTAATTAGAGTACCAAGCAGCAAACACAATAATGGATAACTGACTCCAGATAGGATAGAGCCAAATTCAACACTAGAGTTTCAGCACCCTAGTTCACATCACTATTTTCTAACATATTTATCTTTTCTTTTATCTTATCTTGATTCTCTTCCTTTCCTTTGTTGGAATATATTTTGACATGATTCTTAAGTTCCCATTAGTAAGAAAATTTAAAATCATAATTCAAAAGGTTTTACTTAGTTGCACAGTTAAGTCTGAACTCATCAGTCTGTTTTCCAGTTACTCAATACCCTCTCCAAAGGCAATCAATACTGTTGGTTTCTTGTGCAGAGGCATTTTGTGACAGAATTCCTGACAAACACCCTTCATGCAAATGATACCACAATAACACCCAGTTCTGTACTAAAGTTCATTCAACAATACACATTTGAAATAATTTATAGCAGTACATGAATATCTTCCTAGTGCATTTTACAGAGATTCGATATTCCATTGTATGGATGTTACTGCATGAGAAGCTACTGAATATAATTAACCAGCTCCTTAAGCTGGAAGTTCCAGTTTTGTCTATATTTTTGTTATCATAAATAATGTCTGAAAACCATAATGAGTGTATCAAGATTCAGAAAGGGTTTTTATGTAAAACAGTGATTTTTATATTGATTTTATTATTATTATCTGTATTTTTTACATAACATTGGCTGCAACACTGTCTATGACTTAGAGACATAGGTTCACACCTCCTCAATACATGTTACCACAGCACACCACCACCAAGATCTAACATGGCCCACTGGGCTCCCTCCACTGGCTCTTGATTTAAAAAAATTTAAGTTTTCTATTAAATGCTCATAGTCTATGCAAAATTAGATATTCTAAATAGAGCTTTAAGTCAAATTTTAAGTTTTTTGTTTTTGTCGCCAAAGTATAAATCCCCAGACATTATAGTTTATTTTTGTTTCTTAAAAAAACAAAAAAAAAGATTTACATGTCTTTTAATCCACAGGTTTTCTCTTCAAAATCAATCTTTTGAAGAGCAGGGGTTGTGTAATCTATTGAATTTTCAGGAGATAAAACTACTGAATTTTGTTGAGGATATAATTTAACATATCCCTGTCCTCTGTTATTTCCTGCAAACTGGAATTGGAGCCAGACATTTCTTCAGATTTAGGTTTATCATCTTCGACAAGACTTTTAAGTGGTATGTTCTTTATCAGCAGGTGAACAATGACTGCTTTCTTTTTGGATGTTATCAATGGTGTTGATGCACAATTTTAGATCCATTAATTTAGTAAAAGTTGTAAAAAATGGTCTCTAATTTTACTATTTTTCATTTAGTATGACACAGGTTATGAAGAGATATTTTTCCTCATCTAGAATTTGTTCACCCATTTACATAGGATAGGCAAAATAAATACTTGATCCTTTTTATCCTTTCATCCAGTTTTCCTCTGATGATGATCAACTTGGTGGGAGCAAGGGGAGGTTGGTTTTTATTTATTAATTGTGGCAAGGTGTATTTTCCAAAAATTGTTGCATTTCCCATATCTCACGCTTTTCTAGACCCTTGCAACCTCACTAGAGCTTAAGAATCTTACAGAGTCCAGAAATCAATAGAAGTGAAAGATAATATTGTGTTATTTATAAACCTTTTATTTTTATTGGTTATATATGATCTTATCTATATATTATAAAATAATAAATAACAACATTGTTATTTAATACAACTAAGTTTGACATGATTTGTTAGACAGCTTAACCAAACAGATGCTTGTACCTAGAAGTGAGTGCTACTGAGACAAAGCATAAAGCATGTGGTAATGACTTTGAGGCTGGGGTTGGGTGTGAAGTTGGAAGGGCCTTGAAGAAGCCTGACAGCCTTCATGGAGACTACTGGTGAGAACTTAAGGAAAGTGAGAAATACATTTTTGGAATCTGGTTGAGAAAGGGATCCGTGTTAAGGAGTGGCAGATATTTAATCAAAATTGTCACCTGTGAAGAGATACGACAGAAGAGACTGATAGTTAAAGGGATTTTAAGCAGACTGTTCAAAAGTGCCAACTGGTTTCTTTCAGTGGGACAGAGATGACCTTCAAAGCAAACCAAAAAAACTATTTCACAAGTAAAATGTAAAAAAAATATAAAGGAATTCAAACTTGGTAGGAAAAAAAAAAATAACTTTCTCATTCTCAGTCTCAAAGATCTTTAAGACTTCAGAAAGCTTTAAGGAAGTGCTCCTCACACTTTTTACATGAAGACACCACATGTAGGTGTTCTAGCCAACAGCAGCAGCTGCAGCCAGTACCAACTGCCAGGAATAAGAATGAGGAAGGAAGCCTTTGAGATGACTCTAGCCCCAGTCACTGTCTGGCTACAAACTCATGAGGGACACTGAGCCAAAAACTGTCCAGCTGACCCCAGGCAACCCCCAGAAGTGAGCAAGGCAATAAAACATTATTATTCCACGCCAAGCTTGAGGAAGCTCGCTGGATAAGCCTAGCCAACCAGAGCAGTATCTTTAAGAACTTATGGATTTAAACAACTAGTTATAGTATCATCCTTTAGGTAACTCAAATTGTCCCACCTTTGGCCAGTGGAAGTCACTTCAAGTTTATAATGTATACTATGTTATTATGTATTATTTTAATTACATTTTTATCTTTTTAGTTTGGAACATCAGACTAGTTTACATATCAAATCATTTGCAAATACCTAGTAGCAAGTTTTTTTTCCATGTGGTAAAATTCACTTACAAATCCACTACTTCAAAGGGTACAATTCAGTGGGATTTAGCATACTCACGTGACAACTATCACTATATCTAGTTTTAGTATATTTTGGGCACCCCAAAGGGAAATTTCTGCATCAAGTGATGAGCCAGTCCACTTTCCTATCCTCTTCAGCCCATAAAAAACACTATTTGCTTTCAGGTTCTACACATTTGCCTATTCTGGATATTTAAATCATATAGCATATCACTTTGTATACTTGGCTTCTCTCATTTAGAATAATGTTTTCAAGGTTCATCCATTTTGTAACACATATCATCTAAATAGTATGTCCTTAACTTCTTCTTAAGGCTGAATCTAACATTTCACTGAATGGATATATAGGTATCCCACACTTTTCAAAAGTTAACATTATGTCACTTTGCTTTCATGAAAGCACCTACTACTACTACCACTACCACTACCACTATCGCTACCACTACATTAGTATCTGTTTTTGCTAACAAAAAGAAATCCAAAGAAGACTGTTGCTTCTATGACAAAAGGTGAAAAGCAAAGACAATGTTTAGTGCTTGTTTAGCCATGTCAATATAGAAGCCAGTATGCATGCCGAGCAGAGAGCAGCAAGAGGAGCACTGCCAAGCTCCTTCCCTGGGAACTACTCTCTACAGACTGTATTTATCGTATCACTCCTGATTTTACTATATGCTAGTGTTATTTTAGGTTTTATGTGTTATTTGATATAATCTGGTAAGTTATTTTTTGGTTGTCGGAACACTGAAGTAGAACAAAAGACCAGCCTCACCAAGCAAAAGGGGATTCTCTAACAAACTGTCTTTGGGGTGGAACTTCACCATCAGCTCTCCTGAGTCTCCAGGCTGAGGGCCTTCAGACTCAAACTGTGCTGCAGGCTTTAGTGGGTCTCTGCAATGGACTTAACAGCCTCCATAAATGCATGAGCCGATTTCTTACAATTGATCATTCTATATACAAATCCTTTTGGTTCTGTTTCTCTGGAGAATTCTAATCAACTCTCAGAGGTTCTAATACCTATGGCTTTTTGTTGTTGTTGCTGTTGTTAAAGGCGGTCACATCCATTTAGATTAAGGAAAATTCAAAGAAAACACTTATTCTTTTATTCAAAATGTCACATTTTTACTGAGCCTCTAATAGAAACCAGGGGCACTGTCAGTACTAGAATGTAGCAATAAAAAATATGGACATTCCTTTTATGAGGATTATATTATAATGTGAGAAATAAGTATTATGTCAGGTAAACTGGTAAGAGCTACAAAGTAAAAGGAGATACAGTAAAGGTAAGAACAGGGTGTTGCAAGGAAGGAGAGGTGTGGTAGGAGGTCGCTGTAGACAATAAAGCCTCTCTAAAGGGAAAGTATTTAAAAATATGTGAATGAAATCAGTGAGCTAAGCAAAGATATGTGGGAAGGCTTCAGGGCAAAAGAAACAGCAAATGAAAAGTCTATGAGATTATGTGCTATATATCAGAAGACTAGAATGAGGGAGAATGGGAGCTGCCAAGAGCCAGAGCATAAAGAATATGGTGGGTGCGGCAAAAAGGTTAGATTTTAGTCTGAATTTTAAGGCTGGCACATAAGGACAGGACATGATCCGCACCCTTTTTAAAAAGGTCTTTATTAACTACTAGGTAAAGAACTGACGACAGGAAGACAACAGTAAGAGGAGGGATACATTTAAAAAGATGAGGCTTACTGGAATAGAAAGGACTTTGACAAGGAGAATATCCTGGATAAATGTGACAAAATCAAACAAGAATTTAGAAATTGGAGTATAAAGCTCAAAAGAGGAGACTAGAAAGTAAGTGAGTATATAATCTGATGGGACAACAATGAGGCATCTACCTCCTACTAGAATGACCAAAATCCTCAATAATCACACCGCCATATGCTGACAAGGAGGTGGAAAACAAGTGCTCCCAATCATTGCTGTTGGGAATACATATAACACAGCCACTTTGAAGATAGTTTGGCAGTTTCCTACAAACCTAAACCTACTGTTACCATCTGATCCAGCAATCACATGCCTACCCAAAGGAGTTGAAAACCTGTCTACACAAAAACCAGACACAAACATTTCCAGCAGTTTTATTAAAAACTGCTAAAACGTGGACACAGCCAAGGTTACCTTGAGTAAGTAATGAATGGATAAATGGTGACATATCTAGACAATGGAATATTATTCAGCATTAAAAAGAAATCAGTTATCAAATCACACACACACACACAAAAAGGAAACTTTAAGGACATTTTATTAAGTAAAAGAAGCCAATCTGAAACGACTACATACTGTATGACTCCAACTAAATGACATTCTGGAAAAGATAAAGTCGTGAAAAGTATGTGGTCCAAGGGGCCTGGAATCAGAGGGTAATGAGTAAGGGGAGCACAGGACTCTGAGGACAGTGAAAATACTCTGTATGATACCATAATGATGGATACATGTCATTATACATTTGTCCAAACTCATAATCAATACAATACCAAAAGTGAACTCTAACACATAAACTGTGACCTTTGGGTGATCATGAACCCAGGTTCACACATATATGTGTGTATATATACACATGTATGTGCGTATATACACACACACACACGTGTGTGTGTGTGTGTGTGTGTGTACCTTGACCTCAATTTTGCTGTGAACCTGAAGAGAGTTCCTTGGGGATCTATTCAGAGGTATAAAGAAGAAGCAGACTCAAAAAAGGAGAACAGGAGAGAAATTAAGGGTAAGATGGGGGCCCAAGATACCATGGGAGAAAATCCAAAAGAGCAAAGAGTTTCAAAACAACAAAAGCAAATGTTATAGAATATTTGAGGCAATAATTAAGAATAAACCAATGACTTTTACAAGACATTTTCATGAAGGTAAAAAAAAATCTTCATTGTGAGCTGGAAAAGAGTTCATATTTTAGTGTTAGGTTTTAATCAATTTTCTTCTAATCTCCTAATTGGGATCCCAATAAAAGGAAAATATTTTGAGATGGGAAAGAAAAAAAAAGGAATTTTGGATTTTAGAGCAGAGAGAGGTCGAAAGATGAATGACGACCACAATGCAAACTGAGGGCAGATTAAGGAGGCGTATGCCATGAAAATAGGAACGCAAAGACAAACTTCAACAGTTCTGTCCTACAAGGCAACTGCTTCTTCTTCCTTTTAGTCCGATTTAGCTATGATGGTAGTATAATTCAAGTTACTAATCAGTTGACCTTTTTTTTTTTTAAAGGACAGGATTATTAGGAAAAGGAGGAAGAAAAAGAGGGCCACCTAAATCGTCATAGGTGTGCAAGAGAACTGCTGCTGCTGTTTTGCAACAGGAAAAGGTTTGTGAAAAGAAACACCTGCATAGTTACAGATAGGCAGGAGAACACTAATCAGCTGACTTTAATCAACAAGGAGGTTATACAGGTGAGTCTGACCTAGTCCTATAAGTCCTTTAAATCTGGGTCTGGAAATAAGAATCAGGGAAGTTAAGAGATTTGAAGTTAGACAAGCTACTGGGAGGCTGCATAAAAGCGAATGTCCATGATATGAACTTTGGGGAGCCTCTCCAAGGATAGATGAAAATGAGCAAGAAAATGGGAACATCAGGACTATAGCTGTAAGGGACTGAATTCTGCCAACAAACTGCCTAAATTTGTAAGAGGATTCTATTTTCCAAATGAGGACCACAGCACAGCCAACACCTCAATTACATCTTTATGTGACATTGAGCAAAGAATCCAGATCATTCAGGCCCAGAAATATTTAGCTAATGTTGTTTTAAGCTGCTAAATTTGTACTTATTATGTAGCAATGGAAAACTAATATAGAACCACTGTAGGGTAAATGATACAATGATCAGGATTTTTCGCCCTCCCATCAATGATAGACCCCTGAGGTCACACACGCATGCCTGATGGCGGGCACCTTAAGTACAGTGTGGGCACACCTGAGTCAGAGACTGGGCTTATAAGCAACAGGAGCAGCAGCAGCAGAGAACAGAGCGTGGGGGCAGAGGACGGTTTGGGATGCAGTAGAGAGACCACAACAGAACGCTAGAGAGGGCCTCCCTGGTGGCGCAGCGGTTAAGCGCTGGGCTGTGGAGCTGTCGGCAGCAGCAATGCGAGTTCGACGCCCGGCCGGGGAGAATCCCACATGGTGCAGCAGACCTCTCCTGCCTCGCCCGCTGCTCCCCTCAGCAGTGTATTTCTGATCTCCCTGTTCTGCTCCCTACTCTGTCTCTGGTGAAGCCTCTCACCGCTCCACACCTCTGGTCTGTACCCCAGCTGTATGTA
>PVIJ01001273.1:129995-209266 GCA_004024925.1 Scalopus aquaticus | reverse complement strand
CCAGCAATACCACTACTGGGAATATACCCAAAAGACACAAAAACACTAATCCGAAAGGATACATGCACCCGCATGTTTATTGCAGCACTGTTTACAATAGCTAAGGTATGGAAACAACCCAAATGCCCAAAAATAGATGACTGGATCAAGAAGATGTGGTACATATACACAATGGAATACTATTCAGCATTCAAAAAAAACAAACACATGCAATTCGCAGCAACATGGATGGACCTAGAGGGGATCATGATCAGTGAAATAAGCCAGAAAGAAAGAGAAAAATATCGAATGGTTTCACTTATAACAGGAATATACGGGAGCCAAATAAGAAAGCAACATTCAGCAGGGAAGGAGGGGAGGGGGAGGGCTCAAAAAGGGGGAGGAGGGGGGCACGGAGGACTATGGTGATGGCTCCATGGGTGAACAGGTGGTGGTAACTAATGGGGAATACATAATAATGTAAAAGATACGAATAACAAAAATAAAGATTATATTGAAAAAAATAAATAAAATTCGCAATAAAAAAAAAAGACTACACAGAAGCCAACCCACTGGAACTCAGACTCTCGACTCCCAGCCCATTAGCGTTTTGAGGTGAATTTTGTGATGGCAATATAAAACCAGCTGCTGTACATTTTAATATTACTTACTGTTGGGGCAGGAAGGCACAGTGCAGGTTTCCTGTGATCTGGGCAGACAGGTACAGGAGGAGCCCTGGAGCCCTTGATGCCATTTTTAGGCTTTTAATTATCTTTCCGCAGTATTTGTAGAGAGGCGACTAGGTGCAGGCAGGCAGGGGGCCCGCAGGACAGGGAGGCTGGCAGGCCTCCTAGCCCCGGCAAATCTTCACTCTCTGGGCTCTCGGGCGTTTTCTCGTGGTCTCTCTGCTGCCGCCCCGCGTCCTCCGTGACACCGCCCTTATATGCGCTGGCTCTCCAGGCCCAGGTGTGCCTACTCATGCACGCCCACACCCTTCTCCCGTTGCCACCATCAGGCACGCGTGTAACGCAGGAGTCTATCATTAATACTAATGGTGGTAGGATGGAAAATCCTGATTATTCTTTCATTGACCCTACACTTACCTCTCCTTTCATTAGCAAAGCTGACTACCCTTATAAAGGACAAGTTGGAAGCATAATATGCTTTATTTCCTGAGGGGATGGAGGAGAGGGTTCCAGAAAGGACACTATGTCTAGTTTAATATAGAGCAAGAGACCTAGATTTTACTCACTTCTCTGCCCCAACTAACTGAATGTTTCCAGAGAAGATGCCTCCTCTCTCTGAGTACATTCTCTCTTCGTAAAATCAGAATGCTGGATTAGATTGTGTTTCAGTTTGAATGACCTTCACCAGAAAAGAGCTAGAAAAATCCATGATTTCAACCACTCGATGCATTTGAGGGCATTGTACCTAAAATAAAACAAATTTTCTTAGACATAGAGATGATGGGGCAAATGCCATCTCTAAACACAAGAGTTTTATTGAAACAGAGAAGAAATCATCCAGGCAGTGCACATGCCAAAATGTTTATAAATGAAAAAACTAAGGAAATGAGAACAAATGAAACCGTTGCAAAGATAAGAACAGAGTAACTTTATCCCCAGAAACCTTTAGCAGGTAACAACCAGAAGGATATGAATTTAAAAACTCAGGTTCTGAGGGGGACCTTTTAAAAAATAGAAATCCATCTTAGTTTCAGGTTAGTTTCCTAGTGAAGTATCTTGCAGAAAATGCTGTAACTTTCATTATTATATTTTCTTTAGAATGCTTCCCAAATTATTTGAATGCAGAGACTGAACCAACCAGGAGTAACAAAATGAGTGCAGGGACCAGCCAAGTTATTATTCCAACTCCCTATAGCATGAAAATATAGCAAGCTAACCTGTTGAAAGAATGAAATGTTTGTTCAGGGAGCTTTGTTTTTTATTAAGAAATGAGAATAAAGTTAATTTGACATTCTCTTTCATAAAAATGATATAATTGTATAATTATTTTCTAAACAATATGACCTATGCAACACTAGAAATGGAAAGTAGTAAGAATAAAGGCAAAAAGTGCACATAATCCCTGTACTCCAGTTGTTAGGGAGGTACCACGTTCCCTGCCCTCACTTAGTAACTGGCGTAACCCAGTGGCTGAATGAAGATACGTAACACGGAAGGCAGGTGGGCTCAGGAAACACATGGAGAAGAAGGGCCAGCTTGCTTCTCAGCTTTGGACTTGCAGCAAGCACTTGGAAGACTAGGAGGAGACACATGTAGAGACACTTGAAAGAGAAACGTGGGTGAGCGCCATGGGGAGGCTGACAATGGCAGCCATTACCTTGATTTGTAATTTGTAATTCTCCTTTTGTCCAGACTTGCCTGGCCCCTTTCATCCCCTTTCCTGTGGTTCCCCATCAGAAGGTGCCTTAGCCTTGTGGCAAAATTTCAGGCCTCAGTGCGCCCCACTTCAGGCCAACCCTATTTGGCTGTGTATTTACCCAGCAAGGGATGAATAACTCTGGGTGTTTTATTGGGAAACTATTACTCTTTCGGGCCTTTGGCCCGATCCCTTTCAAATGTGCAAATTTGGGAATCCCAGGGTGCTCCTCAGTCTGTATGTGCTAACATAGTTGATAGTTTTTCCCACAGGTCAATAATTCTGTGACTGCTATGGATGTATACCAGAATTGCACAATTAATGGGTGGTAGGAGCCAGATTTCTCACTGTTGAGGTGGGACCTACACACAAGCAAGGAAGTCTAGAATGTTCTACATGGCAATGGGTTAAGAAGTAATGAACCCATGTTCAGCTTACTATAAATACAAATGTTATAGAAATAGTTGTATTTATAGGGGTTAGTACACACACGTACTTTTCCTTATTCTGTCAGTTGAGAAGGGCTAGAAGCAATGATACCCAAGTAGTACGAACACACCTCATAGTGCGTAGGTTTTGGTCTCTAATGCCATTCAATAAAAGGAACCAAGATTCCTTGGAAAAAGACTGTCAAGGACAAGGCCAAGAAATATACAAATGACCCCAGAGCATCTTACAGTACTGAAGTACTCAAAAGAAATCACAACTGTGGGGCCTCCCCGGTGGTGCAGCAGTTGAGTGCTGCGCTGTGGAGCTGTTGACAGCGGCGACGCGAGTTCGACACCCAGCCGGGGAGAATCCCACATGGTGAGGCAGACCTCTCCTGCCTCGCCCGCTGCTCCCCTCAGCAGTGTACTTCTGATCTGCCTGTTCTGCTCCCCACTCTGTCTCTGGTGGACCCTCTCGCCGCCCCACGCCTCTGGCCTGTACCCCAGCTTGTATGTATAAATGAAATAAAAAAAAAAACTTAAAAAAAAAATCACAACTGTGAGATAAATCAAAGAGATACAGGAGACAATAGTTTTCAATGGTCAAAGCTAAAACAATGAAAAGGAAAATCACTCATGATTCTGAGCCAGCCATGTGGCCTGCTTTCACCTGGGACAGGCATGCAGCTGCCACCACAGGTCAGCTGGTCTGAGGATGGGTGACTCTGGGGGTAGTGTTGGCTTTCAGGTGGGACCTATTTTTCTATAAGCTTTTTCACTTGGCTGCCACAGGGTCCAAGAGTGAGAGTGAAAGCATCAAACAAGGTACAAGACCAAACTATATTTGAGCTGTGGGAAAGACTTCACCTTTGATGGGAACAACAAAGATTTGCCTCCACTTAACATCTACAAGTGGGATGCTTTTCCCAAAAGCTTTCCATAACTCTCCTTAAAATATAATCTCCTCAAAGAGGTTTTTCCTAATATCAATCGTTAATGTAGTACTGAACCCTACCTTTTCCATCCTTCACTATCTCATGTCATGGCTTGATTTTCTGTCATGATTTCCCATTATTTCATTGTTCATTTGTCTGTCTTTTCTATAGAAACAGGAATTTGATTCACAACTTTACTTTCTCTGCCACAGTAGGGTGCCAAGTTTAACAGCAACTGACAGAGAACAGCACTTCAGTTAGTAAGAAGCACTTAGTGAAATAATCCAAATGGAAATGTGTTAATGTCTCTTCTCTGCAGACAAAAAATGAAGGCTCTATTTAAGTTCAAGGTAGGAAGTTAGTTACCATGTGTTTTTCTCATTTGTTAATTTAGAGCTACAGCTAATTTAGTCTCCAACATTAAGATACCAGTTTAGAGATGAACAATTTTAAAGGTTACCCCAAGTGCAAATAATCCTTTCAACCAAACCTCTGCTTTGTCTGAGATTGTTAAGAAAACTGACATGGGCTAGACCTGGGAACCCCTATTGCCGTTCTCCAGGGTAGTGAGTCAACGTGTAAGTCTCTGTGGTAACGGGACATCGTACACACCCAGCCACGGACTGCCTCCCCTTCACAGCTGGGGCCCCCATATGTGGCTGGGATGTTGAGATTATGCCTGATACCAATCAATCCAGGTACAGAAAATTGTACTATGAACATTTAACACTTCTGACGTAGTTTACTCAAAAAAAAAAAAAAAAGAGAGAGAGCAAGCCATTGGTTATTTTTCCATTTTATTTTTTTTATAAATGACAGGCCAACTCAATACTTTTATTCAGTTTAATTAAATAAGGATAAGGCTACTTAAAAGAATTTTACATACAAAAATGTACATGACAAGGTTAAATTTTACTGTATTACAAAACCTGCACAAGCATTTAATAAAAGAGCACACTTAAGAAACATTTTGACTATTTTGTAGCCTCTAAAAATTACTGAAGTTCCACAGTAGTAAATAGAGGAAACAATTATATACATGTGATTTAATCTACTGGCAGTTTTACTTAATGTAAGTTTTTAAAAGGTCATTGCTACTGAATGAGTCTATAGATCATTTTAGAATCATCTTGCAAAACTTAAGTCAACCAAAATATTATTTCAAATGATAATTACAATTCTGAAGAATTTTAATAGTAGCAAAAATATTACGGCCTCATAGTAGTTGAACCAACTTTCCAAAGTGCCTGGAAGTTGTCTACGTAAATACAGCTATTTTGGTAAACTGTACTGCCTTTACAACCACTGGGAAGCAATATAGTACCATGGTACTGCGGGGCCTTTCAACTTTCCAGAATTCACACAGTAATCTATGATCCTCACATGTGAGGGTCAGGGGTTAGCCTATCTTCACCCCTCAGTGACTCGCAATGTAACTCACCCAACGTAACTCGCAAACCTAAGCCTGGAAGCTTAGGATCTACAGAAAGGAGGAAGGAAAATAGAAGCAAATAAAGTAGAAATATGAAAAAGGAGAGTAAGAAAAAAGAAAATAGAGAGGAAGAAAAGAACAAGGTACACTGCCAATGGCAGGAAGTGGTAAAGCACCCGCTAACCACACCTCATAAGCCACTCACTGACTTGAATGCCATTCATTTGCCTAACCCAATAAGAAAAGCTGGCTTTATTGGAATACAGAACAAGAGCCTCAAAATTCACTCATGTTAATGAGTAAAGAGTATCCCAAAAGTTTTCTGTGGTTCAAATTAAAACCTAACTTTTAAAGCACATCAAAGCAACACCTCAAAACATAAGATCCCTTCTGCTTCAGATTCCCATCATGCAGCAGGCTTATGTAAAGAAAGTCTTTTCAAGACGAGCCGCATCTATATAATCATGAGAAGGCACAGCCCTCTTAAGATGTTAGTATTATGTAATACATAGTACATGCTTTAGTGCTTCTCCACATTTCTAACTCAAAATAGCTCAGTAAGATGCTGCTATATGAGCACTGATTTTTGAATGTTCATAATTTAAACTTCAATTTGAAGCAACAATGTTACACAGTTCAGCTGTTAGCAACCTACTCTGTAAGTTAAATATACAAATTAAAAATTAATTTTATTGAATAACTAAAAATAAGTTTCCATTGACTTAAAATTGTCAAATGGCTAGCTCTCTCTTAACTAAGAGAGAAATACAGATGGAAGCAGAGGGGACAACTGAATATAAAATATAATTTGTCATTCTACCCTAAAATCAGCACTTTAAAAATATCCCCTAACATATAGTTATGTATAGGATCACAGTTTTCCTTCAACAATATTACGTGTATCAGCCCTGCAGATAACTATATTATTTACCAATTTACCATGACTTTTAACAATTTATGCAACACTTAGTATGCATTAATTTTGTCTTCTATGTACAGATTTATAGTTTGAAAAAAGGTAGAATGACTAAAAACTGTAGGGTTAAAGTTTTAGTACAGTACTTACCTGCAGGGCTGAATTAATTTTTTGTAAGGCTTGGCAATAGCTGAACTAAAATGCTTGCTTTAACAAATCAAAAGAGGTATGACACTCCTCTAAAAACTATTGAAAAGGCAAACCCCAATTTGAAAATCACACAAAGGAAAAATATAAAGTATCCTTTGTACTTGGTTAGAAATACCTAACAGAAAAGAGCACACTAGGATTCATGAATATAAGGTATACCCTTTTTCCCCCACTAACTTCCACTATACAATTTAAATGGTAACACTTTAATAAAAATAAACACAAAACCTTATTAGATACTTGTGTGTGAACGGTCCTGTGGGAAACGGTCCGTGTCACACCAGCAGGGAGACCCTTCCAGCTGGTCTACTTTTTCCATGCTTTATGGTCTGTAGTCATTCTGCCATCAGTACCTTCTCTCCTGCCTACTCTAGGTGACACTGAGTTTCCCCATTCAGTGTTATACTTCCTGGACTTCAAGTTCTAGAATTCTATCTGCCCTCTTCCTATCTTCTAAACTTTCTGCCATCAAGTATCATCTCTGACATGATTATCTTACCTGAAGAGTTTAAAGTCAGCTTCATTTTGAAAATATTAAGCTCCTAGGAAGAAGTGATACATGAGCTCACAGAGATCAGACTGCTCTGGAGACAGCAAGGTAGGGCTGCTGGCATGACAAGAACATTCTACAGGACGGACTAGGTGAGTGGTTGTCCACTCCACTCATAATACGTCTTGTCTGTTATGACTCAAAGGAAGGACTGATAGCAAGCACTGATTCCCTTTTGGTTTTTATGGGAAGAAGCGATATAAGCACTTAAGAGAATAGCAATTTTATCTGTATATTCTGAGCAGTTTTCTGCCAGCACTACAAATATGCTTGTCTTGGTGAACCTTGAAGGTAAGTTTGTCTAGTACTAAAATATTGTAATGAACTCTTGTATTCTTTTGCTTTGGAAAGTAAATTAAAATAATGAACTACTAAAATATCCGAGTTAAAAAGAAAATCTCAAATTTCCCCAAAGACTAAAACAAACTAATAAGAATAATTTCTAAAACGCACCAGATGCTTTATAGCAGACTTGCAGCTGATGATTTGGCTGGAGCCAATATAAATGACTTATATCCAGTCATTTGTGTAAAAAGAAATTCCTTCCTAGTCAGGGTGAGCAAGGCAAGTTTTTTTCTAAAAAGAGAGGGGAGGAAAAGAAAAGGAGGAACCCTTTTTTTTTTTTAACCTAATTTTAAACCTCTTGAGAAAATTCCATAATAATTAGGATATGTAAATACTGTCAATATGTGAATTTGTTTGAAAAACTACAGTTACGGTTATATTTACATTTTGGGAAACTCTCCTTCACGGCCATGTAACATGTTGTATTTTCCTCTTTGCTTCTGGGGGCTTCAGGTTATTCTGAAAAGACATAAACGGAAATCAGTTTATACTTGCAGAAACATCAGAAATAACAGAAATGAATAATTTAAACCACCCAGGTTTACTACCAACATGAGACTAGCAGATTACTGCTGCCACCTGGTGGGAAAAGATTTTAGCAGATTAGGGGAAAAAGCAAACTTCCCTTGGCTCCCATTTTTCTAGCTGTGGTTCTCAAATGTTTACACTTTAGAATCACCCAGGCAACTTATATACATGTCCAGGTCAGGATCTTATCCCAGAACCAATGAAATCGTAAGTGACGGGAGGTGACAGGGATGAAACTTCTGTATGGGTTTTTTGGAAGTTCTTCCAGGTGATTCTAAGGTACATTCAGAGTAGAAAATTGCTTCAGACCTGCTTCCTCCTTCCTTGTTCACTTCCTCAAACTCACAATCCAAGATCTTACTGAGAAAAGATTAAAAAAAAAAAAATCACACTTGTGAAAGAATAAGGTGCCTTGGATAAGAGAAATGCTAAGATAATGGGGAAAAAAAACCATTAAGGCTTACCTCTTTATTGCAGTATTTGAGATGTGTATTATTCTTCCCATGCTTAGGCAATACCCTCTCCTCTCTCCCATAGAGGTGACTGACTAAATATGAAGGCACTGAGGTATTACAGGAAGTGTGCATTCTTGGGTCTAATAGATTTGAATTCAAATCAAATCCTAGATACTTATTAACTCTCGAACCCTGAACAAAGTTTAATTTAAATCTCTAAGTTTCTACCTCCTGAGAATAACTACTGTACCTACTTTATAGGGTTGCTGAAAGGCTTTAATGAACTAGTACAAGAACCATGAGCTGGTCAGACAGTAGCTTTCTATTTCCAGGGTCTACTAGTTGGACTGTTTGTATTGTTTTGTTCCCTTTAACACACAATTTGAAAATGACAATAAAGTCAAAGTATACTATGTTAATGCTTTATACTGAATGCTTGCATCCCCTCAATATTCATATATTGAAACCTAATCCCCAAAGTAATAGTATTTGGAAGTGGGGCCTTTGAGAGGTGATTAAGTCATGAGGGTAAAGACCTCATGGATGGAATTAGTGTCCTTATAAAAGGAGACCTCAGTCCTGCCCCTTCTGTCCAATGTAAGAAAACAGTCAATTATGAACCAGGAAGTGGATTCTCTCCAGACATTGAATCTGCCAATGTCTTGATTCTGAACTTCCCAGACTCCAAAACTATAAGAAATAAATGTCTGTTTCTTGAGCCATGCATCCAATGGTATTTTTTGTTATAGCATCTTGAACAGAATAAGAAAAAGGACAGAGATGATAAAGGTTATACAACTGCTGGATATTTAAAAGAGAAATCACTTTTATGAGTAAGGAGCCTAAGGAAGGATCACTCATATATGTATATGTGTGTGTGCGCGCATGCACATTTGTGAATGTATGTATATATTATCCCATAAATTAAATTATATATAAATTGCATAAACTGTACTTTTCACCAGAACATGAAATCCAAGCATCCAAATGCCTAAACACAGTAGATCATAATGATAAAGTACAGTATAAAACATAAATATTTTAATTATACATATGCTCTATTTTATAGTGCAGAAGATTCCCCAAATTTTCTCTATCCCTACAAAGTTAAGTACATTTAAGGAATAGGAATGCCAAGCATAAATTCTCAAGATTCTGTTGTTGTTTTTTTTCCCAGAGGCGTGGGGCGACAAGAGGGTTCACCAGAGACAGAGTGGGGAGCAGAACAGGCAGATAAGAAATACACTGCTGAGGGGAGCAGCGGGCGAGGCAGGAGAGGTCCGCCACGCCATGTGGGAATCCCCCCAGCTGGGCGTCAAACTCGCATAGCGCTGCCGACAGCTCCACAGCACAGCACGCAACCGCTGCGCCACCAGGGAGGTCCCAAGATTCTGTTGTTGTTTTAAGGTACTATCAAACAGATAGACTTAAGATTAGTTTCTAAAATGCTATGTTAATAAATGTATGATCTTTTACCGAGACAGGTAAAAGATCTAAATGAGAAAAATCCAGAAAAAGTGCCTGAGACTCTCTTTACATATTTTAGCAGAAATAAATTAAGTGCACTTTAAACAACATTAACTTCTCATTGTAGATTTTAAAATTTCAGAGTTTAAAATTTCATGAGATATTAAATGTAAAAATAAGATAGACCTTTACGTTTCCAGAACAGCCAGTAACACAAATGACCATCTCAGCTAAAGCCGACCACTCAGATGTCACTCACATCTTTCCTGTGCAGGGAAACACCCAGACTCACCACAGCCTCCGCTTCTTCTTTAGGAGCAACTCGCTTTAACTTCACTGGAGTAGTTCCAACAGGGGACAAAGGTGGTGACTTCACAGGGACCGAAGGATTTTTCCTATGCGTTAAGTCATGGTTCTGTTTAGTATCATTATTACTGTGTTCCATTTGATTGTTCGTAGGCAAATTGGAAGATAGAATGAGGGGTGAAACACTTGAAGAGGAATTTGATAATTTTCTAAAGGCATTACTGGTAAAGCTTGCCTGAGGGGGAGGCTTGAGTCGATCATTATTGCCATTCTCTGTCCTTTTCACTTTTATGCTTGTACTTGTTGAACTTCCATCAAATACAATGAGGGGTCTTTTCCTTAACCCATCTACAGTACTACTCCTGAAATCAAAAAGATGTAGTCAAGAAAAACACCATCAGTAATGGCCAAACAGTTCAAGTGGAATGCGAAGTTAAAACAATGACCAAAAATGATTTATTGATAAGGCTAATCTATTCTAAGTAGAACTACTAGAAATGAAATTTTCTATGTTCACTCTAAATCGCCAACTTATCGATAGGGTTCTTTTAACCATGTATCAATATTATTCAAGAAGGATAAAGTTTTTTTTTTAAAGGAAAGTATAGCTGCTTTGAAAATTTTGTTTAAGATGTGTCTGCGTATGCAGTCCAAAGTAGTGCTTTAATAAGCACCAGTGAAAATAAAGTAAAATCTTTGGTAGAATCCAAAGATTTATGAGTTAACACTAATATATAGCCTGTACTGGTATGTAGCAATGAAGCTAAAATGATGCTTGAACTAAACTGAAGGTGTTCCCGATAAAAGAAAGACTGTACGGGCTGCATTCTTCAACTATTCTCAACTACTCTCATAATGTCCCCATTAATTAAGTTTTCTCTTCATAACTAGAAATTAAAAATACTAATGAACTCAGACCTACATGTTCTCCCCTTACCCCAAAATCTCACTCCACCTTCTCCCACTATACATAGCACATTACCTGTAAGTATCTTACACACAAAATATTCTTTAAAAAAACGAGCAATTAATCAATTTGTGATAAAATGAACACAGGAGAAGAAATAACTAGCCTACTTAGAGCTCTAAGGACATGCTGTCTTCATTATCTAACCAGCCACATTGACCAACCAGATGCAACTTTCTCTAAAAACTAGAATTCATTTGCTTGTGCTTTGACGAAAATTTTTATGAAATTTCAAACTGTCTAGTGTGTCTGAAGCTATGACAGTCTCTTCATTTCTGTATCATTCAAGGACCTTAAAATCTTACTTGATTCTTCTTTTTTCTCACAATTTAGCAAATCTTTTTTGATCCATAAGAGTTAACAAAAATACCTACAAAAATATCTGAAGTCCAACCATTTCTTACCAAGTCCACTACCTCAGTCAAAGCCACCACTAGGGTGCTGGATTACAGCACAGCCTCAAACTGGTTTCCCCGTTCCCACCTTCTCCCAGCCCCACGCAAATCATTTCTCAGTATAGCAGGCAGAGTGATCCTGTTAACATGTACATCAGAGGTTGTCATCACTCTACTCAATATCCTCCAACGATTTATCTCAGAGCAAAGCCAGTTTTTATAAAAGCTTTACATGATCTAACGATCTCCACCCACACACTCCAACAAAACTCTTCCCCCTGTCTCCTTGATTTCTCCACTCCAGCCCTAATGGCCTCTTTGTTGTTCTTGGTATGTGATGGGCATATTCCTGACCTGGGCTCTTGCACTCTGCCTGGAATGCTAGATTGTTTTCTCCTTCATAAAACTCTCTCTACTGAATGTTATTTTCCAGTGATTTTTTTCTGCCCATTATACCTAAATTGTCATTCCTCTCCCTGTTTTTTCTTTTTCTTTTTTTTTTAAAGATTCATTTATGCGTAGAAGAACTGGGGTGTAGGCCAAAGGTGTGGAGTGGTGAGAGGACTCACCACAGAAAGAGTGAGGAGCAGAACAGGCGGATCTACTGAAGTACACTGCTGAGGGGAGCAGTGGGCAAGACAGGAGAGGTCTGCTGCGCCATGTGGGAAGCTCCCTGGCGGGAATCGAACTTGTGCTGCAGTGGCTGCAGGTAGCTTCATAAGTGCAGAGACTTAACCCGTTGCGCCACCAGGGAGGCCTCCCTCTTTTACTTTTCTCTTTAGCCTTTCTCATTATATAAATACACAAGTTCCACTTTTAATTACATTTCTCACAATTAAAATAAGAACAAGAAATTTTGTCAGTTTTATTCACTGCTGTAAGCACAGTGCTTGGTGCTCAATAAGTAATTGCTTAAGTGATTTTTTTAAAACCTAAGTTTACCTGAGGTAATAAAGCAAAAGCAAAATTGTTTAGTCACGTCAGATGAAAACAGAACCACTAAAAAGTACCTTTTAGTTTCACTTTTTATCTCATGTTGTTCTCTTTTCTTTTCCATCATTTTCCCCCATCTATTCTTTGGCAAATCTCTCTGAGGCAACGGTATTGCATGCTGGACATAAAGATCAGTAAGATTGTCTTTGTTTATTCTTTTGTCATTTTCAACAGCTATGTTCTTCTGTGGGAAAGGAAACAAAGTCATCTTCAAAACAACATCTTTCATTACAATAATCAATTACCTACCTAACAAGGCAAAGAATTACTACTTAAATAAAATGATAAAACAACTAGATATACTTTTACAAATGCTATAAGATACTGTAAGAAGCAGCATTACAAATAGGTTAATTTCTGCAACTATTAAGTTCAGCCTCAACTTAAAGATGATACGTCCTCCCTGTGCCAAGGACTGCTGTCCATAACTGCTCAGCCAACACGCCAGCTTGAAGATCATTCCCCGTAGTAAACATTCTAATCTATAAAAGTGAACTTAAGAAGGAAGACTGTGGCAAGCCAGACAAAAGAAAGCTAACAATTACTAGCGTCTGACAACACCTCATCTAGAAAGCTACTATCACGATCAGATTTGGGTTCGAGGTTTCACCCTGTATAGTACTTCTCATATTTCTCTAATAGTGCTTCTTTTTTTTTTTCAAAGTATTTTTAAATGATTTTATTTTTTTGTTCGTTTGTACAAGAACTGGGGTGTAGGCCAAAGATGCAGGGAAGAAGTGCAGGTTTGAGAGGATTCGTCAGAGACAGAGTGGGAGGCAGAATAGCCAGATCTACTGAAATACACTGCTGAGGGGAGCAGCGGGAGAAACAGGAGAGGTCTGCTGTGACATGTGGAATAGCCCCCTGGCCGGGGACTGAACTCATGTTGCAATGGCTGGTGATAGCTTGATAGTGCTGAGACTTAACCCCTGTGCCACCAGTGAGGCCCTCTGATAGTGCTTCTTAAACTGAGGTGAACTATCAAGATTTCAAAGGCCCCTACAGATGGAAACTGCAGTCCCTACTGATGTCCACTGCGGTACATCATTAAAATCCGTCTCTCACTTTCCACTAGTCACTTGAAGTAAATTCCAGTCAATGTGCGCTCATCAGTTCTACATAAATCACCTTACTCTCCCTCATTTTCCAATTTGTTCCAAACATCATGAGAAGCAAATAGCATAAAACACAAGAATATTTATGGAGACAGCGTTTGCATTCAGGGGGAAAATCAGAATGAAAATGAGACTACAGACTCTTCAACAGAAATTCAGAAAGGTTTGGAGATATGTGTATTTAATAAACTGACAAAAGTCCAATCTATGTTCTCTGACAAACAGCCAAATTCATTTTATTTTTTAAATTTAAAAGCACAAGTTTCATATCTCTTCTGTCACATACTGTTCCATCTTCATTATCAATTTTCAACCTGTACTCACTCACAGGGGAGGGAAAACGCTGGGATTCTCTTCCACAACATTCCCAAAGAATTCATGGGCATGTTATTTTTGGAAGAACTGCTCCAGGGCAGTGGCTCTCAGAGTGTGATCCCTGGATCAGCAGCAAGAAAGAGTTTATTAAAAATTAAAATTTCTGGTCGCATTCCATACCTACTGAATCTTAAACTCTGGGATGAAATCCAGTTATCTCTGCTTTAACAAGCCTTGGGGTTACTCTGATGTATCTAAAAGGTTTGAGAACCACAGGTGATAGATAACTGAAGTCACTAAAATAATGTGCTCAGAGAAGGTGGGCTTGAAAAAAATTAAGAATACAGAAGGGAACACAACAAAACGTGCTACATAAGCCCCCCAAGAATACTTTCACTAAACCACTTTTTCCCCCCTTTGGTCTACCTGTTTTTCACCTACCCTCAGAGGTAACATCAGTTGAAAGCAAGCAACCTCTCATTGAGTCAGAAGCCATGAATTTTTCTCCTGACTGCACCATTTACCGATGGTGTGACCTAAAATAAGTCACTTCAACTCTCTGGGGTTTGGTTTCTTTATCTCTAAATGAGGTGAGGGTGTGGAGAATGGGCTATTTCTCGGATGCTGTCCAGCTACGACAGCCCTAATTATTACCCTTCGTTTCTATTCTCTAAGCTTCTGCACAAGGCCCTCACTTCCCGGGATCCCTTTGCTTACCTACAAGCACGGGAATCACCTAGGGCGCCTCTTTCCAAGCCATCAGAGACCCAAACAAGATCAGTTCTAATTGCTAAGAATTTCTGACACTCTAAGGACGACTCTGTTTCGGATAGCGGCCGAGGCGTGGGGACGCAGGGAGACCTAATGGGTATGCGTGGGGTGGAGGGCGGACAAACTGCAAGGAGGGGAGACGGGACGGGGGGGGGGGGGGGGGGGGGGGGGGGGGGAGTGTCCGTCGCCCCCGAGGATTACTTGGGGAGCTCAGGTCCGAACACCTCTGCCAAGCAGGCCCACCCGCCCCGGTGCGTCCGACCTGCTCCAGGGTGAGGAGAAGGAACTCCTGGGACAGCAGCTCTGGGTGCAGTAGCAGCTCCGAGTCCGTGCAGCTGCGACCGCCCACATCCCCCGCCATCGTCGTCGCCAGGAGACCCCAGGTCGGCTACCCACAAGGCTAGGCGAAGGAAGTGTCCCGGAAGCGACGTGGGCGGGGCGGGGCTCGTGTCGTCGCTCTGGACGCGCCGCGCATCCCACTCTGTCTCTCGCGATGAGTCCGGGAGTGGTTCTCCTGGGAGAAAACCTCCCGGAGCGTAAGAAATGAAAAGGATGTCGGCTGAAGGAAAGACTGGCTTTTCAAGTATTGCAGAAGCGAGGGAAAGTGGAGTTCTTGGAGCCGGCCGCGATGGTCGCGCTTTCTGTGACGTTCAATGGCAGAGGCCAAAGGGATTCCCAGGGCAGCCTCGCGGGAGAGGCAGAGATGTCTAAACATGGCACTTGTCACGTCTGAAATTACCTTGGTTTTCTTTTTTTAACCTGCTTGTCTCTTGATTCTCTTTCTATTATGTAAAGCCAGGGGCTTTAATTCTCTTAACCCCGGCATTTCTCACGTAGTAGGCACTCAAGTATTTGTTTCCTGAAATAATACTCCTAATGACCTCGTCACTTACGAAAATAACCAACAGAGAAACGACGGTGATATCAGCCAAAAGTTTGTTAGACGTTTAACTATGTGCCAGGTACTGCATTTTACTTGGATTATCTCATTTCTCAGAACAGTTCTTTTTAGGCATATATATAATACTAGAAATAGTTACTTTTCTGGTAAGGAAACGGGCTTAGAGAGGGTAATTTGATTAAGGTCAGAAGGAGGAAGTAGCAAGACTGACGTTCAAGTACATTTCCTGTGCATTTACAAATACAATGAAGTAGCAGGTTAGTTTAAACAAATTGTTTCAAGTGTCAATTGTGATCTAATCCTTCCTAATTCACTTACTAAGAAACCTTTTCTACTTTCATCTTTTATGGAAGAGATACATCCTCAAAATATTTTACACATCTGAAATTTGCAGACATGTTCCGAAGACTTACAGTTTGCATACTATTTGATGTATCATTTTACAGGAAATTATTGCATTGTCTACAAAAAGATAAATACAGCTAAAATTGTACAAATGAGAGATGTATTGGGAAATAAGTGAGATGCTAACTCAAAAAGACAAGATAAAGCTAAGAGGTGTTTTGCAATTTTTCTTAATCATTGATGTATATGATAATTTAGAAATTGAATTTCGGAGCTGGGTAGAAACTTAGGTTACTCAATTCAGTTCTTTCGTTTTAGTGCTGAGGAAATTGATTTGAAGGAGATTGAATGACTTGTCCTAGGCGAAGGCTGAAACCTGAATTATAATCCAAGACTGGACCGCTCCAAAACCCGTGGACATCCAAACTGAATGTCCTAATTCGGAGTTAAGTATATGAGCTTCTTGGTACTAGCATCGTGGTATTCCATATCCAAAATCTGATTTGATTCTCATAGCAATAGTGAAATGTGACTGGTATTATTATCCCCATTTTCTTTACTGAAAAGCATATTTTTTTAGTGGCAAAAGCAGCTGCTTTAGATGGAGTCTAGACTTGAAAGTTTAATCTCAATTCAAATTTTGTTGTGCTGCACAAATACTTTGGCTGAGTTACTTAAGTCTCTCAACCTCAGCCTTACCATCAGAATGCTTCTGAACGAACACCTTCCATGAAGAGTTATCAGTAAATAACACAATTGGCACAGAGTACTTGCTTAATAACTGGTAGTAGTTTTTAGAAAGATTTTGCTCACAGAGGCAGTACAGAGAATTGAAGAACGGACAAATACTGAAGTGTATTATAACCTTGGCTTCAGGACTCACCTAAGACAAATACTTCATGAGGTTTTCACTTTTGGTTCCTTACTGGTGAAATAGAAATTACAAAGCCACCTCACAGTGTTGTGAGATGAGAGCCAAATTTTGTAAAACTTCTCTCCTATTGCCTCTACTTAGAGAGATGTTATAGTCTGTTAACTGTCATCAAAGGAGAAGTTGATGTGAGTGGGAAAAATTGAATTTAAGATAAAATGTTGTTACAGGTCCTTGCTGTATTCTTTCTCCTGGTGATTTTCTGGACTAATAATCAAACCTGAAGCCTTATGCTCTTTATCAGCAAAAATGTTTTGTGGCAGGTAAGAGCTGTACTTTTTTTCTCCCGGTTCAAATGTACCCAAAATTAACTCTAATCATTAGTGTTATGACCAATGGGGTCTCCTACGTGATGTGCATAAATCAGATAATGACATCAGGAATTTGAGAAAATAAATCAGCCCGTTATTTTTAAATTAATTGGCGAGGAGGTAGGAGATAAATTCAAATCTACCTCTCAGATTAAGGAAATAAATGAGGTTTTAGGGACCAGTGTTGAAAACGAAGCTGTTAAATTTTAGTCATTAAAAGGAAACCATGGGAAAGGAAACCATGTGCTGTCCCAGACCCACAAGCCTGGCACTCATCATGCTTGGAAGTACAAGCCTGTGAGCCCCCAAACCAAAAGATTGAAAATCATACACTGGAGTGGAAAAAGAACACCTCAAAATCTTTATGGGAGAGCTGCTATCTTGCTCTCTTCCCCTTAGTACTTCAAAAATTCCTTAGCCAGGAATGGGGAGGGCCTCCTGCTGATAAGATTATTATCACTGCAGCTGAATAGGGCCTTCAAATAGAAATAAAGTTCAGTCACAGAAAAAAAAATCTTACTTGTTACATATTTGAGCTTGTAGACAGGAAGTTTATTCCTGCTTCAGTACTCTCTGTGAGTATTATATAGTCACCATAAATTTTTAGGTTTACTGTAATGAGTAAATACTATTTTTAGGTTTACTATTACTTTTCCCTTCATGAAAGTTCATGGGTTTTATTAATTAACATCTTTATTTGGTACCTATAAATGACAAGAACAAAACTGAGGGAAAGCAACAACATTACACAGCCTGGTACTGTCTCTAAGTTCTAAGTTAGAGATTCTAAGTTCCTCTAGGACAGGGTCCACACATTGTCTTTGAATCTTCCACCTGGTCTTAACATGCATAGTATATGCACTTAGGAGGTACTTGATACATGTTTTTTGAATGAATATATTGAGAAGTCTGAGTTTTTGATTTCTCTGATTGGTAGTATAGTGTTTAAGATATTTATGTTTCATATATTTTATCATTAATTGTCAAAAATATACGAGTATAGTTTAAATTAAGGTATTTCAAAGTGAAGATAACAGTTTAAAAATACTTTTTTGGACCTGTGTTTTTAGCTGTTTTGAACCATATTTCTGCTTTGCATTTCATATAGCTATCTTCAGTACCAAAATAATTATGATTTTATTATTGTCATTTCTCAGTCTTTTCACAACCAACCAGATCATAATAAAGATTCATTTACATATTTAAACTACTGGCTTTGTGGCAAAAGCCATGTCATAGGTCACCTCTTCATGAGCAACTTGAAACTTTCATCTTTTTGTATTCTCTGTACCTACCACAGTGCCTGGCTATTAGTATAAGAACAGTGAGTGTGTACTGAATGAATATGAATAAACTGTTCCTTAACCTCAGATACTTCTTAACAGAGCTTTACTCTAGGGTTTATTTTTTGCCTTAGATCCTGGTCAGGTGGGTATTTTTTCCACATATCCCACTAGGTCAGTGGTTCTCAGAATTGAGTGAGCAATAAAGTCATATAGAGAATTTGTAAAAAGTAGTTTACTAGGTCCCACCCCCTCTGGGTCAGAGCTTAAGTATTGTCTCTGGGTGAGGTATGTGTGTGGGGAAGGAGTAAAGAAAGATTACAGTAGATTAATTCTTAGTGGCTCTTTAACTTTTGAGGGGTCATTATTTTTCTCCCTTTGAAACAGACCAGAATAGAATCTGGTATCTGCCCCTAGCTGGGGATCACATCTATGTTTTATAATCTGCAGGGCTGGAAGAAAGGTGAAACTGCAAGTTACTGGTGAGTTTTAAAGAGAGGGAAAAATCACTGAGAAATTTTTTTTTTTTCGTCTGCTAATAAATGAGCTTGAACAACTCAGGAGGGACAGTTTATCCTGAAATTGGATTTTGGTGACCTAGGGTTCCTCAGTGTGGCTTGACCCAAAGGAATAACTAAAGATGGACTTTCCTAAAAGCAGTGGGTGAAACAGACTCAGAAGGACACCTTTCTTAAGTAAGTGTAGGCTAAATATACCGTTTGCTGAGGGAATTCCTTTTAGGCCCTGGGGCTCTGGACTAGTTGAGGGTCTGGTGGATGGGCCATTCTTTGCCTATAGTTCAGCTCTGGTTAGGAAATGCCATTGTTACAGGCAGGTCCCTCAGCAATGGGAGCAGGTGGGAGGGAGCAGGAGGTCTTTTGCCCTGCTGCTCCAAACAAGTCTGTTGTGGCAGATTGACCATTAATGTAGCAAGTGTGATTCCTGCAGCCAGCCTCTTTCCCCACAAGTCAGTGGTGCCAGTCAGACTTATAGGAGGGGCACCCTGAAAGAAGGAGAGAAGCCAGGGCCAGGGGGAGAGGAGAGCAGAGCAGAGAAGCAGGAGACCAGAGGCAGAGAGCAGAGCAGGAAAAGCAGGAGAGAAGAGCAGAGTAGCTTCAGAGAGCAGAGACCCCAGGAGAGAAGCAGAGAGGAGAGAAGGGAGCAGAAAAGAAAGACCAGCCCCAGAGAGAAGGAAGACCCCAGAAGACTAGGCTGACAACGGCACCGGCTTCCTGAAAAAGAAAGGAGACAATTCCAGACTCCGAAGAAAGAAGAGGAAGACTCAGTTTCTGGCCTCCAGGGAGGAAAAGAAGTATCCAGCAGCTGCTCTCTGAGGAGGGAAAAGAAGCCGAAGGACTCTGCAGGGACTGGGCCGCCAGTCCTGTCTCTGATGTTGCCTGAAAGGAGCACCAAAGGCCCTGGGCCTGGTATCTCAGGGAATTGTTTGTTGGTGTGACCCAGCGTCTCATAGAGAACTGTTGGCACTGGGTGTCCAACACCACTCCTGGGGACCAGTGACAATTTTGGGTGAGATAGGTGAGATAGCCAGCCCCTTGTAACTGCAGTAAACTCTTTGTTTCTCCTGTTTGTAAAATAAACCCCATGTTTGTTGTTCCTGTAGCCTGAGGTCCCTTGCAATTGTGCATGGGGGTGAGAACCCACAGTGACCTGTCCTTTTATCAGGCACTGTCCTTTGTTGTTTGTGGCCTTTTGGCCTTTTAGGGCATTTTGGTGGCTCTTGACTCAGAGCTTGGGCAGTTGTGCCTTGTCCACCCAGGCTGGCTTTCAGTTGGCAACTATGAAGGGACTGGACACCCCTCTGTCCGTCCCCCACCCGTGACCATCAGCAAATCAACTTCTCAAGGTGGACTCTGTCAGGTGGCATCCTGGTTCTGGCTTTCCCAGGATTAACAGAGGACTGATTCATTCATTCATTCTTGCACTCATCATTCACCAGTAAGTTCCCAGGTGCCTGCACTATGCTTAACTCTATTTGGTGTTAGAAATAGTGGTGAGCAAGTCAGGCAAGGCCCATGTTTTTAGTGGGGGGGAGCGAGGGCGGGGGGAGGATAGAAAATACATCACCACCAACAGTGGCCACTAACATTTGTTGAGCACCCACCGGTACCATGCAGTGTTCCAAGGGCTTTAAATGAATTAACTCCTTTTACCCTACGGACCGCTCCAGGGGCAGGCGTTGTTGAGCCCTGTAAACTGGAGGGAACTGAGGTTCAAAGGAGTATCCCACCAGGGCCCTGCTGCTGACCTAACGGAGCGCAACCTGGGTGCTGGGGACCCGCAGGCCGAGACCGAGCGGCGCGGACACTGCCGCGCTCCCGCCCTCCGCCGGTGCCGGGCGGCCGCCCCACGTGACGGGAAGCGACGGCGGCGGCGGCGGGGTCGGGCCAGCCCAGGAGCCGCGGGCCGGGAGCGGGCGGCGGGCGGCGCTGGGCCCCAGGCCGCAGGGCCGGCACCGGGACGGCGGAGGCCGGCGGGTGCCGGGCGCTGGTGAGTACAGAGGGCTGCAGCCTGCCCCGCGCGGGGCGCAGGCTGGGGACAAGCGGAAAGGGTGGGCTAGAGGGCGGGGGCCGTGTCGAGGGGGGAGGGGGTGAGGGAGTGAGTTCCCGGCGGGTGGGGACGGAGGTGCGCCCACTAGGGTGTGT
The DNA here is from genome assembly GCA_004024925.1 of Scalopus aquaticus. Classification (NCBI taxonomy): domain Eukaryota; kingdom Metazoa; phylum Chordata; class Mammalia; order Eulipotyphla; family Talpidae; genus Scalopus; species Scalopus aquaticus. The sequence continues at coordinate 188,343 of PVIJ01001273.1, read as the reverse complement.
GCCCACGCCGACCGGAGTGCAGGGAGCGGGGAGCAAGTGCCCGTAAAATCGGGGACAGGTGTGCAAGTGTGGGGGACCGGTGCTTGGTGGGGTGAGCATGTGTGCTGGGGCAGGTGTGCCCGAGCGTGAGGTCGGCGGCTGTGGATGCTGTGGCGTGCAGGAGGGAGTGGGTGTTTAGTATATGTGTTTATTGCAGGGGAAGCCCTGAATTTGCTGTAGGCATTTGGTTGGGGGGGGAGGGGCTCAGAACTGCACCCCTGGGCCCCTGGCTTCTGGATCCCAGTGGTTTTGTTTCCTGGTGCTGGTGGGATTTGAGAGCTAAAATTCCCGATGACATTTGGGCCTGATGTTGCCCAGAACTGAGCGACTGGGCACGGATATAATGGGGAGGAGGGTCGAGGCCTGGTACACCCCTGTTGCCAACACAGGTCAGGGGTGGGGAGGCTGTCACCCCCATAGGATTTTTCCTTTCCATTGAAGGAGCATGTGAAAGTTGAGTTTTCTCTCCCCTTGCTGTGTGTCTGCATGTTATTTGGGGGTGACTTTAAAGACAGGCTGTAGTCTCCAGTTGCACCTGTCATTGCTTCTCACTGTTGGGCAAACCTCATGAAATTGCTCCCCCCTTCTTGGCTATTGGAAATGGGGGCTCGCACAGTGCTTCTTAATGCACAGGGACTGTATTGAGTGCTGGGGTCAGAACCTGTCTCAGTGGGTTTTAACCCCAGATGAAATGCTGGGGCAGATGCCTGTTTGCCTGGATGGCGGAAGCTTCAGCTCCCAGGGTGATTTTGGTGACAGTTTAAAGCACTGTGAGAACGGTTGGAAGAGGGTCCTACTGCAAGTGAGCTTGTTTTTCTCAGGTCAGAACTTCCACAGAGGGGCCTGCTAGAGACCAATTCTCCCTCCTTGTGCATGAGCTTCCTGGTTAGTCAGAAGCTGGTGAGCCACTGGAGCTATGGTCAGATAGGAAGTAACAATCTGGCCAGCTTCTTCCTTTTTTTATTTCCTTCCACTTTGCCACCTAAGCAGTCCCAGCAATCATGAAAGTCACCTCCAGAGTGTAGGGAAGGCGGCCTGTGGCACTAGAAAGCACTGACTGGAGTCCCCTAAAACATCTAGAGCTAGTCTTTCCCAGGCCCGAGTTCACCTATGAAGTGGAGACTGAGCTGCTCTAGAGTGGTATGAGCACTGAGCGGTGGATTCATATCCTGCCTCTGCCACTCCTGTGAGCTTTGGACAATTTATTGGACTTTCTAGTCTCAGTTTCCTCAATCAAAATAGGGGTGATGTTAGAAAAAACATATGCACTCTAATAATATGTGCATTTGTGAGTGCTGTGGTGGTGGGAGAACTATGGGGACTACACCTGAGGGGAGAAATCAAATATGGCACAAAAATGAAAAATGATCTAAGAAAATAAAAAAATAAAGTAATAAAAAAATGTGCCATTTGGCTCAGGACTTGGCACTTGGTGTAGGTACTAGTTGAATTATTATTAATCAACATAGATGAGGTTGTAGGGTTATATTTCAGCTCTAACATCAGTGGTGTTGTTATGAGTAATTTTTAACCCAGTGAATGCTCTTCCTTGTAATTAGACTTGCGGGTTCTGAATTCCAGTTTGCTACACACATCATGGCCTGCATTTTACAAAGAAATCGGGTGAGAAGTGTTAGAGTGCCCGTCACCTTCCTGTACTTGGCCTTTTCTCCTCCACTTATAACCATAAACAGTGAGACAAGGATATCCTAGTGTGGAGTGTGTGTGCCCGCCATTGCAGGCCTCCCAGCTGCTCCTGCCTCAGTCTAAGTCTAACCTTTCAGCTATAGGGATTTAGTAGGGGCCTCGTCTTCAGTGAGGCCCCACCAGTTCCCAAGTTTTAAAAGCACACAGCTCATTGTTTTAACAACACTAAATTTTCTAGGCTGAATTTGTAGTTAACATCTCTGCTAAGGGGACAAAAATAGTGATTTATGGCTTATTCTTCCATGTTTAATATAAAATTTTCTGATTCTTTAAGAGAACCTGAGAACATTTTACTTACTGAGTTAAGCATCTTCATCTTGGTCTGAATCCAATCTTCATTAGAAATGCATTAAAGTAATCATTTGTGACGATCAGGTGTTTGGATACTGTTGAATAAATTGGCTCATCCTTTACAACTCATCTCCTCTATGGCACATCTGACCCATTTTTCTTTATTAAAAAATACATAACTACTAAATGAATGTAGAAGTAATGACTTAATTTGAGGCTACCCCAAGTGAACTTGAGTACTTCGTGTAGAATAGGCTTAATCATTGAATGTGTGGTGAAATTTTGCAAGTGATTTGAAATGAAATTCTTTCCTTGATAGTCAAGTTGTTGTGAGTAAATTAAAGATTCAAGAAAAATAATGTATGTAAAAGGGGACGATTACCTTTAGTCAGTAGGCACTTGATAACTCCTTATGGCTGTTTGAAAGTCCAGTATTGGAGTGATATTATGAAGCAAATGCCAGAGACCTATACTTGCATACTGCTCCTCTTCCAGCCCTGTCCCTCCCCTTCTTCAGTTGTAACCATAGTTGTTACTATTATAGGATGCATAGGTATATATGCACATGCGTTATACACATACACACACTCTACATATACATATATCCATACCGTCTATAGGTAGTATATGTGTTATGCATATACACACATGTGTATTTACATGTGTGTATATTAGAATAATTTCAATTAGTATTGCACAGGAAAAGGGATGTCAACTATGAATAGTTACATATACATACCAGATAATATCTAGCCAACCAGTTAATATGTTAGACTTTTAATTATCTTTTTTTCCATCTTTTTTTAGATACTATTTCGGGTCACTGAATAGGTTTATTGTGCTATAACTTGTCTTATGCTACCTCTGCTACATGAGTGTATAAGGTAACATTAAACAATTGACAAGAAGTGTCTTAATTTTCAAAAAGTTGTCTTTCAATCAATTTAATAGGTTTGTTATTCCGGCAAATTTTAATCCTGAGTCATTAAGCAGATGACTGTGAGAACTTAGAGAAGACATGGTTTGGGTGCATTTCCGTAAGAACAGCTTATGACATGGAAACCTGTATCCTGTTTTGATAAAGTCACTCAGTTAGCAGAGGAATGTATAAATGTATGAGTCTATATCGAAGATTCAAGCACTGACCTGAAACCTGTTTGGTGAGAAGCATTTACTGGTGGCACAAGTTTTTAGGGGGCATAAGGCAGGAGTAAGCCTTTTGGCAACAAAGAACCTAAGGATAATAGGATTTCTCTTTTAGACTCACGGTGGGAAAGCAATGGCCCTGCTGCTAACGCCTGTCCTTCAGGAGGAGCTGTAGCAGGAGAGCCATCTGTAGGCCTCACACCATGGTGGCCGCATGTTTGGAGTTGTTGCTTTCTTTAGCACCGAATTCTAAGAGAGGATCTGTAATCACCCTTGCCTCCTTCATTCAGTAGTGTGGGAAGAATATGGCCTTGGAGTAAGAAACAGAAACTATAATCCCTAAAATGATCAATCTCTGGAGCACAGATAACTGCATAGGGCTCCAAAGAGTATGTTTCATTTTAAAGTATCAAGGTAATGAAATGTAGATTTTTGCAAATACATAGATACCAACCCCCATCTTAATTAAGACTGCTCTTTTATTACATTCACATTCTGCCATAGGAAATACTACCATGTGGTTCTTTGTTTCAAGAATAGTAATTACTGGTAAAGATTCCATCTTAATTCTACTTTGTCATATATTCTTTTAGCAGAATATATTTATTTCTGTCTCAGATCGGAGGTCTGTTACATATATTTTTTTCTGTAATCTTGTGGTGTTGGATCTACAGGGGACAGTATGTTTACTCTCCTGGGCATTCTACCATATGGCAGTGTTTTCCTTTATCTTTTTTTTTTTTTAAGATTTTATTTATTTATGTTTGCGTAGAAGAACTGGGTGTAGGCCAGAGGTGTGGGGGCAGAGGGTGAGAGGATTCACTAGAGACAGTGGGGAACAGAACCGGCAGATCTACTGAAATACACTGCTGAGGGGAGCAGTGGGCAAAACAGGAGAGGTCTGCTGCGCCATGTGGGTTAGCTCCCTGGCTGGGGCTTGAACTCAGGCCATTAGGTGATGGCACTGAGACTTAACCCTTAGGCCACCAGAGAGGCCCTTTCAATGATCTAGGGAGATTTGGGGGAATTAATTGATGGGATGACCTATATTGGATGTTGTAAATATGGACATAGTGTAAGCTAAGGAAGGGATTTAGATGAATTAAGAAATTATAGGTAAATCACTTGTGTAAATGATGACTGTTTCTATTAAATGAAATCTTAAATAAGGAACATGTATTTTGTGAATCCTACTGTATTTCCTAAATTGAGGTTCTGTATTTCCAAGATAAACTGGTTTGGGGAAATGAATAGGATTATATATAATTTTAATTAGCAAGTAATATATAATAAAGAATATTTCTAGTCTGTATATGCTATATAGAATAACAATATAAACAGCCTCAGCGTAAGAACATAGCTAATACCTTGGGAATCTAGCATATGCCCATTCTCAGTTCTTCCTTTCCTTTATTTGTATTTATCATTTCCTTACTTTTCTTCATGATATTCTGGTATATGACTGAAACGCCAAGTGTTATATTAGGTTTTCATGTTTGTGAATCTCATACAAAGCCCTGTATGTCATTCAGGACATAATATTCTGTGGTTTTTCCCCCCCTCACATTGAGATTTAATCTTGTAGATAGCTGTAGTTCATTCTCTCGCTGCTGTATAATACTTTCTGTCCAGGAAACTTGAGTTATTTCATTTTCCCCTAGCTCAAACAAGTTTACTGCAGCCTTCCTTGAATGTAAGTTCTGTATAGTATATGTGTAGAAGTAGAATTGCCAGTTTACGCAGTATAATGTCAAGGGCTTCATATATAAAAGTCGAATGTTCTTGCCAGTTTAGAAGCTTCTACCAGCAATGTAAGAGTTGTCAATGCTCCATATTCTTGCAAACACCTGATATTATCAGACTTTAAATATTTTGTAAATTTTATGGGTATAATATGAAGTTTCATTGTAGTTGTTTGCAATTCAGATGGTTAATCATGTTGAATATTCTCCCTTTTTTTTTTTTTTGCTATTCATAGTTCCTCTTCTATGAGAGCCAGTTTATTTTATTTATTCTTCTATTAGATTATATGTTATTTTCTGTCTGTAGGTGTTCCCTCTATTACCCAGGGGTGTTTTTGTCATATGAAATATCAGTGTTTCCTCCTCCCAACAGCCCTCCCTTTTTTTTCCTCTTAAGTTTTCATCTTATTGTGTCTTTTGAAGAACAGTTTTTGCATTTTAACATAGATAAATTTATCTTTTTCCCTGGGATTTGTACTTTTTAAATCTAATTTTATAAATTTTTCCTCACACTGAGGTCATAAGCATATTTTTGTTTTCTTCTCAAAGTTTTAAAGTTATGGCTTCCATATTTAAGGATCTCAGTTCATCTGGAATAATTTTGATGTATAGCATAAGGTAGGGATTTGTTTGGTTTTTTTTTTATTCTATATGGTTAGCCAGTTGTCCCCGAACTGTGTATTGAACATGCACATACCCCATCTACATCCTATGATGTAAGTCATACTTCAAGGTTCTGTATGTTCTCTTGGTCTCACCTCATACCAGTCATATTATCTTAATAACTATACCTTAATATTATATCATCTGTCGAGTCAAAAGTCCTCATACTTTATCTTTTTCAGAAGTATCTTGCTGTGTTTTGGCTCTTCTCTGCCATATGAATTTTAGAATCTGCTTGTTGAGTTGTACACACAGACACACACACACACAGCTGCTAGAATTTTTAGAGGAATTCCATATTTTCTCTGGGTCAGTTAGAGGAAGTTTTTTTTTATTAAAGCATAATTGACATACAATAAAATATATAATACAACCTAAGTGCATAGTCAATGAATTTGATAGCTCTGTACCCATATGTAACCAATGCTTCAAATAAGAGAGACTGTCTATCACCCTAGAAAGTCTCTTTGTGTTTCTTTCAGTTTAGTTGCCTCTTTCTCTCCAAAGTAAATGCTGTTCTTATTTCTATCACTGCACAGTAGTGTTGTTTTTTAATTTTCTGTAAACACAAATAGACATTACATGGCTTCTTTCTTTTTTTTATTAATTTTTTTTTAAAGATTTATTTTTTTTATTTATACATACAAGCTGGGGTATAGGCCAGAGGCGTGGGGCGGCGAGAGAGTTCACCAGAGACAGAGCGGGCAGCAGAACAGGCAGATCAGAAATACACTGCTGAGGGGAGCAGCAGGCAAGGCAGGAGAGGTCTGCCGCACCATGTGGGATTCTCCCCCGCCAGGCGTCAAACTCGCGTCACCACTGCCAACAGCTCCACAGCGCAGCGCTTAACCGCTGCGCCACCGGGGAGGCCCTACATGGCTTCTTTCACTTAGTGTTCTTGAGATTCATCCGCTTTGTTGCTTTTATCAGTAGTTTCTTATAAATTATTTCACTGTATGAACCGAATTAAATTATTTCACTGTATTTCACTGTATACACCACAGTTAAACAGGTACAAATGAGAAAATTGAGTTGTTTCCTGTTTGGGACTATTATGAATAAGACTGCTACACACGTTTTTTGAGTATATGGGTATATTCTGAAGAAAATGGTAAAGTTAGGTGTGGAATTGTGGGAATAACAGGATAAATGCATGTTTAACTTAATTTAAAAAAAGTCAAGCAGGTTTCCAAAGTGATGATGCCCTTTTATACTCCTTCCAACAAAGTATGAGATTTGTAGTTGTTCTTCATCCTCATTAACATTTCATGTTGTCAGTTTTTTCAATGATGGTCATTCTAGTAAGTGTGAAATGGTATTACACTGTGACTTAAATAAGATTCTCTGATGACTAATGTCTCCCAGAATGGGGCTTTCATTTCAAGTTTTTAATTTTTATGAGGTCCAATTTATCAGCTGTAAAGTTAGTGCTTTTTATATCCTAAGACATCTTTGTGTGTCTCCAGGTTTCAAAGATATACTCTTATGTTTACTTTTAGAAAATTTTATAATTTTAGCTTTTATCTTTTAAATAATTTGATGTATCTCAAATTTTTGTATATGGTGTGAGGTAGACATAACTAAGGTTAAGTATTTTTTCATAAAGGGTATCCAGTTGTTGCAGTACCATTTACTGAAATGATTTTTCTTTCCCCATTCAATAGCATTGGAGCCTTTGTCAAGAACAATTCAGTATATATGTGTGGATCTAAATTTGGACTTTCTCAGAGAAAAATATCGAATGGTTTCACTTATAACAGGAATATAGGGGAGCCAAATAAGAATGTGACATTCAGCAGGGGAGGGGGGGAGGGTAAGGGCTCAAGATGGGGGAAGAGGGGAGCACAAGAAACTATGGTGATGACTTCACGGGTGAACAGGTGATGGGTAACCTATGGGGAACACACAATAATGTAAAAGATATGAATATATAAATAAATATTTATAAAAAAATAAAATAAATAAATTTGGACTGTCTCTTCTGTTCCATTGATCTACTTGATATCTTAATTACTGTAGCTTCTATAGTAATTTCTGAAATCAGTTAGTGTGGGTTATTCAACTTTGTTCTTCATTTTCAAGATCATTTTGACTATTCTAGATCCTTTTATTTCCATTAAATTTTTAAAATTAAAAAATTTTTAAATTAAAAATTGACATACAACATTTTATTAGTCTCAGATTTTCAACATAATGATTCAATATATGTATATTTGGAGAAGTGGTCACCATAATAAGTTTAATTAACATCCATTACCACACATAGTTACCTCTTTTGCTTGTGATATATCTCTAAGAAAGATCTACTCTTTTAGCGACTTTGAAATATGTAATACAGTGCTGTTAATTATTATGCCCACACTGTACATTACTGTACATTGCCCTAGGACTTATTTTTTGTAGCTAGAGATGTGTACATTTTGCCCCTTCACCCTGTCCATCTGTACCCACTCTCACTCTGGCAACCACAAATCTGATTTCTGTATTTATGAGTCTTTTTATAAAATTCCACATAGAAGGATGTTATGCAGTATTTGCCTTTATCTGTATGAATTATTTCACGTAGCATAATACCCTCAAGGTCCACTCATGTTTTTACAAATGGTAGGATTTCCTTCTTTTTTATGGTTGAATAATATTCCAGTGCATGTATGTATATGTGCATATGTGTATTTACATATGTATGCATATATAACCACATTTTCTTTTATTCATTCATTTTGTTAATGAACACTTAAGTTGCTTCCATATTTTGGCTATTGTAAATGATACTGCTGTGAACATGGGGTGAGGTACAGATATCTTTATGTATTTTGGTTATAAACCCCTCATCAGAGAGATGATTTACAAATATTTCTCCCACTCTATAGTTTGCCTTTTAATTTTGTTGATGGTTTCCTTTAAATATCATCAAAAATTTAAAATCAACTTGTTAATTTCTGCAGCAGAGTCTGAAGAGATGATTCTTTAAATCTTCCTTAATGTCTACCAATAAAACTTTATATTTCTCCATAAAGATTTTGTACATTTTTGTGAGGGAATTCCTTTATGCCTAATTTTTATACCATTACAAATGTCTTTTTTTTTAAAAAAAATGACATGTAGATAGATAAGTGCACTAATATTTAATACTTTTGCATGTTTACGAGTAAGAATAATTTTGTCATCTTCCCTTTTTTCCCCTATGTTTTTGTTTTTAAAGATTTATTTATTCATCCATACGAGAGCTGGGGTGTAGGCCAGAGGTGTGGGAGGTGGGGGATGAGAGGATTCACCAGAGATAGTGGGGAGCAGAACAGGCAGATCGACTGAAATACACTACTGAGGGGAGCAGCAGACAGGAGATAGGAGAGGTCTGCTGTGTCGTGTGGAAAGCTCCCTGACCAGGAATTGACTGTGCTACAGTGACTGCCAATAGCTTCGTAGTGCTGAGACTTAACCCCTTGCACCACCAGGGAGGCACTTCCCCTATATATTTATCTGGTCTGGATATCACAGTTATACTTTATACTGGCTTCATAAAATAAAATGGCATGTATTTTCCCCTCCCTTATTTTAGTCTCAAGAAAATGTATTATGTAAAACTGGAATTATGTGATTTCTAAATGCCCAGTAGAATTTGCTAAGAGAACCATTTGTACCTGGGGCTTACTTTATGGGACTGTGCCCTTGAAATCAGAATATAGGTGGTATACTTGCGTTGTTGGTGAACACATCCAACTCAGCTCTCCTGGGCTTGGCTAGATGCCCTGAAAAGAAGTAGAAGTTCTAGAATTGTGCAAAGCTGTTGTAATAGGTCTTCAAGAAAAGAACACAGAAAAACTATTGAAATTTATGGATCATATAAAAATCTCTGTTGCTGAGCACCAGAAAGAATGGAACTGGTGGTTTTTGAGCTGAGGACTAGGAAACCTAAAGAATCTAAGGAAAGATGTCAAAGCAACAGGTTCTTTTAATAGTGGCTACATCTGTAGAAAAAAATTACAATTTTTACATCCGCATTTTCAAAGACACTCAGATTCTAATTACCACTAGATAATTAGATATAGAGATCATCACAGAATCTTTAAAATAGTGTTTATATTCTTAAGTTGGTAGAAGATAATTACTAATATTCTTGTTTTGGATTTAATGAGTAGTGCTTTATACTGTTACTTGTTTATTTTTCTAGTCTTATTCCCTTAATGAGATTGGGAGACTCTTGGGAAATGAACAGTGTCTTGTAATTTTTTTTTTTTAAACACTTAGGGATGTTTACTGCACTTGTCTCTATTTGTACTATTATCCATTATCCATTAACGTACTAGTATTTTTCAGTCTATTTTTCTAACTATATATGTATTTTGCAATTTTGAAAAAAAATTTAAAACACTGATCTTTACATTATAGCCATGTTTTTAAGGTAAAGTTTTAACAAAAAGTCAGTTTACATCTTAGATTAAATCACTTTGCCATCATACAACAAAGTATGAATTATTCACCTTAGGGAAATTTTAAATTTCATTATGTTAAGACTTCTCTGAATTTAAAACACAGTTAAGTTGGACTTCATGATATTAATACAGTAAAGTATGGCCTCAAGTTTGTTTTTATGATTCCTATTTTATCTAAGTAATTATATGAACTAAACAATGGAAAGAATTTTCCCTTTGCTTAAATGAATAAGCCCTTTTTAAGTTATAGAATGTTATTTTTTTCAGCTTTTATTTATCTCCATGCCATTCTATTTTAGCAACCACCAAATTTATAATATGTTATTGTTGGTGATAACTATTCTGTACATAAGCTTGCTCTAGTACTGACTTATCTACCAGCTACAAATCTGAACCCTTAAGCAATATATGTCCAATTCCCTCAACCCCCAGCCTCTGTTAATCACCATTCTATTGTGTTTTTACCAGTTTTGCTTTTTCAGATTCCACATTTAAGTGATGTCATACAGTATTTGTCTTCCTCTGTCTGATTTATTTTAACATAATGCCTTCAAGGTCTAGCCATGTCCCAAATCACAAGATTTCTTTCTTTCTCATGGCAGAATAATAATTTACTGTGTTTGTGTGTGTGTCGGTGTGCGTGTGTCTCACAGCTTCTGTATTCATTTATCTGTTGACACAGTTGTTTCCACATCTTGACCATTGTGAGTAAAGCTGCAATAAACATGAGTGTATGTATCTCTTTGAAATCTTATTTTACTTTCCTTTGGAAGTATACCCAAAAGCGGAACTGGTGAATCATATAGTAATTCTATTTCTAGCTTTGTGAGCAACCTCCATACTGTTTTCCATAATGTCTGTACAAATTTACATTCCCGCTAGCAGTATGCAAGGGTTCCCATATCTCCACACTCTTGCCAAGTTTTGTTGTCTTTTCTTCTTGCTGATAGTCATTCTAACAGATATGAGGTGATCCCTTGTTGTGATCTTGATCTGTATGTCCCTGATGATTAGTGATGAACATCTTTTTATGTAGCTGTGACCATCTATATATATTTTTAAAGATTTATTTATTTATACATACATGCTGGGGTACAGGCCAGAGGCGTGGAGCAGCGAGAGGGTTCACCAGAGACAGAGTGGGGAGCAGAACAGGCAGATCAGAAATACACTGCTGCGGGGAGCAGTGGGCGAGGCTGGAGAGGTCTGCCGCTCCATGTGGGATTCTCCTCGGCTGGGTGTCAAACTTCACATTGCTGCTGTGGACAGCTCAACAGTGCAGCGCTCAACTGCTGCGCCACCAGGGAGGCCCCCGTCTATATTTTTCTTTAGGTAAATGTCTAAGTTCTTTGTCCACTTTTAATGGAATTTTTTTTAATTATGAGTTTTCTGTATATTTTGGATATTAAACCTTTGTCTGATATCTGGTTTGCAAATATTTTCTCCCATTCCATAGGTTTCATTTTGTTGCATGTGTCTTTTGCTGTGCAGAAGTGGTTAGTTTGATGTAGTTAAACTTACTGTTTATTGCTTTTGTTCTTGTGTTGTTGTCATATCCAAGAAAAAAAATCATTGTCCCATCCAGTATCAAGGAGTTTCTTCCCTTTGTTTTCTTCTAGGATTTCTAGAGTCTCAGATTTTTTTTATTTTATTGTTTTTGATGTTATTGTGAATGGGACTGCCTACTACTACTTCTGATTTTTTGTATAGTAACAACTAATTTCTCTGTGTTGATTTTCATGTCCTGCAACTTCACTGAATTCTTTGATTACTTTTAATAGTTTCTTGGTTGAGTCTTTGGGATTTTTAATATGTAAGATATCATCTGCAAGTAATAATTTTACTTTTTCCTTTCTGATTTTTCCTTCTCAACTGTTACTTCTTTTAAATAAATTTTCTCATCCCTTCCTCTTCTCCTAAAATCCCAATTAGTATTTTTTGGTGTTGTTATGGAGTCCCTTTAGCTCATGCCAGATGTCTTTGTTCTTTTTCATTCTTTTTTCTTAGCTCTCCTTTTATTGGTTATTTCAAAATTCCTATCCTCTGACTTACTTATTCTATCTTCCATTCACTCTGCTCCCTATTTTATTTTTCATTTCATTCAAGTTTGATTCTTTTTCATGATTTCTATCTTTTAGATAAAAGGCAAAAATCTCCTGTTGACCATATTTATTTTTCAAGAGCTTATTGGATTGTCTTTCTGAGTTTCTTGCAGCTTGTTGAGTTTCTTCAAAAAATTCCTTACCAGTTAGGTCACTAATCTCAATTATTGGAGAATTATTATTTTTTCTTAATGATGGCATGTTTTCTTGACTTTTCATGTTTCTTGTAGTTTTGTATTGCTGTCACATATGAAGTAACAGACACTTTAATTCTTCATTAGTTGCCTTCAGATGGGTTATTCTGCTCCACTCTCTTGGTCCCTCTTGTGACAAAATCTTTTGCTTTTATGTCTTCTCTGGTTACTTCAACTCACCAGGCTGGCTACTGGAAACTTCTCATTTATTTTCCAAATGGTGATACTGTAACTCAAGTTTGTGGTCTCCTGGGCCCACAATTTTCTGAGGGTGCGCCCAGTCTACTTGAGCTCACTCTTCAGTCATCCATGGAAATGTACCCAAGAAGTGAGCTTAAGAGTTTGGGGGAGGTATGGGCTTAGCACTTGGGCATTGGGGATGATTGCTGATTCAGTAGGGAGCTAATGGGCATGGAATTCTCACAGGCTTCTGGATGGGCTTACCCACAAGGGGATCCGCAGACAACCCTTTAATGCCTTTTGATATTATTAAGTGCCTCTTTCCCAATGTCCTTTGTTCTCCAAGTCACAGAGACCTCCCCTCAATACCTCAGGTCCTGCTGAAGAGAAATAGGTTTCTTTAGCCAAGTCTCCCATAACTTCGGTGTCCAGGTACTCACTGCTGTCATTTTCTCCCATGAGAGAGGTTACCACCTTAGGATAAGTCAGCCAGCTCCATGCAATGTTTCCTTAGTGCCATGTGGCAGTAGAAAAGTTTCTTTTAACCCCTCTTCTGCTGTGATCAAATTCAGGGTTTTTTTTCTTCTTTTTTTGCTTTAATGGCATGCTGGAATCTCCCCCCAGGAAGACTGGACTCCTGAAAATTCTCTCTCTTTTGTGTGTATATCTGCCCAGATCAGAATTCTCCAGGTTTTTTTTCACTGTGGTGGGAGTGGTTTGGGAAGATTTGCTGGCTCCACTGGTTCTACAGCCCATGCTGAGTTCTGTTTGAATATTACTGTATTATTATCATATGTACAGGGCGGCAAGATTCCTCCCAGTCCCTTGGCATATAGTGGTAGATTCCACAACACACACGAAGGTGATTTTGTTCTCGAATGATGTCTGATTTACTGTTTAAAAAGGATGAAAAGGAGGAACATTGTGTACCATCATAATGCTGACATCACTCTCTGGCTTTTTATAAATTACCATTTAATAATTAGAGCAGATACTTTTTTTAAAGGCCTATACTAGGAAATGTTTCTTTAGCAAGACTTAGGTAACTGTAGGTACCAGGTAATGAAACAATAGTGCACTTTTAAAATATTATAGAATTAGAACTTTTTAAGAAACCAAATGCTTTTCTTACACCCCACACCCCCTTCTCTGCCCTTCCCAATACTGAGACTACATGTGAAGTGTTTGTTTTTTTCCATATACTCTTTACTACAAATGTGTTAGTTTATTCATTATACTGAATGAAGACAGAGGCTGGAGTTATGAGCAACATATTTTTTAAAAGATTTATTTTATTTATTTATTTATGCATACAAGAACTGGGGTGTAGGCCAGAGGTGTGGGAAATGACAGGATTCACCAGAGACAGAGTGGGGAGCAGAAATATACTGATATACACTGCTGAGGGGAGGAGCGGGCGAGACAGGAGAGGTCTGCTGCATCATGTGTGGCTCAGCTCCCTGGCCTGGGATCTAATTCATCTCCCAGTGGCTGGCGGTAGCTTGATAGTACTGAGACTTTAACCCTTGCGCCACCAGGGTGGCTCTGAACAACATACATTTAAAAAAGTTAAATATGAGTTTAATTATGAGTACCTGAAGCTCATTTCTCTGTTGCTTCTGCCAAAGGAGATATAATTCTCATTTTAAAGAGCTGAATCACTCTATGCTACCATTTTAAAAGACAGCCCTGACTGATCACTCAATGAAAGAAGCATTTCATTAGTACTTTGCTTTCACAGACTTGGATGTTTCAGAGCCCACATTTCAATATCAGGGTCTTATTCATTAGCATTTAAATGGAAAAATATCATCTAGGTTAGACTTGGTGATACTATTTGGCCAACAAATAAGTGGTGGTGTTTGAGAATTGTTTGTGTCAGAGAGTAAAAATGTACACAAGTTCTTACCCAACCATACTCTTTCCCTGGTCCCTGGGGCTTTGGGTGTTTCTAAGTCCCCAGATAGATGGGCACGATTGCTCATTTGTGATGCCTTCTCAGCCTCACAACTTCACTTCCCCACCTCTTTTCTTTAGTCTCTGTGGCGATGAGCTTGTATAAGTGAGTATGGAAATGCATGGAGGAGGGATAGAGTGTGTGAGTGTGTTGGCTTACATTTCAGTCTATCTTTCAGAGGAGGTGGACAGGTTAACCATAGCTAAGGGCAGAAGAGAACATTGGTTCATCTATTAGTGCCATCTAGGCCAGAGTCTTAGAGGGATGCATTGATCATATTATCGAAAATTAGATTTTACTGAATGCTGTGCAAGATAGTAAGCATTTTACATAATTTACTTAATCCTCAAAGAAATATATGAACTAAATGCCCTTAATTATGCTCATTTTACAGATAAGGAAATTGAGGCATGGAGAAACTGAGTTTCCCAAGGTCACATATCTAGTTAGTGACAGGAAGGAGTAGAAAGAACTCTGATGGTGTCATCCCCAGACCTGGATACCCTCCTTCCTGGGATTTTACTGACTCAGAGGAAGGAAACTTGACAACTCTCCCAGTTGTCAAAGAGTACTGGAAATTGTAGAGTTCTAAAAATCTTTGAGTTGAAAGGCACTGAGACATTACTTGATTTCTCCCCTTTCCTGATGTGGGACTCTTGAATATTCCCAAGAGGTCTTCCAGTCTTATTGGAATGTCTCAAAGGAGTAAAGAATTTATTCTCTTATGAGGCAGCCCTCCTTTTGGATAGTTTGACTTGATAGACTCAGCCTCCCTTCAGCTTTCATCATTCTTCTACAATTCTCTTTAGAGCTATACAATCTCCTCTCCTGAGGGATTACCAGGTTGAGTCTGCCTTCCAGCTGAGAGATCAAGGATGGCCATCCTGCCCATTCTCACTAGCTTTGACTTTGTGGCATGTGAAACTAGAGTCATTTTGAGAAACAGCAGAGAGTGAAGGGTTAGCGTGTGGGGCAATCTTTTTCCTAAGGGGTGTCATCCATTACATGACATGTTGCTGACCTTCTCCCAATTCCACTGAACTTCCCAACTCTCCCCCTGAATGACTTGGAGAGTTGAGACACATCATCACTATTCCACAGCAACATTACTCTACGAGCCAAATATATAGTATTGGAGTCAGCATACCTGCTTCACTGGGAAGTACACCAAGGAGTACACTGAAGTGTTTCTTATCTCAGTGTTTCTGACAAGTTGCCAGGGGCAGGGTTTAACAACATGATGTAGTGTGCCCCCATGTTCACTTAAATGCAAAGTGGAGTAACCAGAGAAGTTTAGGGGAAGAACCATCAAGATCATTTTTGTCTTTTTCCAAAATTTTTTTTCTTAATTTTTTACTGAAGTGACATTGGTTTATAACATAGGTGTACTTTAACACAAATCAGCATCTGTATATGCTACTTAAATTCACCACCAAAAGTCTGACTCCAGCCTCCAAAATCTTTTTGTCATGGTGTCGTATGCGTGAATACCTGTGCCTGTCTCCTCGGACAATGTAAGGAAACGCCACGTAATTCTCAGCTCTGTTGAGAATGAGAGGATGGCCCTACGTTAGAAGCATGTGTATGTGCTTCCTTCTGGCTCTCCCGCTTGTCTGGTGGGAGGAGACCAAGTGGGAAATCTTCTTTTAAATTGTCTAAAACAGTGTTGAATGATTTTCTTTTACCTTGTAACTGAGGAATCGATTTATTGTGACTGGAATAGTTCTGCTGATCCCTGGTTACTCTAGATCGACTTTTTTCTGTTCCCTCCCTCAGATCAGCCAGCAGACATGATGAGCACCAAGGCTTTTACACTGGTCTCTGCTGTGGAGCGGGAGCTGCTGATGGGCGACAAGGAGCGTGTTAACATAGAATGCGTGGAGTGCTGCGGCAAACACCTCTATGTGGGCACCAATGATTGCTTCATTTACCGCTTTCTGCTGGAGGAGAAGACTCTGCCCTCTGGAACAGCCTCCTTCACTGCCAATAAACAGCTGCACAGACACCTTGGTTTCAAGAAACCAGTGAATGAGCTGCGGGCAGCCTCGGCCCTCAACAGGCTGCTGGTACTGTGTGACAACTGCATAACCCTGGTCAACATGATGAGCCTGGAGCCCGTGCCCTCAGGGGCCCGCATCAAGGGGGCTGCAGCTTTCGCCTTGAATGAGAACCCCGTGAGCGGCGACCCGTTTTGCGTGGAAGTCTGCATCATCTCTGTCAAACGCAGAACCATCCAGGTGTTCTTGGTGTACGAGGACCGGGTTCAGATCGTCAGGGAGGTGTCGACGCCGGAGCAGCCCCTGGCCGTGGCCGTGGATGGCTACTTCTTGTGCCTGGCCCTGACCACCCAGTACATCATACTGAACTACAACACGGGTGTCGCCCAGGACCTGTTTCCTTACTGCAGCGAGGAGAAGCACCCGATTGTCAAGAGGATAGGGAGACAGGAGTTTCTGCTGGCGGGCCCCGGAGGGCTGGGTGAGCAGATGCTTTAGTGTCTCTGCTTCCCACTGCCTTTTCTCTTTGCATCATCTCCTTGAATTTATGCTGAAATCTGAGAGGGAAATTTTAGTTGTGAAAATGGATAGTCGTGAAGAGTCTTTGTCAACACTGACAATATGTGGGAACATGTAAACAGAACTGCATAGCCAGTGTTTGCTAAAATTCCCTGATACTGTTTTGTGAATGTGGGATTATCGGAACAAAAATAGACCCGTCTCAAAATTAGTTTTATTTTGTATCAAAGTGGAACTGAAGATGGCTCCAGGGAGAAAATTCTTTTAAGTAAATAACTAGAAATTTAAAATCTATAAGGCTCTCTTTTCAGAGTTTCCTCTGTGGATGGGTTTGTTAGTTGATTATTATTACTCTTCATTCTAGAAAGGAGTTGAAGTAGTTCATTTAATAGGTATTTGCAAGTATGAAGACTTCAGTGTTGTGCCCATAATTTTTTCTTTTATTTACTGCAATTTCATCCCACCAAAACGGTTTTGGTAACTAGCTCCTTGAAAGGGCTTTGATCTTTCTTGTATGGTCTTATGAAATAATCTGCACTGCCTTATCAAAATTAAGAATCGGAGTTATTACCTGGGTGATGTCTGGTGCTGTTTTCTATGAGTTGTGCATAACTGAGTTTAGCATTAGTATGTTAGTCTTGTGAGAGTCAGAGGTGCTTTAACATTAGACAAAACCACAATATCATTACAAACCTTAAAAAAAAGTAACAGTAATTCCTTAATATTGTCAAATATCAAGGCATATCACATTTCTCTTTTTATCATACATATATAGAGATATACATAGATAAGTATATGTATGTTTATTTTTCATTTGGAGTAGGATTCCTCATAAGGGCTATTTATGGCCATTGATTGATAATCTGTTAAGTTTCTCTTATCTTTAGGTTCTTTCTCCTCTTTTTATTTTTTTTTCTTTTACTTTTTTTTTTCAACAAACAAGATCATTTCACTGATAACTTCCATAGTCTGGATTTTGATGATTTTATTGCCACTGTGTTGTTTAACATGTCAGGCTGGCCTTTGTGTGTTAGCTGCAACTTGGTAATTAAGTCAACAGAGGTTTTATCAGATTCTGGTGCTTTTTTGTGTTTTTTTTTTTTTTTTTTAATTTGCCAGTTTTGGAAAGAGGCAAGACTACTTCATAAGTGGTGGGGTACTTCTATCAGTATTACACAATTTGGGGGGATCTCTTTTTGTGATGTTATTAGTATTGATCAGTGTTACCTGTGTCCATGAAATCATTGGCAGCTGCCCAGAGGCAGCATTCTCTTTCTGTCCATTCCTCCTTCAACATTAACTGGGATGCTTTGGTGGAGAGAAAACTTCTCATTAAATATTTGCTTGTCCCCAGGTACATTTTATAAGGCAGGCAGGATAAGACAAGTTTCAGTAAGTTGATTCCTTCTGTTTTCCAGAAGTACCTTTTTAAAAGTATTATTAGCAATCATGGATTTAAAAAGATATGACATGTTTTGGTCCATCTGTTCTGGGTGGAAGTTTATTCAAATTTACTGCTGAGCCCCTTTCATTTGACCCTTGAACTTTGATAGCTGTCTTGCCTTCTGACAAGGTGTTCCAGGTTCACCTCTTTAGTTTCCTGTCTTAGTCTGGTTTCAACTGTTTCTCCATGGTCCCCAATGTTGATAACCCACAATCTGGGTGTTCCCAGTTGCTGGCGGTTCATCATCTCAAGGTCTCTTCAGTAAACGGAGCTAGGAAGTGTGCAGTTTTTAAAGATGAAATTCATTATGAGGTCACACTGATAGAACCAATTCAAAGTCTGGGCTATGGGCCATTGATCTCATCTGTTTATAAACCCAGATCTCCCTTTGACCATACCAAAAATCTTAGCAAATGACTACCCCCGCATGATTATTCTATTGATTTGTCTCACAGTACACAGGACAGAATAATAAATGAACACTGCTGTTCCCACAGTATAGTTACTGAGAAAAGGTTGGTTGTACTTTTTTGATCTTAGGCTATATGTAACCCATTAGGAACTTACAGTCACATTAATGTGATTATATCAGCAACTGTATGTACAGGTAGATTGATTTTCTTCTATTTAGTTTAGAATTTTAGAAATTGCTTTATTTTATTTTTTCATTATTTAAATATTTGCAAGGTTCCATGTCAGGCCAATAATGCAAGGCATATTTAAAGAACTTACAGCCTATCCCCTCCAGAATTCTCTTCATCTCCCATAGCTAACCTTTATTTCTATGACTTATCCTTTTATTTTTAAATTAAAAATATAAACAAATAGGGGTCTCCCTGGTGGTGCAATGGGTTAAGGCTCAGCACTATGAAGCTATCAGCAGCCACTGCAGCATGAGTTCCATCCCTGGCCAGGGAGCTTCCCACACGGCACAGCAGACCTCTCCTGTCTTGCCCGCTGCTCCCCTCAGCAGTGTATTTCTGTCAGTCTGCCTGTTCCGCTCCCCACTCTGTCTCTCGTGAACCCTCTCACCACCACACCCCCCACACCTCTGGCCTACACTGCAGTTCTTGTATGTATAAATAAATAAAAAATAAATCTTTAAAATATATATAAGCATACATGTAAATATTCGTATCTCCCTCTTTCTTAGCTTTTTTACTTAACACAATGTACTGTCAGGATCACCTCACAGCATGATATAAGGATATTTCTCATTTGTTTTTACATCTGTGGCTACTTGGTCTTGTGGGGGTACTATCATTTATTTAATTAGGCCCCCACTAGTGGGCATTGGGGTTTTCCATTCTCATGATATTCATAGAGACTTAATCTATTTTTCACTCTATGGAATAACTTTCTAACAGTGGGATGCCTATGAATTTTGTTACATATTGCATGTTCTCCTTGACAGAGGTGTTACTATTTTATATTCGCCCCAATAACTGTCTCCCTTCAGCATTGTCAACAGAGTAGATAAAGTATATTGTCAGAGTTCATTATAGTGAAGGATATAAGGAATGGATTTAATCTGATCTTTTTCTCTATGGCTGGCTGACCGTTATCCCAACAAACTGATGAGGAGTCCATTTTTCCTCACTGGTTAGGATCAGCTTTTATTGTGCACTAAATTTCCTCATGCCATTGGGTCTATCTTTGGATGTGCTGTTTTGTTCCATTAGTCTGTTTGCCTATTCATGTGTAGCCATTTATGTAAAGGAAGTATACTTTTGTTGGTTTTAATGTTAGGATTGAGAAAGATGACAGGCAGTCATATTTAGGATGCATTTTCTCCAAGCTTACTAGGTCTCACCTCCATGGATATCATGCTAAATGCACCAACCTTCTTAATTGTTCTGCTTGTAAGCAAATTGGAAGATCATGTATCAGCCTCTTAGACATCACCTATTTACAGATTCTCTGAACCACATAGTAATATTACATCACCATCACTATATGACTTCAGAAATTAAGTCCAGACAGATTGCTATAATGGTTGCAAGTGTCCCATGAAACTTGAAAGCTATGGATTTTCATTTTGCTGTCTTTCTCCCTGAAGAGCACCTGTGCCCACTTCCATGACATGAGAAAATATGCTTAACTTTCTACCTAGTTCAAATTTTGCTATTTTAAGAAATGCTTTGCTGAAAAAGTCATAGTACAATTGAGCATTGTAACTTTAATCTCTATCCTTTGATAATGCTTCTTGAAGAATGCAAATAATTCAGCTACTCCTCACCTCACATGGCACCCTCTCCCTCCCAACTCAAGTGAGAGGGTTGCTGGTAGTTAAGATGTGCAATAGAAATTAATGGTGTCTGAAGGTGTACCATTTACAAACTTCTTGCATTTGCTCATTGACAGCATTTATACTCCTTCAACAGTATAACAGGTCCTTGAGTAATGTTTCATTCATCTCTGTTTTGTTAAAATGTTGATCAGAAGTAATAATTGATTCTGGCGGGGCCACTGTCTGTATGGAGTTTGCATGCGCTCCCCAGGTCTGCCTGGGTTTTCTCCGGGTACCCTTTCTCTCCTCCCATATCCCAAAGATGTGCATGTTCAGTAACTGGCATCTCAGTCATCCCAGTCAGAGTAGATGCGAGTGTGGGTGACTGCCCCTGCGAAGGAAGAGCATCCCATCCGCTGTTGGGTCCTGCCTTGTGCCCTGAGCTTCCTGAGCCCTGGGGTGTCTTCTGACCACCAGTGCTCGAACTAGAATAAGCTGGCTATAGAATGAATGAAAGAACAAACAAATGAATACAAATGACATTACAAGTGTTTTGAGTCGGTTAGAAATTTGGTGATTTGTTTGTGCTGTGGGAACTTAACTCTTATTTATATCAATGAACCCTTGGTCAAGTTGCTGTGCATTGTTTCACTTAAAGTTACAGTTTCCAAGAACCTCTGGATTTCTTAAGTGAAGATTTCCTATAATAGAAACAATAGAATTTGCTACTTACTTAGCAAGACCATAAAGTGGGTGGGTGTTGATAACGGTTCTGTCTGTTCCTAAGTGTATCTGCAGCACCTTGTACAACTTTCCCTGGGCCCCCAACTGCCAGATACTATTCTGCTCTTTTATCCTAGTGAAATCTGCTTTTCTTTCTGTGTAGCATCTTTGTTCTTGATCTCTGGGCTCCATACTTTTTATTTCAAGAACATTCATGTCAGAGCCCTGCATTCACACTTCTTGGGTCTGACAGTGGGCACCTTTATGGAGGCAAATGTGCTGACCCTTGTTTATTTACTTCCAGGACAAGGCGAGACAATGTGTTGTTATCCTTATTTCCACAAGAGTCGTGCCATATAGAATGTGGCTATTTGGCCAGAAATTCAGTGGACAACCCCCACTTCTCTGCCTCCCAAGGGGCTCTCCTCTTCTTATTGCCAGGATTGCTCCATGCCTGTGCCTTCATGGGGGTATATTTTGCCAAATGCCTGGGTGAGGATGGCCACACAGTTCACAATGCCCCTGATTTGTTTTTCTTGCCCTTTTAGACTCTCTTTAGCTTTCTGGTTCCAAACACATGAAAAATTCAAAACAGTGCTAACCTAATTTCCTCCTCCAAAGCTCAGTCTTAATTTCAGATTCTTAATGCTTCCTGCAGCTTCGTTCTCTTGTTTGTCTCCTTTAGCATTTTTAATGCAGTTGGGAAACATAGGTGTTACAATCGTGGAGCTAATTCAGACTTCAATTATAGCGTCTCTGTCCAGGGCCCCTCACTTGTGCACATTGTCCCACTTCAGTATTAAGTCTTACCTCTTAGCACTGAGTCATCTCAGGGTAGTTTTCCACATTTCCATTGAGTCTTTGGCTTCTTATCTGCTCTGGAAAGAAACAAGAACAAAAGATTTTCACCAGCCTTTGGCTGTGTTCTACAGGAACATTTCCTCTTATGTCATCTTGTATTTGGCTCTGGCTTTCAGGGAGCTCCGTGGAACAACCCATTCCCCTCAGGAAGAAACCTTTTATCCTCTGAGAAAGCACTTGAGCTGCAGTCTCCCCATCCCAAAGCCCGTGACTTGCAGTGCAGTGTGCACACTGCCTCCTCAGCAACCGTGTCCTGAACCCTGTTGTGTGTCAGAGGCAGCCCTGTCCTCCTCCTAGTCCTGAGGCTCACAGCCCCATGGTGGTGGCCTTTGACTCACCCTTTATCTTGCTCCACTGAGTCATGTGCAGGGTCCTTGATGCACCTCTGTGACCCCTCTCCGTTGGCTCCCCAGTCCTGGCCTGACTGAGGCCTTCTTCCTAGGGCAAGCAGCTGGGGTTGTCCCCCATGACCACACACACAGTGTCTGAGTCTCTCCTTCACCACAGCCTCCACACTGACCCTTCTAAAGCATCTGTGACCCTGTGACAAATTCAGGCCGCTCTCCTCAGCCTGCATGTCCAGGTTCAATGCTTCTGACTTACCTTTCCAATTGTCCCCTGCGCCTTATGTGTGGTTTGTGTGCATTCTGGGTTCCAAGGACAACCCCCCCCTTCTCTGCCTCCCAAGGGGCCCTCCCCTTCTTATTGCCAGGGGCCCATCAGCCTTGGTGTCATCTGCCCCTTGTAGGCCACTGTCCCTGATCACTCCGCTCTCTCTGGACTTTCCCTACCCATAGTGTTTGCAGAGCTCTGTAGACCATTCTAAATCCCTGCTTTTCATCTCTTGTATAGTGACTATGTATGTATTTCCCTTAGCCCCTTCATGTGTCTCCAGGTCTCTCAGTACCAAACTCAGTGCTTGACATATAATAAGTACCTAGGAAATGCTTATTGAATTTAAGTTGAGGCTAATGCTAATTTAGTTTTCGTTTTTGTACATACTCATTTAATACATCGGGTTTTTGGGTTTTTTTCCTCCCATTCTTGATATGATTTCTTTTTGGATATTATATTTAACACACTTCTATTAAAAGTATGTCATCCTTGTACATAGCAATTGGACAGTTTGAAAGTAGAATCACTGAATAAAGTGTAAGTGTACAGTTTTGATGGATAATAATAAATTATTCTCCCAAAAGTGTCTCCTTAGACTGTACTAATACTCAGGACTTTAAGTTACAAACTGGCTAATGTGACAGGTAAAACTCATTTTTTTTTCTTCAAATTTGTGTTCCTTGGTACTAATGCAAATGGAAATCTCCTCACAGATTTGTCAGTTGTTAGCATTTTGTCTTCTGTGAATTATTGACTCATAGCCTTTGTCTATTTTTCTATCGTTAGTTTTTTTATAATGATTTTAAATGATTTTCACTTAATATGAAATACTGGTTCAGAAAGGCTAGGCAACTGTGACTCCTTTAGGGGAGTCATACACACTCGCACAGGCTCACACATCCTCACAGCACTCACCGCCCTGTCATTGTGGCACAGTTCAGTTTGGTGCCATTTCAGATGCTGAGATGCAGCATCTGTAACGCTAAGGAGGGACAGAAATGTACTGACAGTGTCAGTCTGCAGGGAGGGCCTCTGAGTGTCAGGTAAGAGCAAAGAGGTACAGGTGCGAGTCTATTCAAGATGCCCATTTTCAAGAACAAGTTGATTTAGAAGAGCTACTTTTGTACTTGATCCATTCTCTGCATTTTAGTCGTTGCAACCATAGAAAATTTAGAAGGGTTAATGATTTCACAAATTGAGGGATTTTGCTTATGTGATGTATTTTAGGTACTTTGTTTTAACGGAGTCTCGGTATCGTTTTCTGTTTTTCTCCTACTTCCCCTTTCTCTGTTGTATTTAGTAGAAACCAGTTGTCTACTATAGCAGCCTCTATTCATTGCTGACATGTTTTTAAAGATGTTTTATTTACATCAACTACTTTGAAAACTAAGTGGATTGATTTTACTTGGTGAATGTGTTAATGTGGGTAAACCACAGTATCTGGACTCATACAGTTCGTGTGAAAATGACTATTTGATATACAAGATGGATAAACTGTCATTTAAGATGGAGGTTATTATTGACAAACACTTAACACTAGTCTGCCTTGAATTGCAAAATTGATTCTATCCCTGTTTTATATAGTATGTGTTTCCAAAATTAGACTTCAACTCTGAGCAGGGACAGTTCCTAATTAGATACCTTGTAGAATGCCTGGCACATCATAGATGTTTGATAAATATTTGAATGAATATATTCAATATCCATTGAGCAATACTTATTGTTGAATGAATTTGTAAGGGAAGTTTTGAAGGACTGGATATGGAAAAGTAAGCTGGCAAAGATTAAATTCACTGAAAATATCTTTTTCCCCACATGTGAAGACATTTGCTTTCCTGTGAAAGTATGTAAACTTTTTAAATCTTATTTTAATTGGAAGTAGATTAATATATTCCAGTAAGGTAGTTCTCATCCCAACAATAAAATCAGGTATGGTTCTTTACACATCTAGCACATTATTGTTCTGTTCTTGAAATATAATGATGATGACAATGTGTTCAGGTCCAAATGCCCATCACTGGTCAGTCACATGCAAAAGACGTCGGTGGGATTTAGGATAGCAGAGGTTTATTCAAGGCTAGTACCTTTCAGACGGTAGCCTATCCAAAGATACCATTTCCCTGATTAAAGGAATAAGGTTATACAGATTTTTGTACCAGGATTAAGAACAAAGTAATTAAAATTTATTGCTGAAAAGCAGGTTAGGGGCAAAGAAATGTGCACTTGGCCGAAGTTCATTGACTAGTCACAGGCCACTTCATAAATGAAGGAGAGACTTCAGGTAACAAATTTGCTGTGTGTGTAAAAAAAGATCTCAGAAAGGTTGAGATGAGTTTTTTTCTTTTGTGGTCTTAGCAGTTTAACCCTTCACACTCATTCTCAAAGGGAGAGGGTATCTGCAGTTATTTAAAGGACCCACTAACTCTCAC
This sequence comes from Scalopus aquaticus, assembly GCA_004024925.1. NCBI lineage: Eukaryota > Metazoa > Chordata > Mammalia > Eulipotyphla > Talpidae > Scalopus > Scalopus aquaticus. The sequence continues at coordinate 163,071 of PVIJ01001273.1, read as the reverse complement.
TATGTTAATTTTGTAGGTATGTTTGCCACAGTCGCTGGGATATCTCAACGAGCCCCTGTGCACTGGTCAGAGAATGTGATCGGGGCAGCCATTTGCTTTCCCTACGTCATAGCGCTTGATGAGGAATTCATCACAGTTCACAGCATGCTGGATCAGCAGCAGAAGCAGACCCTGCCCTTTAAGGAAGGCCATATTCTACAGGATTTTGAAGGTATTAGTTTATATAAGAAATCTTAATTAAATTTAGGTGCCAGCTTTTTAATGACAATATTTTCAGTAAGTATCATTAAGGGCCCATTGGGAGACAGCCTTATCTTAATCACAGAAGATACACAGATGATGGTAAGATAGTCTCCAGACTTCAGGAACCTCAAGATTAATGAAAGATAGATATTTGAACAAATAGCTGTTGTAGCTTAAGCATTTGATAGAAAGAAAATAAAGCCAATTGGCAGAGAAGAGGGTGGATTTCCTAGAAATATCAGGGAGGACTTCTTGAAGGAGGTGAGCCAACCTTTAAGGATGAGTGGAAATCAGCCAACCAGTCACTCTATAAAAGAAGCCTTCAGGTTTCTACCTTCAGGTTTCTCTCAGGTAGAAACCTGAATTTGGGGCTGCCAAACAGTTCGGTGTGACCTGCTACCCTGTGTCTGAGGAGGGCCATGTGAGATGAGGCTGCAGCAGACCAGGACACTTGGGGAGGCCCTCCTCTTACCAGCATTGGTGCCCCAGCAGAGGAATCTACTTTACTTTTACTAAATTTATTATGAACATTTTCAAACATACTGAAAAGTTGGAAGAAAAATAGAGTGAACCACCATAGGCCATTCACCTAGACTTAACACTTGTTAATATTTTGCTGAATTGTTTGAAAGTAAGTAGAAGATAGACATTTTATCTGAAATACTTCAGCACACATATTTTAAGAATAAAGGCATTTTTTCTACATAATTATATGTGCTTTTCACACTTTGGACAATGGCCTCTCATATCCTGTGTGTGTTCAGATTTCCCTGGTCATCCTAACAATGCCTTATGTTGATTTTTTTTCTTCAAACCTAGAACTAATCTAGATTTATTCTTTGCATTTGCCTTTTAAGGATTGTAGCTCACCAAATATCACCTCTTGTTTTAGATGTTAGGGATATAAACGCGCTAATTCCCACAGTCCCTACATTTAGCATGACACTGTGGTTGGGGGCCCACGCATGTATTCATAACAGCATTACAGTGCTGTGGTCACTGCGTGCTAGGCAGGCCCCGGGTCATGGTGCACAGAGGCTGATGACGTGGCCCACTCATCCTTGGTGGGAACAGGAGAGGATTCCAGCAGACATGGAAAAGAACGTCATCTGAGTATGAGAAAAATTACTTTGGTTGTGATCTAAGCTTCAGATCATCTAGAAAAGCCCAGGGCTGGCAGCTAAACTAGGCAGTGTGTCTCAGGTAGGAGCTCTGCTGGGGTAAGTGGAAAGGTTTGGCTGACCTTAATTTTCCTTCAGACAGAAAGAAAAGGTCTTTCCATCACTTCCTGTAATTGCTTAGAAAGTGTCTCCAGAAGGGAACAAAACTCTATTTAAAAGCTTCATAATAGGAGCTCATCTTTAGTATGCTCTGACTCTTTAGCATGCTCCCTGCACAAGATCTCCCAAGTAAGATGAGCCTTGTAGGATGACAGTGTGGCTACGTTCAGGTTTACTCACAGGATTGTGGGGAAATTAGCGGGGCAACACCAAGATGGTATATTTGGAGGTAGATGAGTATGAAATACTATCTTGTGGTTCTAAATATTACGTTATAATCTTAGTTTTCTATAAACTGATTAACATGGAGAAAAAAATTTTGTCTTATATAAGGTATATCAATTCTTATTGATAATTTTGTATAAGTGATCTCAACCTCACTGAAAATATGCTATTAAGCTATATAGTACTGATCTTTTATGACAGTTGGCAAATATGGGAAGACGAAAAGGGAAGCACAATCATTTATGATTTCTCTAGGAATTCTGTGTTGTGAAAACTATGATAAGACTGACCAACAGATGAGATAAAATGATCCTGTTTGGGGGAAGCAATATGCTTTCTTGCAGGCATTGTTTTTTGTCTTTTTCCAAAAATATTGAATTTCTTCCCAGGAAGAGTGATTGTCGCCACAAGTAAAGGAGTTTACATCTTGGTTCCATTACCTCTGGAAAAACAAATACAGGATCTTCTAGCAAGCCGTAGAGTGGAAGAGGCTTTGGTTTTAGCAAAAGGAGCCCGGAAGAACATTCCAAAAGAAAAATTTCAGGTTTGTAATTAGCTAGTCACAAGAAAGCAGGCCTCTAAGCCACCAGCTAGAAAATATTCGGATTTAACTAACATACATTGGCTCTCCCTGTGCAGCAGGCCTTGCAGGTTACTTTAATATCTCTTATTTAACTTTCCCAACACGTCCTCATTGCACAGATAATGAAACAAGTCGCAGAGGAGTCAAACAGCCGTTGGACTGAGGTTGTAACTGCTAACAAAGTCAGATTTGAGCCTCTAACTTAATTTCTATACTTCATATACCAAGTTGTATTTCTGATCAACTTTCTTCTTTGGTGGACCTTCAGAGAAGAATCAGGGTGTATAGTTCTTATAAACCAAAAGTGTGGTATCAGATTAATCTCTCTCCTAATTTGCAATTTGTATTTGCTTAGATGGCATTGAATTTCGAAAGTTTAGATTCATATTAACTACAGGAAAAGCTTTGCTAATCATGCCAATAACTACCTAATATTACATGAATCCATCTAAATTTGCTCAGGAGAAAATTTTTTGATTCATCTATGAAGCACAAACTTTAACGTATAATAAATTATAAGATAATCTCAAATTATACCTGATGAAATTAGCATCTCTAAAAATCACTATATAATCACTTGTTGGGATAGTTCAGGTTACTTTATGTATTTGAGAGTAACAAATAATCGTATTGGAGTGTGTGTGAGTACATATGACTATCTAAATCAGCTACTGAAAGTACTCATGAATTAATGATACCCTTGATTATTACCAGTTGCTCAGATTTTCACATTGACTGTGTGATTGTGAAATGAAATAATGATTTTTGGCCTTGTTTGCTTCATACAACAGAGAATGGATCCTGGAAATGATAGAAGACAGGATGTCTAATTGATGGTTATGGGATTTAAAAGAGGACATCTTTTCTACATTCCAGCATGAGTTAATAAACTTTTCTTCTTCTTGTTTTTCTTTTTTTTTTTAATAAAATTGCTTTGTTAGCATTCAGCAGGGGGCAGCAAAAGCAAAAAGAAGACTGCTCTGGTAGTTCAGGGCCCTTGCCTGTGCTGAGAACACTTACTTCTGTAGTGTTTTCTTTCTACCTCTGTGAGGCGATCGTGCTGAGAAGGCTGGAGAATCAGACTGAGTGCGGTCTGAGGTGATGTTTAACTTAGACCACACAACCCTGAAAGCGGGTTTAGAAATCTTTAGATAAGAAATTTAGGTCTCACAAAATTTCCAGTTCCCAAATGATAAGTTAGAAATCTCAATTCAGAAATATAATACTGATAACGTAGGTTTTGACTTAAGTTTCACCTTGTCCCCAGAACACAGGCGACCTCTTATGCCTGGCTTGTGTTGGGCCCTCAACCTTTGTACAGGGAGATACTGAGTGGCCTTATTTAAAAGTCTGTTTGCTAATTTACTCTCTTCACCTGAAAATTTGATAACTGCTTTCTGAAGGACAGACTAGTAAATTCAAAAGAAAGCAGACAATTCTGTTGTTGAGTTAGCTCCAACTCCATGGAGATAATGGACTCCTTTCTCTTTATCTCTTCCCCACATTATCATCTTCCTCATCTTCTTTCCAGCCTACCTTGCTCCAGGTATGGTTGTTCTGTATCACATGAGCAGAAAGTACTAGGAGGTGACAGTCATAGTGGAAAATCTGGAAAGGTGACCCTTTTCGGGGATCAAGTATGGGTTGTGCTTGGTAAAGTCTCTCTCTGATTGCCTGTTTTTAGGTCATGTTCAGTGGTGTTCTGTAGATCTTCTGTGGCAAACGTCCACCTCATATCTGGGGTGAAGGAATCCTTTGCATGCTGCTTTCAGGTCTTCATATGTCATCCCCAGACTAGAATACAGAAACTAACCCCTCTACTTTTGGAGATTGGAAGTGTGAGCGAAAGTTGTTTCATTTCCCTTTAGGAAGGGGAGGAATAGATGACATTTGAATCCTACAGCCATGAAGAACAAATTGTCATTTGGCTGATTTCTCATCAACAAGTCTGAGTGTGATTGAGAATTCTGCTTCTACAGTGGATGGGTCCTTTTTATTGTCTTTACTAAGAAGCAGTCTTAATTATTTCTACTTTGGGAAATGTAACTGGCATCCCACACAACAGAACTTTGACCCACCTCCTTTTGCTTATTGTCAGGGGTTAAAAAAGTTTTGAGGTTGGAAATGGCTGGCACCAGGGTAGAAACATAAGGGCAGCTCTGAGAAGTGAAGTGATGGGCACCTGCCTTTTCTGACATGATTGAAGGAGCTTCTTTGGGAGTAGGGAGGGACTGTCATTATGCTTCTGAGAATTCCTTTAAACTCCTTAAAACTTTGATAGCTAATTTGAGAGACTAGATTGATGACTTTTAGGTGCCAACTATCTCCCCATAGTATCCCCCATTTATTCAGTGCCCAGCACACTGGCCTACTGTGAATTCCTACTGTGTCCCTGGGTGAACCATTTGAATGGAAAGAATTGGGTTCCAGAAGCAGAAATATCTTGTTTGGCTCAGTTACTAATTACTTGATAACTTTGGCCAGATAGTTCTTCAGATCAGTAAGCACTTATTAAGTGGCAAATAATATGCTTGCAATAAAAGGGGATGGGAGACTAAAATGAATAATGTGTTGTGCCATGCCTTCAAGGAATTTATGGTTTATAAACAGCTCGATGGATTGGAAGGAGGAGGAATTAAGATGCTGTAGAGTCTTAATTGTTGATGAGGGCCTGGGCCATGTTGATGGGATCAGTAAGTACAGAGTGAAGAGGCACATCCAGACAAATGATGGGTAAGATGTGAAAACTGAACAAGCTAGGAGGTGAGACAAGGGGTGGATCTATAGACACTGCAAGACAATTTCATAGTGTGTTTTGCTATTGCTGGGTATTATCAAAATCAAGGGGTTCTGTGGTCAAGGGACTTTGGATCAGGCTGGATTAAAGAAAGATAAACTTGCACCTTTATTGAGGGAGTTCTTATGTCAGGATGGGTTTGTGCAGCACCTCGGGGAGATAGGATGCACAGTGTTCTATCTCCTTTGCCTAGGAGACCCTGTTTATCCATTTAATAAATGTTGTTGGCCTTGTGCTCTGAGGGATTCTCAGAAATGCTGCCATGAGGTGTCAATTTCAGAACAGTGACGGAAGGATAAGCAGCGTCTAGACTGCCAGGAGCTCTGAAGTTGTTAATTTCCATCTGAACAATCAGAAGTGGAAGCGGTCATGGGAGCCCTTCGAGTTAATGAGAAGAGAAGATAACAGGAGGCCTTTGGGAAGGATTGGGGTTTATAGGGGGAAATCCCATGAAGATGAGGGAAGAATTAAATAGTGAACAACTTTATTTCAAGAATGGGGCGGTTGATTATGTGTGTATGTGTAATTTTATGTATGTCTTGTTTTTTCTCTACCTTGTAATTCCACATTTCTTTGTGATAATTAATGTGTAATTTGGGTCATAATTCAAAATTTAGTTTCACTCTCCTGTGATGGTTTTGAAGACCTAAGAGATTTGTCTTTCTCTGCAGGTAATGTACAGAAGGATCCTGCAGCAGGCGGGGTTTATACAGTTTGCACAACTTCAGTTCCTAGAAGCTAAAGAGCTCTTCAGGTAATTTGAGGTGTTGGTAGCAAGACTTCCAAGTGCCCCTCTGTGGTAAAAACCTCCCTTTCAACTGTGATGCTATGTTGGGGAGTGTGGCTCTGGGTAGAAGAGGCGAGGCTTGTTTCTGATAGCAAACACCATCAATGCTCGTTCCTCCCTTTTTCACTGGTCTCCATCCTGAAGAGGGTGGAGATCCACGAGGTGTGTGTAAGTCCCGTGAAGAGAGGTTAAGGCATCAAGACCATTGAGCCCAGAGAAGGAAATTCTAAATAATGGACTGATAACATGTGAAGGAGTCCTAGGAAAATACTATCATTTGCTTTTCCTTTCCTCCAGAGATTTTACAGAAAACTCTGAGTTTAGAGAATAAGTAGATGCTTCTGGAAAGATTTAAGAAAACTATTGTTCTTCTAAAGACCTGGTCAATGGCACATTTTTAGTTAGCTCTCTGAGTCAGTTTCTCAGAGGTCCCTCTGATATTAAGAGCAATCCCATGCCCTGAGGCCTGGCTCGCACTCCCCGGCCCACACCTGCCTCGTGCACGCCGTTGCTGTCACGCTGCTTTTCTCCCACACCGTTGTGCTTAGGGAGAGGAAATTGTTCATATGCTTGCTCAGCGCTCCCTGCAGAAGGGAGCTGAACCTGCTCTGATCATCTTTCAGTATCCTGCCACAGCAAAATGGAAGGATAAGCAAAATGTCTAACTAGAAAAGATTCTGCACAGCTTAGAGCCATGAAAGATAAGATGTATACAAAGGCTCCAAATAGATCCTCTCCATCCTTGCAACAGACAGAGGAAAATGCCTCTCTGCAGCAGGCTGTCCAGTGCTGTTATCCGGGTGTTTTATTAAAGCCACCACAGCTCTGATCTCTTGCTCTACCATAAAATTTGTTGTAAGGAACATTTGTGTGAAAAGGAGTCATTTTTTGAGTAATGATGCCCTATATAACTTCTACTTATGAAACTCTGTGCTGTGCTCATCTGTTCCTGGAAAGATCCATAGCTTTGGAGCTGAAATGGTTCTTTGCCCCTTTGAACATGGGTGTTTTCATCCGGTCTGGTGTTATTCCTACAGTGTCGAGGACCTTCCTACTCAGGTCATGCTGTTTCCCATTACATCTTCTTTTTCTTATGGGTTGATTTGAAACACTAGGTCAGTGACCAAGGATGCATTCCTAGACAAGTCCACTGATCATGTAAGAGAAAAAACAGATCCTGTCAGTCTTTTACAAAGTGTCCCTGTGCTTTGTGAGCCAGCGTCTTAGTAGATTAACTTTAAATTGACTGCTGCTCAGCTTTGTCCAAAGTGTGTCTGGGAAATTTGAAATTTGAAGAAGATGCTCCAAAGACAAGAATGGTTCTACTTTCCTTCATGCGCATGTAGCAAATGTTGCTAACAACTCATTTGTCTTTGCTTCATTGATCTGGGACTTCTCCTTAGATTCCTTCTCATTTCAGTTGTATAAAGCCACAACTGCCAACTAAGCATCGTTGGCAACTAAGAGAGGCCCTCTTATAGGATTCATGTCCCTGGGCTGTGTGCCCTGTCTCTTCCTGTCCCTGTCATGCAGCCAGTCCGTGTTTCCAGCTGGGGTGGGCACCCCTTTCATTTAGCAGTCGTGGCCTGAGTATTAGGATGAGGATGGAAGAGTAAGAGTGTGCCCCTGCTTTTGTGGTCTGTCTGTACTAGTTTGCAAAAGTGTGTGTAGTGTAAGTGATGTGGTGGGAGCACACCAGAGCAGAGACTAGATCGGGATTTATCTTGGATCTTAAATGACAAACAGGCTTCCCAAACTGAGAATCATACTTCAGACCAGAGATGCTCAGTGTAGCACTTGACATTCTGGGCTGGATAGTTCTTTCTTGTGGGGACTTCTTGTGCATTGTAAGATGTATGACAGCAGCCCTGGCCTTCTCCCACAGGATGCCAGTAGCACCCTCTACTCATGATAAAATTATCTTCAGACATTGCCAAGTTTTCCTATTAAGAACCACTTCTATAGGCAAAAGAACATTAGCAACAAAGGCTAGGAGGCACAAAATTATATACGTGGACAACATGAGGAGGTAGAAAGTACAGAAAGGATGGTTGAAGCTGAAGTTATAAGGTAATTTGGGATCAGTTTAGGAAGGGACTTGAATGCCATAAGAGATCTGAAATTTAGGCTTTGAGTAGTACAGGACCACTGAAGGTCAGGAGAAGGTGAGGGTGGAAAGAGGGACGTGGAAGAAGAGGCAGGAAGCCAGGAGAGCAGAGGAGAGGCTGTCTGAGTGAGGGAGGTGGTTGCAGTGAACGCTGAAGGAAGTGTAGATCCTGACCCCGCCTTAGAGATTCTGATCTGTGTGTCTAAAGGGAGATTCAGTTTCCTCAAGAGGAAACAGAACAGAGGTGGGAACCCTGGGCCAGGGTTGAGAGCCACAACTCAGTAACGCTAACTGTTCCCATTGTAACAGGATGAGCAGGCTGCACTGGGAGGAGGCAGGAAAGGGACCAGTCAGTCAGAGAGCGGACATCCCTAAACCCTGCTTCCTGGGCCTCGCGAGGCTGGGATGCTACCCTAGCTGTTGAGTTGCACCTTAATGTTATGCTCTGAATTGCTATCAAGTCATCACAGAAATGGCTGCTTGATGCCTCTGTGTCTTCGGTTGCAAGATCATTGATAGGGAAATGTAAGCTGTATTCTTGTAGAGTCCCTGTCTTATGGACCAATCATTCTGTTGATAATGTAGTGCCAGAAGAGTGCTGGTTTCAGAAGGATCATCGGCCTTTGGGCAGTCACGTGTTTCCTTTCTGTTCCTTCCTTTGCCTTGGTTTCGAGGGAGCTTGGTGCCGCCTTGCGGTGCACATCATCTCCGGTGTTTTCCTATTCCACCTCGACACTGTGTGCAAGCTTCACTGTGCTCCCAACTGTTCTTTCTTGGAATTGGCTGGTGGTGTCACAGTGCTCCACTGGGCTCGCAAATTAGGATGGTTGCTCTGCGTGCTCACCCAGATGACCAGCTCCCTGTTAGCGTGTGTGCATGTGCACAGCCCTCCAGTGTCGTTTTGTGTGCCTATGTGTGCTCTCTCTCTCTTTTTGCTTCATTTAGTTTGACACTGTAATTGCAGAAGCGGCCAGCTTGACGTCCGGGAGCTGATCTCTCTCTACCCCTTCCTGTTGCCCACCTCCTCTTCATTCACACGGTCTCATCCTCCTCTCCACGAGTATGCAGACCTGAACCAGCTGACCCAAGGGGACCAGGAGAAGATGGCCAAGTGTAAGCGCTTCCTCATGAGCTACTTGAATGAAGTACGCAGCACGGAGGTAGCCAATGGCTACAAAGAAGACATTGACACAGCCTTGCTCAAGCTGTACGCAGAGGCTGACCACGACAGCCTGCTGGACCTGCTGGTCACGGAGAACTTCTGTCTTCTAACAGACAGTGCTGCCTGGCTGGAAAAGCACAAAAAGTGAGTGTTCTCTTCTGGGATGCAACCGGGGGCTTCAGGCCTGGCCCTTCCCCACCACCCCAGTGAGGAGACAGTTGTGAGGCTGAAGTCACCAGTGTGATGTTTTGAGTCTCCAAGAGACTATTCAAGTGACTACCTTGAAATCATAGTGCCAACCCCTCAGGTCACAGCCCTCGTCATGGTCTGCAGACCATGGCCAGAGTCTTGGGGAGCACTGACTCTCATACCAGTTCTTTAATGACAGAGATACAGTTTGAAGCTATCACAGGCCTTGATAGCGAATGAAGTGGTTCTTACATATCCTCTGAATTCCATCTAGGATGGTCCTTGTAAGATACCACAGGTATGCTGGTAAAATTATGATGAAAATGGGTAGATAGCTGGATAAAGTGTCAAGAAGGGAGGCTTTTTGGTCTTGTTGAGAAAGGTTTTGGCTTACGACTGTTCCGTTATATGTGAGTTGGTGGGCAGTGCCCCATGCACAGGGGCCGCTAATCCATAGAGGCCAAACTGGTACGAATAAGAGCAGGCAGCATCTTCATCCTGGACAGGTGGTCAAGTTTTCTAAATCATCTGGTCCTCAGGATTTTTGGTTTTTGTTTTTTATTTTTTAAGTGATAGAGGTTGAGTGATCCCTGCACTCTGTTAGGCAATAAGAGTCTTTGTCTGTGGTTCTTGTTATATATCTGAAACGGCAAATGTCCTGAGGAACTCCCACAGAGACCGTGGGAGTGATGATGCTAGTTCCCCGTCAGGTGCCTGAGACAGCGCAGGCTTGGGATTGGTCACCAGGTGGGCATTGACTCTTAACAAAGTTTCCTGTCATTTCTAGAATATACTGTGGAATAGAGTTATTTTGTTTAGGAGCTAGAAAATGCACAGAGGTCTCATGGGATGGTCGGGTCTGGAGAATCAATGTACCTTTTCGAAAGGTTAACGGAGAGAGAAGGCGTCCAGTAAATCTGAGATGGTTCTTTGAGGGAAGGAATTTGAACCCTCCACAGGTCTGCTTGCTGCAGTCACTGCCTGGGAGGAGGATCTGCCTCGCTCACCTGCAGAACTCCCCACTGAGTGGGAGTGACTCACCGCCCAGGCAATGCCCATGTTTTTTCTAGTCCTTTCTTCCTATAAATAAGGAAGTGGAGGGCCGGAGAAGGCCCGTGTTCACGGTTCTGTAGTCCGTATGTAGTGAAACTGGAACCTTGACCGCTGGGTGCCCGACCCAGGACTCTCACTGACTGCTGTCCTCTGTGATGCCAGATACTCTTGGCCTTCAGTGCTGTTTGTGTTCAAGCCCTATCTTCTTTCAGACAGCATTCCTTCCGACAACTCCATTAATGTCTTATCATGGCTTAATAGTGGCTAACTGAAGAAATAAGAAATTATATTAATATTTGAAGCAAATTGTAAAGCAGTTCCAAAAGTGACTTTCCATAGTATAATTATTCGCATTTTCAGCTTATCTTTGACTTCAATACAATGCACTTTTTGAAACTGACAGGACATACATTTTGACACCATAAATAGAATGGGGGGGGCAGAGCCAGGGGAGGTCACCCTGGGGGTGCCACCCACAGTAGATCATGGGAGAGGGTGCACTTACCACGCTGTTTTCTTTCAGGTATTTTGCACTTGGACTGCTCTATCATTATAATAACCAAGACGCTGCGGCAGTTCAGGTTAGTTCTAAAGCATTTTAGCACTATTTGAAAATCAGCACCATGTAGCTTAGTATTATTTGAAAAAAAATCACAAATCAGTAGGGACCACTTTGGCCTAATCTTCACCTTTGTCACAGAACACAATTAAGACTGGTTTGGAGAGAGAATTCCTTGAGCATTGTTGACCGAAAGTTTTCTTTGCCTTTACCTCTTTCTGAAGAACATGATCTAAATTGAGTTTTTGAAAGTTTAAGAAATAAAATCATTTCTTACTGAGCCACAGGGCATATGCCATCAGTGCCATATCCAAAAGTCAAGGCTGTGAATACCAGTTTATAATTTCTACTGTTAGTGACCTTAAGTCTTGCCAGTGAGCTAGGTAAATTATTATCCACATGTCCTCTGTGATACAGACAAAGCTGATAAGGGCCACTTGCTTGCCTGGGGTCGTGCTCCTGGTCAGAGGCAGGAGTGGTCTTTGAACTAGGGGTCCAGGTGGCCCTGGCAGGGGCGCAGGGCCTGCACTGACAGTGGTATGGAGTTTAGTTGCTCTCTTATCTTGCATCTTCATCTTATGACTGAGCTCATCTCACACTCCCAGAAACTTCATCGCTTTCTGCTCCTGTTTTCCACTGGTATTGATTTGTGTCCTAGTTTCCTTGTGCTTTTTTGTGTGTTTTGTGAGGGCCAGGGACTTCAGAAGTGCTCACAATCAACGTTGTGACTTTTGCAAAGCCACACATGGCATTTGGTTGTTTCGAGAAACTGCCACGGTGACAGGGTTGCAAGAGAGAGTTAAAAACAAAACTGAGTTCCCATTAACATGTATCCAATAACGAGGAGGAGATAAAATTTTTATTTTTTAAATCACGGTGTTCAAAGAATTATACCTTGATTTAAATGTAATAGCAACGCTAGTGGAGCTGTAGAGAGAAAGATTTCCAAAATTGAAATAATATGGAATTAATTTCCATGTATGGCAAGTTGCATTTAATTAAATGACACATTTCAGTGTATATGTGATCAGATTCTGTGGTTTGGAGAAGTCACTGTTGAAATAACTAGTTCCTTAAAAAGTGTTCCTATACCAATGTGGGAATTAGAGTTTACACTGCCTGCTGTGTCACTGGGACCTCTTGCCGGCAGCATGGTTCAGGAGGGCAGAGCGCTGGACAGGTGGGTGAAGCCACCCTGCAGGTGATGCACAGCAGGTGCAGGCAGTCTCTATCTCTTCTACCCCCACCGGGTGCTGCCTTGCGCTGCCCTTTACACAGCAGGGAGGTTTCTGGATGAAATGGCAAAAGACTTTTATTGTTAGAGTCCGTCACGAGCCTCTGTGCCAAATGCAGAACAGTAGGGGACAGAATCACCAAAGTTTTTGAAAGTGTAGTATCTGATTTCAGAAACGAGAATCCCTGTGGTGGAGAAGGTAGAAACAGCCTAGCTGATGGATGCTGGTGAATTTCTTCTGTGATCCTTTTGTTTAGTTACTGAAAAACCATTTTTAAGATACCTGCTTCTTCTCACACGTATTTACTATTTGTATTACTGTGATATCATTAAAAGGGAAAGAAAAAGAACTTGGTGCTTTATTTTCTTGATTTCCTGGACCATGTCGTCTACATTTCTTTATTTCTCTGAAAGATTAGATTTGATGTAAGCATTTAACAGTTTCCCTATTACTTTTTGTAAGTACAGCCATCCCTCACTATCCACAGGCTATTGGTTTCAGAACCCCCATACCAAAATCTTTAATGTTCAAGTCCTTTCGATACAATGGAGTAGTAGTTGCATATCCACATACACATCCTCCTGTGTAATTTAAATCATCTTTAGATTACTTATAACACATAGCGCAGTTTAAAGGCTACATAAAAAGTTGTTATGCTGTATTGCTTAGGGAATATGGCAAGAAAAAAAGGTCTGTACATGTCGTGCAGACAAAACCATCACAGGCCTCATAGGCCTGATTACAGTACACATTTCCCATCCCTGGTTGGTTGAATCCTCAGATGTAGAACCCAAGGTTATGGGGAGTTGATTTATTAAAAGGATTAGTAAATAAATACTTTCTCTAAGCTAATTCTAAATAGTATATAACCTTCCGTTTTTATTCTTGCTCCTTTTCAGTTGTGGGTGAACATTGTGAATGGGGATGTTCACGACCCCACTCGCTCAGACCTGTACGAATATGTTGTCGATTTCCTTACCTACAGCTTAGACCAAGAACTAGTGTGGAAGTACGCTGATTGGGTCTTGCAGAAAAGTGAGGAGGTTTGTGCTTTCTAAATGCATTTTTTTCTGGGAGGGACTAGGAGGAGATGATAAAAGCAGAGAACTTGCTTTTAGGTGGGAAAAATAGGCTGGGCTTCAACCACTTTCTCCATTCCCCTTTTAACACCTTTCCTGGAGCCACCCAAGTCCCAACTCTTAGAGAAGTTCTGGATTTCAGTGCTTCTGAGCCAAACTGTCTAGCACTCTTTGTCTGGGGCAAACTACTTTTGTGGAAAAAACAAAAGGCACATTCTTAAATTTTCTTAAAAACCTGTGACCACCTCAGAAATTTTATTTTCTGTGAGCTGCCCCAGGCTCAGATTGTTGTTCTGCAGGGTTTGGAGGGGGGCGGGTGGAACCAGTCTACTCCTTGCCCTTGTCTGTGCTCGCACCACCCCTAACCTCCTCATATAATTTCTGACCCTTTTAAAAGACGTCGCCTGGATGTGGGAGGTGGGTTTTAGTTTTTAGCCATCTTTCCTATCTTTGCTTCATGCTCTCTGATCTCTGTGAGCTCTTCATGCTGCGCTGTTTTTCTGTATCACTGTGATTTTTGTCAATGATTTTGCCCAAAGTGTGAATATGTAGTACTAGGAAAAATATTAAGATGGTGACTTTGAAAAGCGTAATAATGAAATTGCTATTCTTCTTTCAGGTTGGAGTGAAAGTTTTCACCAAGAGACCTTTGGATGAACAGAAGAATAGTTTTAATCCCAACGATATTATCACTTGCCTTAAGAAATACCCCAAAGCGCTTGTTAAATATCTGGAATATCTAGTTGTTGACCGGAGACTGCAGGTGAGCACTTAGACCAAAGTGTGTGGGCTGCCGCGTCACAGCAGTAGCTGCATGTGTAGAAGTGGGCTATGAACTGGCAGGCAGCTGGTGCTAATGTAAGGTTTCGTGCTCCCGGGTTGCTCAGTCTGGACTCGAGGGTGTCATGGGGAATGGAGGTTTCTGGAAGAGAGTGAAGGAGTAAGCTCATTGTTTGACCTCCAGCTCATGTTTGCTCAGCTTCTATTTTCCTTCTCTTTTCCTTCTTTATTATTGTCCTTAAAGGAAATGAGAGAAGCTATACCTTTTTGGAGAATAACTAAATTCTGTAGCTTTTCCTTCTTAAAATGTGAAGCAACCCTTTTATATTTTTCCCATCACTTTTAAATTTCCCTTCACTATAATTGTGGCCTCTGAAAGGTGTTTGAGCCAACTAAGGTGTTCTATTATCCTTGAGAATCCATTCACCTCTGTGCAGTTCTAGTCTGGGGCTTCTTGCTGTGGGCAGAACCTCCGTGTTTCCCGCTTGCAAACATCTGTCTGCTTGGCCCCGCCCCCACAGAAGGAAGAGTATCACACACACCTCGCGCTCCTCTACCTGGACCAGGTGCTGCAGCAGCAGCCCGCCGGCGCCAGCGGCAAGGGGGCGGAAGTCACTGAGATGCAGGCGAAGCTCCGCCACCTGCTCCAGAAATCCGATTTGTACCGAGTCCACTTTCTGCTAGGTGAGGAGGCGCCTGCTTGTCTCTCCGTGGGTAACGTCCCCACAAGGAAGGGGAAGCAGAGGTGGAGGTTTGGCACAGCTCCCTGTTTTGTGCACATGCACTCAGCCCTTGGGCTTGTTGACGCAAAGTCAGCCTCCCTGAAGGGTGGGATGCAACTTCTCGTGCCTCTACCCTCTAGAAACAGACATTGGCTCTTCCATGGGTGGCTGAAAAGCTGCCCGAGTGGGATTGGCATTCTAGGGCATCTCTTCATTTAAACATCCTTACTTGGTTTCAGGGAACTCAAATCAGAGTTCTTCCCTCTGTTGATCAGGCTTCGCCCCCTGGCACTGCCCAGCAGCATATCCAGGACAGCTCAGAGCCTGAGCCCTGGAAAACCAGGGAAGTCTGGTTTTTATTTCCTCAAGGAGCAAAGACCAGAGTTTCCATGTTGTGTAAAATACCACACAGCCGCACATGCTTGCACCTGGCAGAACTGACAGTAGATCTGCTGTTCCTGGAATTATAACGTGTTGCTCTTTAACAGCATTTTACTCCATTTTTTGACCACTAACTACAGTCGATTCTCATTATTCACAGTAATTATGGTCTCCCAAGTCTCTGTGAACACTGAATACTCAGTCATTGCACCTACAGAGAAATACGGGGTTAGGTTCCTGCAAACCTCTGATCATATTTTCATCAAACAATATATCCTCTATTGTATGAGTTTTTCTGTTTGAAGGTACCTTATTTAATGTGTATTATTGATGGATCATGTTGAATTCCCAACCAACAGCACCATAAATCAGGCCAGAACAGGGTTCACGTGGAGCACAAATTTTCTCCACAAGGCACATCGCAGCCTTTTATGCTTAGGAACACTGGACAGCACTTTGGCTCATTTTAATGATAATTTGATAAAAAGCCAAAAAATGCAAAAAACAGGGCAATATTTCTCAAAAAGGACCCTTCTTTATAAACTGAGAGCTGCCACAGGCAGGTGGCGCCTCGCCTTATTTGACTCCGGCTAGGGATATGTGTAGCGGGCGCCTCCAGTTTTTTGCCACTCTGCATACCTGCAAATGACCTCCTAAGCGGTACAAATACTGTTTGGGATTGCAAATAAAATTTGGCAAGTAAACGAATTTGCAAATATGGAATTCGAATAATAAGCATCAACCAAGTATGCCGGGCATAGGTTAAAGACTTGGTCTGCATTATGAGTCATTTCTACCACATACTATGAAGTAAGTTCTCTTATTATTCTCATTTTTATAGGCAGGTAGATGGACGCTTAGAGACTCCCCACCTTACCCCAGACAACATGGCTCACGAACAGTAGAGACAGAGCAGGAACTAGGGTTGGCTGTTCCCCTGCTAGCAAGTACAGGTTGTAACATTGCGCTCTCCCCAGACTAAGGGCAGTTGCTGTGATTGTAGCCACACCACACCTCACAGCCCCAGGGGACTGGTTGGCGCCTGTTCCCTATCCACTGACAAACGTTTTCACTGCTAGCCCTGACTTAGGTCACACCTGATGCTTCACAGACCCCTTTAGGAAAGCCCTGTGCTGGCCGTGAGTTTGTCAAGCAGTGTTTTCTTTCAGCTGTCTTTTTGAGCATGGGGAGCGGTGAGTCCTGCCTTGGAGTGGAGGGGTGAGGCCAGCCTTCCGGAGGAGGGACTGTGTACGCAATCATGAAGGATAAATCTAGCTTGCAGATAAGACTGGAGAACTTTCAGCAAATGGGTGTCCCTCCAGGCACTGTGGAAGAGCACCAGAAGCTCTGAACCTGACACCGTACCCCTTAGGTGACCTGGGGTGTGTAAGTTTGGTACATTGCAATAGGGTTACTACAAAGCCTCCCCACTGCAGGTGACTGAGAATCGGATATAAACGAGTTGTGAAAAGTGGAATCACTGCAGTGACCTTTTCTTAACCATCTTATAGTTCTCCTTGTGCCTTGAATATGTAGCCATTTAGAAATGCTTGGCTCGCCTTTCTTGAGGATGGCAATGACTCATGTTGCAGCTTCTGAACCTGATATTATGGACACATAATATTATACATTGTAAGGCCTTCACTAGAGAACTAGTTGTGTCTGCCATGTTCATCAGGCCTAAGTGTGGCCAGATTTCACATGCAAAATGTCTGTAATTTGTGCTATTAATCTTGGCCCCTGAAATAGGACTTGTCTCAGAATAAATCCTTCACAAGAGAAAGAAATCATATCTTCCTATTTTACACAGGAAGTAGGAGGCAAAGGGACTTGACCATTGTCCCAGGCCAGTGAGGACATGGCCTTGCTCAGTATGCATGCTTCTTTCCCAGGTTGCTTTTAACCTAGGGGCTTAAATTGCAGGAGAAACAAAAGAAAATCTTAGAGCAATATAAATAAGGGTTTTAGCAATATGAATTCATATTCCGTTCAATGAAAAATATTTTGAAATCATTAAAGGGTTCAGCACACTTTTGGAAGAAGTATTGTCTATATTTAAGAGAATATAGTGCCTTTCAGCTTTTGTAGGAAGATACCTACCAGGAAAACAAGACTAATGATTTATTAATTGGAAGCCAGGAACGGGTTACTCACAGCTTCATGGGGACTTCTGAGATCATGTGTCATTTGGTTTCTTCATTCTCTCAAAATTGTTAAAATTGTATTTTGAGATCCGGCTGTACTTACAAGCACAGTCAGTCTTCTGATTTCCAAATACATTTGAAACATAAAAATACAAGAAAGCCTTCTCTTTATCATCAAGTCCCAGCATGTAGCAATGTCAAGGTGTCTAGATTTTGTGCCTTCTTAAGCTAAAAGCTCCGGTGAAGTGGTCACTGTGGTGGATGCTACCCTGAGTGCCTCTGGGCTTGCTGTTTCTAACTGTCAGACTCTGTCTACAGACAGGATCCAGGGCGCCAACCTGCCCATGGAGAGCGCCATCCTACACGGGAAGTTGGAGGAACACGAGGAAGCCCTGCGCATTCTGGTACACGAGCTGGGGGACTTCTCAGCGGCCGAGGACTACTGCCTGTGGCGCTCTGAGGGCAGAGACCTGCCCTACCGGCAGCGGCTCTTCCACACGCTGCTGGCCATGTACCTCAGCGCTGGGCCCGCCACGCATGAGCTGACCGTGGCCGCCGTGGACCTCCTGAACCACCATGCCACTGAATTTGATGCAGCCCAAGTCCTGCAGCTGCTGCCGGGCACATGGTCAGTGCAGCTGCTCTGCCCGTTCCTGATGGGGGCCATGAGAGACAGTATCCACACCAGGAGGACCGCTCAGGTGGCTCTTGGCCTGGCCAAGTCTGAAAACTTAACCTACAAATATGATAAGGTAAGTGCCTGGCCCTTCTAGGCAAGCTGACTTGACCAGTCAACATTTTGGTTAAGGTAGATTTTGAATATGGGAAAATAGTCTGTAGGTTTTTTCTTTATGACTTAGAACATCAAATATATGCTTCTGTTGACATAGAAGCTGTGAGGGTCACAGAGCAGAAGCAAGCTGGGCTGGTAGGTATAACATGGGTGTAGTTTTCCTTCCCTTTTAAAGAGACGGTAATGCTCAAGAGATGGTGTGGGAAAGGCCAACACTGTGTTCCACTTCCAGAAACTTCCTAGTGTTTCAGACACTGTTCTACACTCTATAGCATATCATTTCATCACCACAACAGTGTTGTACAGTATACATTGTTATCTCTGTGGTCTGTTCATCTCTGACATTACTGGATTTTATAATAGGCCTTCCTTAAATGGATAGAGTGGAGTGAATTTTTGAGAATGAATATGGATAGAAATGCTTTAGTCAGGCAAGCATCAATTTTGTAAAATAAGAAAGCAGTTTTGTAATCTTTTTTGTTTCTCCAGTTACTAATGGTGTTTTTAGTACCTTACCTGTACTATTCTGATTTAAGAAATTGATATTTAAAACTATCCTCATCAGTAATAATGATGCACGGGGTAATATGTGTCAACTCTGAAAACTGGTATAACTGTTGTTTAATAACAGAAATCCACTGAGTTAATCTTAAAGGTCTAATTGACTGTTAAGAGATTGATGAATTGGGCAGAGGTCTAGCGGGTAGAAAAGTACTATTCAAAGTGAAAGGTTTGTATAGGTAGAAAAGGGCAGATAAAGGAAGAGGGAAATATTTTAGGTTTAGGTGGTCTATCTGTGGGGAATGAATAAAGGTTCTGTGACAGATTATCTCATTTTCCTCTGGGGAAGGGATAAGATGACCTCATTGGCTCTGACCAGAAAATTCCGCACCAGCCCTTTGAGACTACATTCTTGGGAGGTTGAAACTGCAGTTAGGTTAGCTATTGTGTCTTGGGGCACTTTGCCCATTTGGGGCTTGTTTTTAACACTGTATGTGCCAGAATTCTCAATCTGTCTTTCTTTTTGCAGATGAAGCTGAAAGAAAGTTCAGTTCGGCTCTCAGACAAAAAGTGTTGCCAGATGTGCCAAAATCCCTTTTGTGAGCCTGTGTTTGTTAGATATCCAAATGGGGGTCTCGTCCACACCCACTGTGCTGCCAGCAGACACACGAACCCCAGCTCGCCCAGCCCTGGCACTAGGACTTGAAGAGGCCTGCCTGAGGGCACCAGGGGACCCCGAGTTCTTCACCAAGCCTGCTGGGTGCAAAGAGCAGAAGGTCACGACGATTGTGTCAACCAAGACAAAGGGATGGCATCTGGGCACCGGGGAAACTTCAATGTGAAACAGGGACTCTCACTGTGGCTCACTCTCTACTGAATGTACATGCAAAACACCCAAAATAGAGACATGTGAGAGTTTGCCCATCCAGGTACCTAGTAATCCAAAACAGACATCTACTTGGAAAGAAAAATGAGCCTTTCCTGTGCAATCCAGACAAACTGGATTCCCCTCCCCCAACCCCTGCACCCTGATCTTTAAATACATGTTTGCACTGGAAACATTTGCTTCAGGGTGGCACAGAGGTGAACCGCTCTAAGTTGTGGAGTGGCCAGGGCAGGGCCAGGTGGTGGGCAGGTTTCACCTGGTGCACCTTTCCTTCCTGTAGGCCCCCAGCGGCCCTTCCGTTTCCTGGGGTTACCATGTTGGCTCTGCCTTTGCCCTTGGAAATGGTTGACCTTAGAGAAATATTTTTATTTCTTCCTACTTCCCATTTGGCTCTTGATCCCTGAAAGAGTCCGTCTTGTTTACCCAAGCACGCCCTTTGGGTGCATTCATCTGTTTCTGGCACCCAACTAGTGAAGACCTATCAGAAACATAAAGCTGCAGGGGAGACGCGGCTGCCCCATCACCGGACAGGAGCTCGGCAGCGGCCAGAGCGCAGATGTGTGTTCCTTTCCTGTCACCTCATCTGCTGATTTGAAACTCTACATTAACATGTTTGACTGAAAATTTTTATTTGAACTTTATCATCTATATCATCTTTGTAGTTTTCCTCTTGATTGGAAATTTGTCACATTCACTGGGGACATTTTTTTCTTGTTAAAATGCATCTCCTAGCGAATACTCGGGAAATGAAAAGGGAAACATGAGCACAAACCATGCATATTTACAGAAGAGGCAGGTTTTGCCTCCTACTCTGAGCAGGGCAGGCAGTGGAGGACAGCTGCCTTTGCACAGGACAGAGACGCTTCCTTCCCGGCAGTGCTTGCGCGCACCCTTCTGGGAAGTTCAGTCAGGCTGCCTTACCTCCCAGCACTTTACATGCCTGCTCTGATGTTTCCTGAAAATACAGGACAAATGCCTCTTGTGCATCCCCATCTGGGAAATCTGTGTTTTTAACATCGCAGAGAAGCTGAAGCTATTGTTACTTCACTGCCCTCTTTGAATTTCTTCATAGTGATTATTGATTCTGGTAGGAACTAACAAGAAACACACTGTGCTCTCTGCCGTAACACTTGCCAAACAAGCATCCGCTTACGCACGTGACAAGAGGGAACCCTGGACACACACCCTCTGTCCATCAGTGCAGGCCTTACTGATGGGGAGAGGGTGTGGGAGCTCGTTTTCTGTTCTTTAAACTGTCTTCCTGTACTAATAATGGTCAGTATGCTTTTTCCTTTTGTGATTCTAAGTGGGCCAGAAAAGCAAAGGTGTCCATACATTCTTTCCTAACTGTGTCTCAATTATCTAAAGAATAAATGGTGAAGAATTCTCCTTGTAATCCGCTGTCTGCTCTGTAAATTGGTCTGACTTCAAAGCCTGGTCATGAGTTGTACGCTGTGGAT
Organism: Scalopus aquaticus; assembly: GCA_004024925.1. Classification (NCBI taxonomy): domain Eukaryota; kingdom Metazoa; phylum Chordata; class Mammalia; order Eulipotyphla; family Talpidae; genus Scalopus; species Scalopus aquaticus. The sequence goes on along the minus strand of PVIJ01001273.1, from coordinate 142,105 downwards.
GACTGTAAGGGGATGATTATCCGACTTCAGACAGAGCCGTTACAACTTCTGAGTTTGCGATTTGTTCCTCAAAGAACAAGGTACTGGTACTTGTAATGTTGCATTTTTTAAAAGCACTGTTTCTTTGTATGCAAAATGGGTAAAATCTTGAAAAAGACTTGGTTGCTCACTCCTGACTTGGTGACACTTGTCTGTTTTTCCCTTCTGAATATTGACCAATATTTTGATATGTTTGTTATCCTTTAAAATGGCAATTAAAGTTGAACAGTTTTCCATATCTACCAAATCCTCTAACGAGGCAGAGTTCTTTGACTCTGGGCGGAACTGTCCAAAACCAAACCTTTCTAACTCCTACAAGATCCTTTCTCAAGTCACATTTTTAAAGAAATACATGTCTCTTTCTAAAGACCTCCCGTTTGTGACTCTGCTGTGGAAGAAAGCAATTAGAATCATCATTTGGCCCATTTTCCCCTCATTCGGTTCAGTATAACATTCTAGTTAAAACAGCGTGAACTCAACTCAGTTGACATTAATATTCGCTGGGCACTACTGTTTATCTGCTGTTGCCTGTCAATTGTTACTCTAAGAATGTCAAATAGGCTGTGGGACATTGGACCTGAGCTCAGAACTGGAAAGCTCATGCTGATGAACTTGGTCAATATGCGGGGAAGCTGGGGTGGCTGGGAGGGGCCGCCCCTTCAAGTTGCTGCCTGTCTCACAGTCCTTGCCTTTTGCCTGCTCTTCTGTGGAAACCTTTGTCCTTGCAATTTTATCCCTCACCTCCAACTGTGTCCCAGATGTACAAATGTAAACTTGATTTTATTAAAATTCTCTTACATTGTTTTTTCTGTAATTTTAAAAAAAATGAAAATTGTCTTGGTGAAGCAAGGGTTTCCACTCACACAGAAGCCAGTCCAAGGAGTTCCAGAACTCAGTAGCGCCTCCCACCACGGGCACAGAACTGGCCTCAGCCACCCTTGTATTCTTTGTTACCGCCTTCTGAGTTTTAAACTATGTACTTCTGTGTTTACCTCCTGCATATTCTTAAGGTGCTCCTTGACATTTGTTGCCTTCACATTAATCAGGCCCTGAGGAATTTAACAAAGGCTATTCTGGTTGCTTCTTATGTACTTCACCTTTTGCCAAATGCTCCTGCTGCTGCTCTTGGATTTAGAACGCTGAGTATCTTTAAGGAATTTTTTTTAAAGTCTTATATTTTACATTATCTCTTAGAAGCTTGTTCCTGGCAGGCCTCTGAGAAACCTGGTGAGTGAATTTCACAGGACTGGCTCATGTTCTTTCATACCAGGTCCAGTGTCAGCCCTTAGAAGAGGCTATGTCCATGCAGCTGTAGCCCTGAGTAGTCCAGCTCTTACTCTGCTTGCCCGCCTCGCTAGCCAGCTCCAGTACATGTGCGTGGTGGTAGAGGTGGGATGAGTCATCTATCTTTCAAGTTGAAGAAACTGAGGAGTAGGGTTGTTGGGGTGATGAATCCCACCAAGCCACAGCTATAGTCCCATGGGAAGCTTCCCTGCTTAGTCCCTCACCAACCACAAATGAAAGAAGAAATCAGCCCTGAGCTGACTGTTCAAACAGCCGCTGCTTTCAAAGAATCAGGAAGTGGCAACTTTAATATCCTTTTCTCATTTCTATATTACTCTTAACCGAGGGTTCATTAGTGTGTTCAGTATTAAAAGTAGGGGGCGCTTAAGGCTTAAATCCTGACGGCAGAGGCTGTGGCTTCACACTGCCTATGAGAATATTACAAGGCCAAGGGGCCGAGAGAGAGTGAGTGCTTGGTCTAAACATGCCTGTTGGTGGAGGCAGAGACTGGTGCCTGCCTCAGTTAAATGGGCTGTGACTGTGTAGGAGTAATTAGATATTAACTAACACCCCATTTGGTCTTAGCAGATCTGTCAACCTTAGCGTTTGAGATGAAAAAGTACAAGAATCTAGACCATATGGACAAGAGACCCTTTCACCTTCTCAAAAAAACTAAATGGCTGCAGCACCATCTAAAAGCTTGTTAATACCTTGTTCAGAGATAAGCACCGGAATTAATGAAGCCTGTGTTTCTTTCCTTGCAACCAGGGAAGGGAAACAAATAGCTATAATTCAGTGTGTAGTCCAGAGTCATAAATTACTTAAATGAGACACGTGACAAAAAAGGATCAGAAAACAAGACACACAACTCTGCAGGCCTAGTGTGACTTGAGAAGATGTTGCTGCTAGATACAGGGAGACAGGGCCTGATGCGGCGCGGACACACTCACCTGCAGTCCTGGGCAAGTCCCATCCCCTGCGCCCGTGGAGTCATCCGGAGACTGGAGTTACCGCTGCTGGTGTCTGCAGCACTAATCCTCTGCTCCAAGCTGGGGAAGTCGGGGCTCTGGGAGTGGGGGTTGTCCAGCCTTCCATACCCGTAGCTGTCCTTTCCTGGGTCTCAGAGTACAGCGCCCAGCACAGGAACATGCTAACACCCCATGGATGTGTCTGAGCACTCCCGGAATCTCAGCTTCCAGACTTCATTGTCTTGTCGGAAATAGCAGAGAAGTGCCTCTCTGTGGCTTGCCCCCACCCCAGCTTTTCTGGTTCCAGCGCTGCCACCTACACTGCTTCCGAGGTGCCCTTTCCAACGACCTTTCCAACTATGCCCCTTTCTTCAAGCATCTCCAGTCTTTGCCTTTTGTCACCATCTGGCTTCCAGAGCCCTTCACCATCACTGTCGTTTTTCTCTAGAGAACATTTTCTGCTTTTCACTTTTCTAATTTGCTCTATGGCCCATTGTTGTGGCAAGCCTGCAGGCAGGAGAGGCAGGGGGCAAGGCAGGGGGCCCCCAGAACCCCTCCCCCAATCTTTACTCTCTTTCTGAGCTCTCTCTGGCATTCTCTCGGGGGTATGGCCTCTCCTGGGGTCAGGCCTCTCACCCGCTCGCTGCCGTCTCCCTCTCATAGCGTCTTCTGGGTGATGCCGCCCTTATATACCTGGCGTCCAGGCTCAGGTGTGCCCACTTACACATGCCCACACTATGCTCCAGGTGTCCACCATCAGACATGCGTACTCTGCGCCCACGCTCCCCAGCACCTCCAGCACTAGCACAATCAAGGCTGCAGGTGATAGCCACGGAGGCTAGAGGCACAAAACCTGACTGATTCACTCACCCTACACCCACTATCCTGGGAAGGCAGATTCTCAACAGGAGTGTGGCATCCTGGTTGCTCATGCAGTGGTCTCAATCCTGTCTCTGCACATGCTCACCACTTGCCCAGGGTAACTGGGGCATGCAATTCTCCCTCCCACCTCCACAGTCAGCATGGTACCCCAAATGTGAACCCCAAGTGTATCCTACATTATTTTCAATGCATTGCTGACTTATACTACAATTGCTGATTTAAGCTCATTAGATAAATATAATTTAGAGCACAAGAGAGCATTTTCCCAGTTGTATTTACGTGTCTAAAGGAATTTGATTCCTTTGATTTCCTTTAATTTATAATGTATTTATTACCGTTTTATGAGTTAACAGTCAGAAACTCAATTTTTTCTTTCCAAAAAAAAAAATCAAAAGATAGTAATATGGCTAGATCTAAATACATTTTCCATGTATGTTAAGCTTCTTGCTATTTATACAGATTTTTATTGTGATTATATGTGTGTGTGTATACATATAACAAAATATAATTTTAGCCATTTTCAGTGAGAGAGTGAGAGTGTAGTGGCATTAAGTACATTTCCAGTGTTGTGCAACCATGCTACTATCCATCTCAAATGATAAATACATTTAATGCAATCCCCATCAAAAATACCACAATATTTTTAAAGAAATTGAACAAAAATATTGAAATTTACAGGAACCACAAAAAGCCTCAGATTTCAAAAGCAACCTGAGAGGGGAAAAAAAAAGAGAAATGGAACTATCACATTAACTGACTTGACACCTAAAATAAACCAATAGTACTAAGAACAATATGGTATTAACATAAAAATACCATGGATCAGTGGAATAGACTTGAAAGTCTAGAAATAAATCATATACCAGGACCTCATCTATGATAAAACAGTTATTATGACTGTAAACTGGGGAGTCAAGTCTCTTTCGTAAATGGTGCTAGGAAAATTGGAAAGCTACACATAAAAGAATGAAGTTATATCACCCATTAACCTTCCCTCCCCCAGGTAAACTCCAAATAAATCAAAGATTTAGATAGAAAACTTGCAACAATACAATATATAGAAGAAAACTCTGCCAATACATTCCATGATGTCAATGATAAAAATATGTGACAAGAAACTAAGATTAATAGGGATTGCCTTAAGTTAAAAAGTTTCTATACACTGAAAGAAAATATAAGTGCATTAAAAAGATCCCCCAACTGAATGGAGTAAAACATTTACACAATAAGGAATTAATATCCAAAATATTAAAACAAAGCTCATACAGTTCATAACCCAATTAATAAGTGTGCAGCAGATATGAGACCTACAATTTATCAAAGAGGATATCCAGAAGGTCAATAGACATATGAAAAATTGTTCATTGTTGCATCTAATAAGAGAGATGTAGGTTACAATCACAATAAGCATCGTCTCACTACCATGAGAATGTCACATGTTAAAGAGATCTCCAATACAAGAGTTGGAAAGGATTTGGAGAAAAATGAATCCTATTACGCTGTTGATAGGAATGTGAAATGTTGCAATCAATATGAAAGCAATCTGCATTTACCTTAAAAATACTAAATGGAAATACCATACAACCCAGCAATCCCACTCTTGGTTATTTATCCAAAGAATATGAAACCACCAAAAAAAAAAAAAAAAAACCAAACAAACCAAACAACAAAAAAAACCCTATAAATTCCACAATGTTCATAGCAGCATTATTTACAATAGCTAGGACATGCTAAATGGTCATCAACAGATGATGAGATCAAAAAGATGTGCTACATCCACACCATGAAATATTAAATAGCCACAAGAAAGGATGACATGTGGTTATTTTCAATAAAATAGAGTTTGAGAGAATTACGTGTAGTAAAACACGTCAGAACAATAAAAACATACAGGACATTTACAGAGCATACAATTCAATAGCATAAAACACTTTCAAAAACAGGTAGATATCAGTAATCTTTGTGAGGGTTCTGTGGTTAAAAAGGAGGGTGGAGGGAAAGGTACAAGGGGACTATGGGATGGTGGTAGGGGGAAAAGACAAGTGGAAAAAACGAAGTAAAATAAAAGAAAGAAAATATAGACAAAACCACCCCACAATATTGGTTTCAGGGATTTATTTGGGGACTCAACACAACAGTAAGGGAAACAAAAGCAAAAGTAAACAAATAGGACTAGGTTGAAGGAAAACCTTCTGCACAGCAAAAGAAGCTATCATTTAAACAAAAGGCACTCGACTGAATGGGAGAAAATATTTGCACATCATACATCTGACAAGAGACTAATATCCAAGATCTGTAAAGAATTCACACAACTAAATGAAAAGAAAGCAAATCAGTCAATCCAAAAAAAGGACAGAAGAGCTAAATAAATTCTTCCAAAGAAGCCATACATGACCAACAGGCACATGAAAAAAATGTTCATTATCACTTGTTATCATGGAAAAGCAAATCAAAACCACAATTGGATAACTCTTCACACCCATAAGAATGGCCCACATTAAAAAGACCAGAAACAAAAAGTGTTGTGGGAAAAAGTAGATTAAAAGGATAACCAGAGCAAAACAGATGTAAGTTCCTGGATTCTAGTATCTCAGAGTGGTGTAGGGTGAGAAGGGGCAAACAGCCTGCAGCCAACCAGCCTTCTGCTGTGTTCTGAGGTGTGGAGACTGGGTGACTCAAGTTGGCTTGTAGTTGCCACAGATGATTATTTCAGCCAAATTTCCCTTCTGGGGTGATGTAAAATATTTCTAGTAATTGTTTCTCTTGTCCTTTTCTATTAACAATGAATATGCGTTCCTTGGTCTTAATCTCTGCAAAACTGCAAAGTCCTTAAATAGTCAGGCCTGCTGTGTATTTTACACTCATTGGGAAATCTGGGCTTCTGTTTTGATCCAACTTGTGGCCCCAAGGTCCCCTGTCCAGCCTGGTGGTGGTGAGCCCATGGGTGGTTAATGGAAAGTGTTCGATAACCTACATTTAGAATTTCCCAAATTTTCAGTATTTCTCAAGTATAGATGGTTAAAGAAGTACCATTGGCCTTTTGGAAAAGCAATTTCATTAAGGCGTCAAAAGCCACCAATTCTACCATTGGAAGTTTATTTTAGGAGAACAATCAGTAGGTAGGCAGAAAGATTTATTTCAAGCATGCTCATTCCAACATTTTAAAATAATGGTGAGAAATAGAAAAATCTCTGAAAAATAGGGAGCACTTCAGTGACTTAGCCTGTGGGTACATTCACAGAATGGAAGACTTCCATGAAGAAACCACTTCAAAACATGAAAAAGAACCAAAACAAAATTAGGTCACAAAGTTGTGGTATAATATGATCTGATTTTTGCAAAAGCAAAATACATTTTTACACTTAATAGAAATCTTACAAAATCTTTAAACTTCTTTTGCTTTGGGGTAAAAAAGAAATCCAAGTGTATATTAGTAGTTTTGCTTTTATTTCTACAAGGAGCAAATTACCTCTATAATTAGGAAAAAAAAAACAGTATATGACTCTTAAGTCTTGGGACTAAGGGGCATTTATTCATAAAGATGAAAAATGTTATCATTTGCAGCCTCTAAATCTAAACTTCACATATGGTGCTACCTCACCTCTTTTCATTTTAACCATATCTGCTTGTTTCATTGAGAAGAAAAGACCTGAGAAAACCAGAGAAACAGGCCAAGATGTGAGAAGGATGTGTTGGCAGAATCTTTAGGTTGACACAAAGGAGCAACAGAGACTTAGACTCAATGGGATAAAAATTTCATGGTGCATCCTCACTGTGGAGAATGCCAGAAACCACCAGGAGCATGAATCTGGACCAGGCTGAGAAGGCCATAACCACCAGAGCAGGTCTTTAGTGGATGCCCCTCCCAGCAGCTCCAGGACTCCCTATAAGGGGAAATGCATTTTCCGAGGGGCTTCTCCAGAGGGCCCACAGATTCTAGAGAGAACAGGAGCCTTGGGGAGAAAGGGCCTCCTGTTGCTTTAACTCTGATCATGCCTTGAAAGTAAATTAAATGTTCCATTTTTCCAAATGCATTTTTAATTTTTTTCTGTCTTGTTTGTCTTGTATGGTGATGTTCATGGCTTAGTGCAATTCTGCATGACACCACAGCAAAATAATCTAATGAAAGAATATGATGGCAGCATTTCAGTGAGGGGGGGAAACAAGAAACAGTCTTAAAAGACAGTAAGAAGCAGCAAACCTGTCTTTCGAAAACGATCATTGATTTTTTTTTTCTGCTTGGAATCGTTGGCAAAGGGACAGCAGATGCCAGAGGCAGCAGAAGAAAGCACAGACAGAGAAGCTGGAACATGCAGATTCAGGGAAGGAATTTGTTCGTATCACCCAAGCCTTGGAGAGCCTCAACTCCTCACCGCAACATTTCAGCAGACTAAATTGCCTATCAGTGCCCTTAGGTCTGCAGTTGCAGAAGGGAACGTTCTGGTTGCTTCTAAGTTCTCAGAGAAGTTCTTTCTGTTCTTATCAGATGAATTAGGAAAAATGCAACAGCCTGTCCTTGTCCCTTCTGAGTATGGCAAGCTTTGACAACATTACTATTCCTGGACTACCTTGTACTTTGCTCTTCTAGGATCAAAGAGGAGAGAACAGAAGGTAAACTGGAATTGCCTGCTAAAGTAACCCTGGAACCCTGCCCGAAATAAAACACATTTGAGTACACACACACACACACACACACACACACACACACACACTCTTTGCTTATGCATTCAAGCATCCTTTTATTCTTTCAGAAACCAGATGCTGACCTCCCAGCTAGGGCACCCACCCCAACCCTTTCCTGGAGGAGTAAAATTGCCATGACCTGGCCTAGGTCCTTTCCCACACTCTGTGTGCCCCACCTTGCCATTGGCAACCAGACTTCACCTTTCCACAGGCAAAGCTTGGAAATTATACTCTTTGCTTTATCATAATCAAATTCCTTGGTGCAGTTGGTCTCATTCGCTCTTGATGGTCATTTTAAATAGTCTTTTTTTTTTCTTATTTTGGCAAATGCATCCCTTTGTGGCTGCAAAATTTCAAATAGTTTAGCTTTCATATGTCCATTCTTTCTGCCTAAAAGGTTAAATGTGGTAATCTTATCTCCCTAATACAAGCATAAATGTGTGAAGTTTCTGTGTTTGGGTGTAGGTCCAATGCTGAATGCCACAGGCAAAAAGAGGCAACCATCTTGGGTTGGTTTGTTAGAAATGTATCTATTTTATAATGAGTCATTTGTGAAATTTATACTTAGGACTTCAGAAATTTGTATGTGTGCTAGGATCTCTTGTTTTTCCAAATCATGGTAGAAACTTTAGGGAATCCACCAAATCTTGCTCTTCTTCCTTGTTAAGAAAGCTGTAACTGGACACATGGTCCCTGACTAAGGGCTCTGTTTCCCAGTCTCCTTTGCAAGAGCACGTGATCATGTGACTCTGCTCTTGACCAGGGAACACCAGTTGAGACTTATTTATTTGTGCATAGAAGAACTGGGGTGCAGTCTAGAGGCATGGGGGGTGAGAGGATTTACCAAAGATAAAGTGGGGAGCAGAACAGACAGATCTACCAAAATATACTACTGAGGGGAGCAGTGGGGGAGACAGGAGAGGTCTGCTGCGCCATGTGGGTCAGCCCCCTGGCCAGGAATCAAACTCCCGCTGCGGATGAGATAGCAGTGAGACTTTACCTCGAGGTCACCGGGGAGGCCACAGGGGGAGTCTTATACAGTTATTCCTTGCTAGTCTTCCTACTCTTCAAGGAGGAGGCTGCAGCCCAGACTGACCACAAAAAAGCGGACAATACCCCAGAAGTAAAGAGAAACTAGATGGAAGGAATCTGAGCCCTCAATAGCCACAGGTGCAGAAAGCCTGCCTACCAGCCCTGGGCTTCTAATAGGAGGAAAACAGGTTCTTTTTTGAAATTCATGTTACTATTGGGTCTCTTGTAGTCTAGCACACACTCCTTTCATCCTCCTGTGTCACTGGATTCCGAATATGCTACCCAGCCCTCCACAGGCTTCGGAAGCACCTTCAGAAGGCAGGATGTGCGCCTTTGCTTTCTCCTGGTGTGGGACTGAATGGAGTTGCACCGACCAGCCATCCCATTGCCTCAGCAAACCTGCAAGGTCACAAAGCAGCCCAGGGAGAATTTAAAATAGAATGAGGTGGTGGAGTTCCGGCAGCTGAGAGTGTGGCTCTTTAAAGTCAAATCCATTTCTGACAACAGTATTGAGGTTACTGTAGGGGAGTGGGTAAGAGCAAAAGGCAGGGGGGCGTCCAGTGGACTGTGGTGTGGTAGTGGGCATGGCGTGGTAACACTGAAGAAGTGTGATCCTGTACTTCTAAAACATACACCGTGCTGGAAATCAGGGTTACCTTAATTTAAAAAAAAAAGCTTCAAATCCATATTCCTGACTTCAGTGGATGTGTTCTTGTCAATGCAACCCCAGAATTTTAGCACACAAGAGGACGAGGAAATGGACAGAACGGTTGGATTCTGAAGTATACTGCCACTCTTGCCCCCAAAGGAGAAACCCTGGCCATAAAGCAAGTTAACATCACAATTGTAATAATTATTTCCAGTCTGTTAAGCCTCTTATCTTGGACTAGGCACCGGACTAGATTTATACACATTATTTCACTTATTCTTCAAAAGGACCTTTTAGCTATTTTCTGCCACTTAGGAAAGGAAGAAGCTGCATTGCAGTATGAATGGCCCAAAATCATATATCAGTAGATTATAAGACCTCCCTGGGTTTGGGCTACTCCTTCCAGAGCACTTGACCTTTCCTCTCACTGCCTGTGCATTTCCATAAGACCAAAGCCTGTCACTGGGTATCCTACAACTTCAAAGGCTCAGGGCCAGGGTGCTGACCGCCTGTGGAAATGGAATAGACATCAGACACACATAATGTAGCTGTTTTTTTTTAGTCCACAGAAAGCATGTGCGTTAAGCCATGTGTGGGGAAAGTACTCAGAGTAGCAAAATAGAAATGAATCTAGATTTTTGTTGCTCATCTGTTGTCAGAACATCCTGTTGTCAGAACATTTGCTTTTATTTCACCTCATCAGCAGGGCCCAAGATTCAAGATGAAAAGGCAATAGATTTCAGGAGGAATCAGAATTAGAATGATACTTCAGAGACTTATTTGTGTCTCATTTCCCAAGGGGCCTAAGCTTCTTCCTCTAGGACAGCTATTGTCAAGGTGGCCGCCCAAGGCCCCAAGAAATAATTCAGGTGTCCTGGGTTGGGGTGTATCTGAGATTAAAGAGAAGATGAAAACAAACAAACAAGCAAAACCAAAGCAGCAGGGGTCACCCTACAAGCCTCAGGAAAGGAAATAGATCTCAGTATTTACATATCTTAGGAAAGTCAAGTTCACTGAAATAAATATCAGTGAGGCCAGAGAGAATTAGGAAGGTGACAAACCGAAGTCACAGATGAAGACTAACTGGCTGGAATTACTTGGCAAGGCTGTGATTTTAGAAAATATGCCACCACCTTGTTCTGAATCCCATTGCTCAAACATTCCCTGGATGTCTTCTGTTAATATCCTTCTGTAGTCATTCCAGCTTGGTTCTAGACATGCTGAAGTGTTCCTTGGAGGTTTTAGATACCAGACTCTTGGTTTATTCTTCATGGCCGTGGCGCTAATTTTGGCAAGAACAGAGTCTTACACACCAAAAGAGCAATAATACTTTATTTAAAATATATACAAAATTATTACTTTGAAACATAAATATTACTGTTCAACATACAGCATATAACACTGATCGGTGTACATTTTGGTACTTTCCTTCAATTTTGTGATTTCTGATTTGCTCAAGGCTCCTACGGAACATTCTCTAAGTGACCCCCTAAGAGGAAGTACCCACTGGCCTGGTCCTTTTTGGGGTCTGTTGTGTGACTCTGCCCCCAGGACCTGAAGGCAAACCCCAGCCTTTCTGGGGGCACTTGGGATGCAGAATTAATGGGCTCCTCTTCAATCAACCACAAGTCAATTGCCCGTTCTCCTCCTCCTCATTCTATTCACCTCCCACCCCCCATTTGGGTATAAAAGGAGGATGGAATTGATGAGAAAAAAATGTCAGTTATTTTCTTGACTAAGCCTAATCCCCCTTTAGGCTTACATTAATGTAAACTATTCTTCTCTTGATCCTGCTTCCCTTTCCTGATTCCATACCTTTAGCATTGGAAGAAGAGTGTGAGAGAAGGAGGTGGTCTCTTCATACAAACTTGAAAAGAAAAAGAGGAGAAACAAAAGGGAGGATTGAGCTCTTGTGCCAAAGTCTAGCTATGATTATCCTGAGAGAAACTGGAGAACTGCCCTTGGCGACGGCCTCTGCCTAACTCATCACTCTCTAGCACACGGTGCCTTGCAGTGAGCAAACATTTAATAAATGCTCGTTGCATGGAGAACTAAGTGAATGCAGGGAGTCTGGGGAGCACAAGTGGACTACTACACCTGTTAGAGTCAGAGTGTTGGAGAAATTAAAGGGATGCTGGAGAGCCACTAGATCTGACTCCTGACTTGGCAGATGGGGAAACTGAAGCCCAGAGAAGTGAGGTGAAATGAACAAGGTCAGTGACTAGCTCCTGATAGAGTTAAACTTGGAATCAGGTTTTCTGAATTTCTCCTTCCACATCCTACTCTCTTGGGATCTGAACTGTGATGAGAGCACCACAGCTTCAGGGGTGTGCCCTAAACTCAGGAGGTTCACCTCTCCACATGGGACGCACCGCACACACAGTGGCTGAGTATACAGCACAAACAGAAAGGTTCTCCTCCCTGGAAATCTGACTGTAGAACTGTGGCCACCCTTGGGGTGGGGGTTCCATGAAATATGGTGCAGAGGTACAGAAGTTTTGGTGATGGGTGTGGTCATATACGTTTGAAGAGAGGTGATCCTATAGACCTCTGAATCAGATACAGCGTTGTAA
>PVIJ01001273.1:0-129895 GCA_004024925.1 Scalopus aquaticus | reverse complement strand
GCGGTGGGCCCAGCCTAGTAGGAGGGGTGCGCCAACCTGTAGGAGTGCTCAGGGGCTTGGGTGGGCTTCCTCTCCGCTCGCGGGTGCCCCCCCCCCAACATTCTCGGCTTCCAATCATTGAAACTCCCATGCATCACACCAGGGAAGTGAGAAGCACCAGGGCGCTCTCTGCCTGCCAGTAAGATTTTGGTTTATAGAGGGATGAATCGGCCTGAACAGAAATGTGCTTCTGACCGAAAAACCTTGTGTGTGGTGTTTCCCCCTGGGCCACAAACACAAATACCTTGAAGAATGGTGATGTCAAATAAAATGCAGTGACTCATAAACGGAGACCGACTCAGATTTCTCACGTGAGAATTTGGCACCATGGGTTTTTCTTAAGCACGTGAAGAGAGGACTAGACAGAGACTTCCTCTGGCCCCATACTCAACCAGACTCACTCCAAGGGGCTCCTTTCTCCTCTGCCCTGACTTTCTGCCCAACTTCTAAACCCTCTGCCCATTCCCACTTTGCCTTAACTACCTTCTTGAATGCATCAGACCCACATACTACTCTCCAGTGAGAAACAAAAATAATTTGTTCTGAAAATTTGGGAGTCAAAAACTCATCCGGCAATGAATGATACCTTTGTGCTTAAATGGTCTCCACAAAATGCTGACTGGGACTAAAGTGCCAGGACACCGAGCAGAAGGACAGATGAGCCCCATCCTGGAGCCAGTCCAGGAGGCCAGCCTCCCCCTAAACAGCAGACTGATTTTCGTTGCACACATAGACAGTGCTCGGCTGGATTCTTCTGCGGATCCGCTCAGGCACTTTGGGAGGGATTTGGAAGGTCTGGGGCAGCAGCTCTATACAAGCCTCGCGGAATTTTTTGATTCTCCAGCAGTAGACGATGGGATTGAAGACAGACTTGAGGTAGCTGAGCCAGAGGACACAGGAGCTGGTAGTGTAGAAGGAGGAGCTGCAGTAGAACCTCTGGCTGAACACAGACAAAAGGCTATAGACTGTGTGAGGCAGCCAGCAGAGTGAGAAGCCCACGAAGAGGATCAGGATGGTGGTGAAGGCCTTGGTTTTGAAGCTCAAGTCCATACTGACCTGCTGTTGCCGCTGGAGGCGCCTCAAGCCTGCCCTGGTGAGGTGTCTCAGGTCCAGGCTGTCGGACTGGTTGTGGACGCGAATGGCGTTCTTCCGGACGGTGTGGAGGATGCAGAGATAGGAGCACAGCATGACGCTGAAGGGCACAAAGAACACAGCCACCACCAGCGTCACAACGTAGGCACGGTTGGCCAAGAACTCCGAGTAGCCCAGCACGCACTGAGGGGCCCGGGCAGGCACCTCCACAAATGTCCAGCCTGCGAGAGAAGGAGCAGAGACGCAGAAGGACAGTGCCCAGGAGGTGGCGATGATCACCTTGGCCCTCTGTGGATTCAGCTTGTCCTGCCGTTGCACGATGATGAGAAAGCGGTCCACGCTGATGATGAGCAGGATGGCCACACCCTCCAGGACAAAAAACCAGTAAAGCGTAGCCGAAAGTCGGCAAAAGTAATCCCCAAAGTGCCAGTGGACCGTGATCAGGGTGACGGCGGTGAAGGGCATGCAGCATAAGGACAGCATGATGTCCGAGAAGGCCAGCGTGGCCAGCAGTAGGTTGATGGCAGAGCGCATGGCTGGCCTCTGATACACGATGATGCAGACGACGGCGTTGCCCAGGAACCCCACCAAGATCATCAGCATCATGACGATTGCCAAGGATATCCTGAGGGGGGCTGCTGGGGTGGCCAACCCCGAGTCCGACACATTGGTCCCATTCAGCAGCAGGTATTCGAAAGTCACCATGGAGCTGCTGTTACAGGCCATCATGGAGACAGACAAGGCCAGGACAGAAACGGCTGGACAGGCTCCTCTCAGCGCTGTGGTGGCGGCTGTCTTCTGGCTGCCAGCTGCATCTTCCTCCTGGATGCTCTGGGTCTCGTGGGCATTGGATGGGTCAGGAGCGATGTCTTTCTTTGGGAACACTAGCTGCGACTTGTCTTTCATCAATCACATCCTCATCATCTCTGCAACAACTGATGGTGTCCACAGCTTTGGACTTAGATACTCTCTGTAGCCTAGAGCAAGGAAGAGCACAAAAGATATGGAGTTAGACTTCCCAAGCACGCGTTGAACAGGGCAGTGTTTAAATGGTACAGGTGTTCTTAACGCCGGAGTGAAGGGAAGGAATGACTCCTTTTTTTACCAGTTGGAACAAAGATTGCTATTTATAAATACTGTGAGCCTGGTCAAGTAACCCAGGGAAACATAATCAAGCCTGGGGAGTCGGGGGATGAAGAAGTGAACAATTTGTAATCAGTATTTATGTTATAAGTATTTATTTAGTAAGCTGAATTGTGAACAACCTGATCAAATGAAGACTTGAGCAAGCGAACCTCCATTTGAAGGCAGGCACCAGAGGGCAGGGATTTTGTCTGTGTTGTTCTCTGCCTCCCAACACCTGGAACAGTGCCTGGCACATAGAACATGCCAGTAGGTATTTGTCAGGTCAAAGAATAAATGGTAGTTGATGCTGCTACTGATTCATATTTGCTTAACTTTGTTTTGAGATAAACGTAAATTAATACACAGTTGTAAGCAATAACCTGGCAGAATTTTGCATGCCTTCATCAGTTTTCTCTAATGGTAGCATCTTGGGCATCTGGAAAGACGAATTGCTCACGCAGAGAAAGTTAGTATAATGGGGCTCTCAAAGAAATATTCCCAATACTGAACTCACTGCAATAGCAGCAGGAGGAGGTTATGAAGGGATCGCAGCAGCACAGTGTGTCCTACAGTTAGTGCTGCGTCTCTACATTTCTCTCAACTGCAAATGTGCATGTGTTTATGTGTAAATTTTGATAAATTTTGACCTTTTAAAATAGATTTATGTGTATTTTATAATAAATTATAAGATAGACTATTGTCTACATAAATTTTCTGCATTCATCACATACTGTTTTCCCTATTTCTAGGCTAAGTGGTTTATATTTGAGTTTTTAAAAATTGTCTCAAATCTTCATGTGTTCAAGCATCAACTGTATTTTCAGAAATGCTAATGGAAAGAAGACTCTCCCCAGAGAAAAACTATTTTAAAAGATATTAATTTTTATTTTGTTTCTCATATATGGGAAGAATGTTGTGCTGTAACTCAGGTCCAGAGCTAGAGTGTCGGGGTTGTGTGAAATTCATCGTTCTCTACATATTGATCACCAAACCTACTAGCAGCCTGCTTCACCTCTGCTGATATGACCTCGTCTGTAAGGTACAAGCAACAATCAGGCCCACTTATCAAGGAACTACACAGATTAGGTGAGAGAATACCTATAAAGTGATTTGACCGCAGGTGGATTGTAGGTGATAATGTTAACTATTATCATTTGAACCTAGGGATGTTACGATGGCTGTTGCTTATTTTATCTTCATTTATACGTTATACACACGTGCACTTGCATGGCTTCTCGACACACCAACAAGTGCAGGGCTCCACTCAAAGCAACGGTTTTCTGGTACAGATGGTGCCTGACTTATGATGGATGAAATGGTGATTTTATTACTCTACGATGGTGCGAAGGGAACCTGCATTCAGTAGAAACCATGCTTTGAATTCTGCTCTTTCCCTGGAAAGTAGTATGTTGCATGATGCTCTCTTGTGATGCTGTGTTTGCTTCTCTTTCTTTGCTAACTTTTAGAAACTTTTGTTATGGTATATTTCAAACCTATAGAAAAACTAGTATAACAAAGCCACATTTGGCCAAGCTTTATTAATGTTTTTTTCCCCTTTCTTCCGTTGAGTGGGTACAAGTTCTGCATTTCTTGTCCTCAAACACCTCCTGTCCAGGTTTTTGTTTCCAATACAGTGAGCCCAGTCAGCCAGGTTTTCTTGAAGAGAGGAGGCCCAAGGCAAGGTAGAGTCCTTGTAGACAAGGAGAGCACTGCCCCACCAAGGAGGGGTCCTAGAAGGGGCAGAGGTTCCAGAAGGCACCTCTCAGCCTGCCAAGGGTGTGACCTGCACCAATCATGCCGGACCTGAAGCCAGAGATGAGTCCCTGCCGGGATGTGGCCTCCCCTCTGCAAACCTGTAGTTGCAGTCAGTCAGTCTTGCCTTCTGTTGAAAATACATGGCTTTAAATTGGTGAGCAGAAAGTACAAGATGTCTCTTTTCCTTTCTTAACCTCAGATCTGCTGCCCATTTATTAATTGGGTTGTTTGATTTTTTTGTTGTTAAATTGAATAATTTTTTGTATGTCTTGGATATGAATCTCTTATTTGTTGTATCATGTATGAATATTTTCTCCCATTCAGTAGAATATCTTTTTAATCTACTTATATTTTCTTTCCTTGTGTAAAAAATTTCTAATTTGAAGACATCCTAATTGTTTATTTTTGGTTTTATTTCCCTTGCCTTAGGGGTGGTGTCTCCAAAGACATATTTACCATTAGTGTCACGAAACATTGCACCAGTTTTTTTTTTCTATATATTTTAATATTCAGGTCTTAAATCTAAGAGTCTAAGCCATTTAGACACTTCTGTATGGCGCTAGAGAACGTGCTCACAGCCACAAGCAAAGTGGGCACCGGGCCTTCCCTGTGCCTAGGGGAACATCCCCTGGGCTGCGAGTGTGAGCCTCACAGGGCGCCCTGTGACACTTAGTGCCCTGGGTGCTTGACATGTGTCCTATGGTGGGGTCCACCTAGTGTGTGTTTCTTGGGCAGGGTTTGCCCAGAAAGAGTTCCTCAGGGTGGGGCTGGAGAACAGAATGCTCTTTACACTCTGCCAGAGAAGAGGTTCCTTTGGAACTATTTTACACAAAAATCAAAAAAAATTCAGGTCCTCACTACACTCAGGTACACATACTTCTATGTATACCTAGTGGGACAGCAGATTTAGGAACACACGTACACGCGCAGATACACATATATTGCCATAGAATTTTCTGTTTCTTCTGGTTCTCATCCAGTCAAATGAGAGAAATTTGGTGAACTCTTTCTCCATATTCATTAATATTGCTTGAGCCAACCAATTGGTGTTCGTGATATTGGATTTTGAAGTTCTACTCCAGAAGAACATACTGGTTTACAAATGCCAAATTGAAAAAAAGAAGTCAATTTTGGCAGATGGGAAAGTTTGCTATGGAAACAGCTTGATTCTGTCATTACCTGCAACCAGATCACCTGTCTTTCTGATACAAATTCTCAAGCAGATGGTATATTTCAATTTAATAACTTTATTGGCAATGAAAAAAATGCAAAGAGCTGCCAAAAGTAATGCATTGAGTAGCTGTGTTTAGAAACAGGTGTTATGCCACATGTCTTAACTTCTAAGGAAAGTGAGGGGAAAAAAGAACAGAGTTTTAATTTCTCAACTCAGGTAAGACTTTTGGGGCTGGTGGAGGATTTTTCAAATAGAACAGAATTCAGAAAACTTTTATTGATACAAATCTTTATTGTTTTTGATTAATGCTGAATTTACTGTGTGCTTATTATGTGCCAGGCTCAGCTCCTTACAAGGCTCAGTGATTTTCTAGGCCCACAGCACCAGCTCACCTAGGACTTTGTTAGATATGCAGGGCCAAGCTAGAGCTGCTGAGTCAGAAACCTGGGAGGGGAGGGGGGTTTCTGGTTTTTTTGTTTGTTTTCTGTTTTAATTGTTAACTGTTAACTGTTTTAAAATTAAAACAATCTGTTTTAATTGTTAACTGTTTAATTTTGTTAATTTTCTGTTTTCTGTTTTGTTTGTTTTCTGTTTTAATAAGCATTCCAGCTGTGTAGATGTTGTTTGTGGGACCACCTGACATAGCTTATCACACTGAGACTTACCATTGACTCAGTTTCACAGATTAGGATACTGATGAGCAGCTCTTTACCTGGGAGTGGTAGAGTGACCCTCTTTAGAACTCAGGAGGGCTGACCTCACCCTGGGAGAGGCCATTTCTATAATAGTGCAAGTGGGGCTTCATTTCAGACTTTCACATCTGCCATGAGTTTGCATTTCAGAGCAATGGCAATGATGTCTTTCCGCAAGAACAGAGAAGAATCGGGAGTGGGCGTGGAGACTCCGAGTGGGACCCACAGGACCAGTGTGCAGAGGGCCACGGCAGGGGTGGACAGATCCCGGACACCAGGCGGCCCTCAGCCACCTGCAGTACGCTCTGGGCTGCAGACGGGACAGTGCTCACAGCTGCCTCTGCAGAAAGTGTGGAGGACTCCAATTGTCCCCTCCAATGTAAAATCTACTGACTATTGAAAATGTAATATTCAGAGTTAGCTCCACAAAGGGGGATGTGGAAATGTTGTCACTCTCCAGTCTCCTTGGTCAGTCCTCAGCACTCCCCAGCCCTCATCTGGAAAGCATTTGTAACAGGGCTCGAGGACTCCAGGTGATGCTCTGAACACACGGTGGCCCACGAACTGTTCCAGGGCCGTGCATTCCGGGCAGGAAGCTTTAACCTAAATAGCTAACTTTCAAGCTCCTATAGACACAGGGTCTGATGCAGATTTAAGTTTTGCTCTGACCAGAGAAACAGTAGTAATATCTAGTAGTAATGTCTAGACTTTAAAATAGACAAACTATTCCAGAAATGTGCTCTTAATTCTCATAGCTACCTGATGATATATTATTATTACTCCACGTACAGAGGAGGAAACAACAGATAATGATTAAGTGATTGAAGATGATACAAGTGGAAGAAGGGGGGATACAGTCTCCTCTTCTGGCCTTGGATTCATCACTCTTCCTCTGTCCTGGGAAAGGCCCAGGTGGCGATCCCAGCTAATGCAAATTCACTAATGTCGATTCCTTTCTACAGATTCAGATTATGATTCAGACTGACTCACTGCCTGCACTTACTCTAGTTATGAGAAAGAACAATTGCTATTTTAAATATGTCTGAAAACTCCAAAGTAATCTACCCAACATTTATAAAATGTCTGTTTTTTATGTCTTTCTGTTACCACCTTTCTTTAGGGGAGGCTGAAGTGTATGACTCACTTAAGAATGTTATTCCAAGTGAATCTTTTTGAATTTTATCTATGCATTTAACTGTTAGAAGCTAACTTTTTAATTTTTTTTTTTTTTTTACCTTTCTGAAGTAGTTTAGAGGCATTGTGCCTTAGGCAGGGTTTTTGAAGTCCCTTAGCCATGTATGAAGATTTTGCTAGAAGCAAAAAGCATATGGTGCTTGCTTAAAAGTGGCTGTGGCTTGATATTTTAATGAAATCTGAGACACAGCACCTTTTCAATTCGCTGAAAAATAAGACCTGCCACTGTCACCTATCTTCAGGCAGAGCTCGAGGGGTCCCCAGTAGCCTGCCTCTGGGGCACTCAGGACAGCTGTAGTTATTGGAACTGGAGGAAACCGGCTGGCACTTCACACATCTCAAGACTGCAGAGAGGTTGCTTGGCAAAAACTTTTTCCTTCTCCAAAATTACATCTGCAATCATCCCTCACTCCCTTTTACTTGGCTTCCTAAAAAACTAATTTTAAACTTCTTTGGCTACCTCTGCAATTTTTCTAACATTTTCATGCTGCATTCTGAAAAAAAAATCTATATCTGATAAAAATATCATTTGCAATAAAGAAGACCAATATAACTTCTGTATTCAATTAAAACTTCTTTTTGATGATATTTCAATGCTTTAAACAACTTTACTGAGGCAATTCACGTATCACTGTTTTCCCGTTGTAAGTCTACAATTCAATGTTCTTAGTCCATTTACATCGTGTGACTGTCACCACATCTACTTTTAGAACATTTCCATCACCTCCTAAAAAAACCCTAATATCTTTTTACAGTCAACTGACTGAAGTGTTTAAGAGAGGCTTTCAATTTATTTTCCATTGAAGAGATCTCAATACTGCCCACAAACTTGACAATTCTAACAAGAGCTGGCCACGCTCTTAGCACCTTGCACTTATGTTCCTCCTGAGCATGAACATGGTGTTGGAAAGACTCCCTTCTTAATAAAGATGAAAAATCATTTCAATCATTTTAGCCTTGGCGCTGTACCATATTGATATTTCTGATCTTAAATTTATAAGTATTAGTTCGACAGGGAGCAGGGCAAGTTAACTTACTTACCCACACCCCCACCGACCACCACCAGCCAATGTAAAGTCAGGATGAAGCAATGATGTACAGGAAGCAGACACTCTAAACCATGGCTGTGGCTCTGCTGCTTTAGCCTCATAACCCAGGGAAAATTCCCACGTGTTTGGCCTCAGTTTCTTCTTTTGTATGGAACTCACTAATTATTTAGAAAAGCACCTTGTAAATTGCAAGGCACAGGCAAAGGGAGGGATGGACCTATATCAGGGCAGATGACGAGTCTAGTCCCCCCATCACAGGATATACTGGGGTGTATGGGTCGTCTGAGCCAACTGTGGTATGTGAGTCACAGGGGTAGGGTGCTGACATCTTCCTGAGAGCCCAATTTTATTCTGTTCTTTTTATTGAGATAGCATTGTTTATGATATGACAGACGTCTCAGGTATACGGCTTTATATTTGGACATATGTACATACTACACCACGATCACCACCAAAAGTCAACTTTTCATCCCTGAATCCGTTTTATCCCTTGTAGGGTAAATGGAAGGGATTGGGTTTTTTCCGCCCTTTCGTCATTAGCATCTATGATCAACACCTGTGGTCTTACATGTGGCGTAGCCTACAAGGCTCCTTTGAAATTAGAGCGGGACGCTTGAGCACCCTGGGGCAATAGGTATGCATCCTGAGGTATGACGGGGGGGGCCCGCCGCCCCGGGACTGATCAGTGGAACACCTTGTTAATAAGACGGGAGCCATGGGTGGGAGTTGGGTGTATATCATTGGATTCACCCTTCCTAAAGCCAAAATCCAGTGTTCAGTTTGACCTACCCCTCTGTCAATAAAAAGGCCAGGATCTTGCTCTCGAGCAGCATCCTGCATTGTGCAGCCTGCTCCATCACTCCCATGTATCACGGTGGTATTGCCAATGCAACACTTACACGAGTGCCTGATGGTGGCACCTGGAGTATGGCGTGGGCGTGCATGAGTGGGTGCACCTGAGCTGAGAGACTCAGCATATAAGGGCGAGGCGGCAGAGAACTGTGCAGAAGAGTACAGTGGAGAGCGTCAGAGAACAGTAGAGACCAGCAAAGAGGGTATAGGGATTTGCAAAGGGGTCCAAGTTGCTGTCTCCCTGCTGGTTTGTTTCCCCTGACCTGTAGGGCTGATGCCCAGGGCTCCACGATTCTCGTTCAAGCTGCCTGAAGCCTGATGAACCTACCCGGCCCGGGACGCTTGCAGAACACCCATCCCTGATTCCAGTCCCCTCTGGTAACCACCATTCTGTTGTCAAAGTATAAGAGTTGGTTTTCTTTTGCTTACTGGCTATGTTTCTTTTAAACAAACTCAATTTTAAATCCATGGTGGTTAGTGCTTTGCAAAGCACTTCATGATGCTGTGACCTCCTATGAGGTCACAGAGTGGGCGCACAGAGAAGCTGGAACTTGGTGTGCATGCCATCCTGTAAGTTCCTTCAAGTTGGACTTGGTGATTCTTCCCTGACAGAGGGTAGGGCCCCTCCAGCTGGATCACTCCAGAATGTACAGAATGTTAGACCTTTCTTTACCCGATGTCTGAGCCCACAGGTCTCTGGCACAGCCCACTGATACTTAAGGCACGTATCATGAAATGAACCAACCTGATCATCATCAATGGTCTTTGCCCATTGCTAATAAGCTAACCAGGCCTACTTGAAAGAACAAAAGTCACAGAAGAGTTGGTTTGGTTCATTAAATGGAAAACATAAAACCTAAGGGGGAAGTAAATTCACGTAAACTAACTTTTTTTGAGTTGTACATTAAAATGACATTATTGTCTTAAATCTTGAAAGAGACACATTGAATTCTATTTTTTTTAAGAGTTATTAAAACATTTTAAAAATGACCTGTCACCTTGTGAGTTCTGAATCAAGCACTGCATAAATTTCCCATGGATTTATTGCAAATGAGCCAGCTTGCCTATGATTCTATCTGCTGTTACACAAACACAGGTCACCTCAGCTGTGTTGACCTTACTGCTCTGGGAGACAACCCAACACCGCCCCCCCCCCTCCCGCCAGAGGCTAAACAATTCTTAGAGACAGCAAAGCACCAGCCAGGCAGGACATGCCCTTGGATATGCAAACTAACCAAGCCAGAGCCAGCCCTCCCCTCTTAGCCCATACACCCCAGGAGACAGTATTTCTCTGCCTTAATCACACCAGGGCCAGGCACCAGCCAACTAAAGACCACCCACAGCCAAAGTCCACCCAAATTATACAAACTGGTCCATCCTGTGATGTGTGCCCTGCCCTGCCTCACTCTTCCCTCAGAAACCCCTCAAAAGGCTTTGGCCAAAACCTTCCCCCTCTCTCTGTCTTCTTCCTCCAGATCACCCCCAGGGGGCACTGGTGGTGTGCGGGGTGAGGGTGGGGGCCTCCTGTCCTCCTGTCCCTACACCCAATGAGTATAATAAACTGTTTTCCTGTTTCTGTCTCCTCTAGTGGCTGCACTTAACTGGCCTTATTATAAAAGAATATAAACTATCTGTGTTTGGATTTCTTCCTTTTTTAGGTCCCACAACACACTGTTTTCATATTGCAAGAAAATATGGAATTAAAGTTATTCCTCAAATGACAGTAGTTTTCTTTATTAACATGAAATGTACACTCCACAGTGCTGTTTTTGCTTGTGCCTTTACATGCATGCCAGAAACTCTCTTTTGGCTCAGAGTTAACTGAACACAGTTTAATCAGGGTAATGCCAGTGGTGCTCAACACTTCACTGTAAACTGAAGCAATGACATCACAAGCCTCTGTGACCAGCGTCCCCACCAAGGCAGTGCCACGGGGATGACAGCTGCTGAGGCTGACAACTGGGGTTTAGGAGGCATCCCAGCTTCAGAGAGGCTAGAATAGAAAGAAACATGTCTTAGTACTGACAAAGTTTCTTTGTTTGAGCAAGTTTTAGTCAGGCTCCTGAAGCTTCTCCTAGGCCCATCTGTGCGCTTCCTTGCAAAATCCACTGTTAGCAAGAACATTGTTAAGTTCATTTACCAAGAACCCTCACCCTTGATATCTGATCATCCTCAACATCTGAGCAGGTTCCTCATCCTCCACTCCCTTCTCATTCCGAAGTGATATCCGATCACTCTGCTGGCCTGCCCTCAGCAAGACTCCTGTTAGGTTATAGCCAAGCTCTCTCTTATCCTGATCATTCCTTTTAGTGGCTTTTCATCCACTGCCCCTCCCCCTGTGCTTTGGTGATAAATCCTTACTTGCTCATGCTGAATTAAACTGTCCTAAAAACAACCTGCCTTACCAGCTCATCTCTCTCTCTGTCTCTCTCTCTCTCTCTCTCAAATTCAAACTCAAGTGCTCTGACCTGCTTCTCCCTGCTGATTCAGGCTCCAGCTGTTCTATACTGAGAGCCTCAGGCTAAGTCAGTAATCCTTGCTCTGCACCCATCCCCGAAGCTCTCCAAAAACTCTGTCCTGTGTGCCAACTCACGTGCCCCTTTACCCAGCACAGTGCCAGGTCTAGGAGTCCCTGGCGGTGGTGTGCCCTGAATCAGCAACCACAGGCTGCTCTGCGCAGCAGCTGCTCCCCGTCTCGTGAGCGGCGCTGCACCATCATCACTATGAACAAGGTTCACTTAAAGTTTCTCTGCCCAAGGAACAGCTACTTTTACATCTGATAAAATAGACTTCCTATTAAGTATGGTAAAAAGTAACAGAGCTGGACACTGTATGATCACTAAGGGCCTAATACAATAAGAAGAAATAACACTTATGAATATATATGCACCAGATGATGAAGCACCGAGATATGTAAGACAACTAATAACGAAACTAAAGAGACATAGTGACTGAAACTTTAATACTCCACTTAGAACAGTGGACAAATCAATAAGATACGAGGAGATGGAAGACGTCCCAGGCTAAAGGATGGGGAGGATCAAAATGACTGTCCTGCCTGGAATGATATATAAATTTAACATGATCCCCATTAAAATACCAGCAATGTTTTTCAAAGAAATTGAAAAAAAATTGAAATTTATATAGAACCATAAACGGCCTTGAATTGCAAAAGAAACCTGAAAAAAAAAATAAAGGAGAGAAATGGAGTTATCACATACCTTACTTCAAACTTGATTATAAACTAACAGTACTAAGAACAGCATGGTATTGGCACAAAAATAGATACAGGGATTCATGGACTAGAATCGAAGGCCCAGAAATAAACATAAAACACTTTTAAAAAACAGTGAACATCAATAAACTATATGAGGGCCCTGAGGTTAAGAGAGAGGCAGAAGGAACAAGAGGATACAAGAAATGGAGGTAGAGAAAATAAAAATAAATAAAACACTTCACCCAGGGCCTCCCTGGTGGCACAAGAGGTTAAGTCGCAGCAATAGGAAGCTCTCTGAAGCCACTGCAGCACGAGTTCGATCCCTGGCCAGGAAGCTTCCCCATGGTGCAACAGACCTCTCTTGCCTTGCCCGCTGCTCCCCTCAGCAGTGTATTTCTGTCCATCTCCCTGTTCTGCTCCCCTCTCTGTCTCTGGTAAATCCTCCCCACACCCACACCTCTGGCCTACACCCCAGTTCTTCTATGCATAAAAAAAACCAAAACACTTCACCCAGAAGTGACCCCATTGCGCTGTTTGCTGCCCAAGAAGTTAAAGCTGGAAGGCCGCTTTGAAACCCTCGGGCAGTGCTCCAGAATAATCAATGCTTGGGCTTTGCGGGTGGTTCTCACCAGCCACAGGCCTGGAGAAAGCCCAGAGCTCCCCCAACCTCATTTTCCTGCTGTATGAAATATAAGCAACAACACTGAGGTACCCAGGAATGAAATAAAGCAGTCTGCAGAGTGCTTGGTAGTGACTATCACTGTTGTTGACAGTATTGGTGTGGTATTGTCCATCTTCTTCCTCCTCGTTGTCATCCCCCTTCCCCTCCCCTTGCCCCAGTCTCAGCAGTCCCTAAGGTCATAGTGTTCTCCTTTTCTCAGGACACAGGGCTGCTTCACTCACAGCATCTGTCACCCTTGACCTGCGGCCCTGTTGATGTTCGTTCGAGCACTTTTTGGAATTGATTTGTTTCTAGGGCTGCTGTAGCCAATCACCTCCAACTTGGGTGACTAAAGCCACAGAAAATTGTACTCTCACAGTTCTGGAGACCAGAAGTCTGAAACCAAGCTTTCAGGCGGCCATGTTCTCTTCAGAAACTCAAGGAAGCACTGCCCTTGGCTCTTGCAGCTGCTGCAGAACTTGGCTCCTGGCTGTGGCTACATTGCTCCAGCCTCCGCTTCATTCTCACGCGGCCTGCTCTGTCTTGTCTCTCTGCATCCTTTCCTCTTCTCATATGGACACCAATTGTTGGATTTCAGTATGAGCTAGTATGAGCTAGAGTGCAACTGCAAAGACCAACAAGGTCACAATTCTATGTGGACATGAATCGGGGGGATGACACGATACAGCCCCCCAGAGCCGTTTAAGTTCAGCACAGCATGTTCTCACCACAAAGAAGATCGGGTTGTCCTATTCTCTCCCACACTCACCCTCCAAATGTCCCGCCTACACAGGGTGGCATGGAGGGACCAGCTGAAGTGCTGGTGACATCTTTACTGCAAACCAGGACACCAGGCCATTTTGAAAATCCCCAAACTGCTAACTGTGCAAACTAATTTGAATAACAATCCCCTGGAGCTATTATGTATTGTTTCTTTTCTCTAAGAGCAGTTTCTGGGTATGTTCTTGAGAAAAAACAAACACAAAATAGTGCCCTTGAGTTCTATGAATTGAAAAGAGCCCAACTGAAAATACATTTAAAAAACTCCAACCTTTGGCAGCAGATATTTCATAGCAATATAGTAGAAGGCACCTCCTTGATCTAGAATATTGCCATTTAGAAAACATTACTATAAGAGCACAAGTCATATCTTAGTTTTTATTTCCTGAAACATTTCTTCTTTTCTCTCTCTCAAATGGAAACTCTGCCCCCATTAAATCAGGTTCTATCTTCCCTCTCCCCCCGAGCCCCTACTCTGGCAATCACCATTCTGTTTGCCGTCTCTGCACATCTGACTACTCCATGTACCTCACATTGTTCTCTCTCCACATACATTTGTGTTCTGGTAGGAGTGGGCTGCGTGGAGGAAAGGAGACCCGAGAAGAGGAGAGAGGGGCTTGGGATGATAAATCTGAATAAAGTTGATGATGATTTTAGCTGCTTTACCCAGTCTTGTTGGGGCCACATATTAGCATTGTGGGAGGTCTGACTTAACCCTTACCACAAGCCTAAAGGTAGAGCTCAATTCTTCTTAGAGAGATTGAGCAAGCTGCCTGCTAGGGTGTGGGACTAATATGTAGCTCAGTGGATCTCGGTGACCCTCTACCTCGCTTTTATTTAAATTGCCCGTCTTTTAGTCCTTGGGGTGCGGGACATGGAGGACATCATAACTTCCGCTTCCAGCTCACTGGCAAGGGGCAGTCTGGCCACTCAGGAAGAGCCTGCCTGTGTCCCCAAGAGATGGGATCTGCGATCCAACGTTTCTTTCACCTTGGAACCAAGCGCTAAGTGGAGAGAAGTGCTTGCACATGCTCAGTCAAGTTCTCTTTCAGGAGAAAGACGTAAATAGGGAGTCACACTTGAAAGCAACCCCATCAGACCAAGGGTAGACTTTCCGCTCAGCCCGGGACTCAGACAATGCCAGGATGACAGGCGCCCACACAGGCAACTTGTGCAGTCGTCGGTGGGCCTTGTGGGGCACTTTCTTGGTGTGCCGGTGGCTGTGACCCCTGTGTGGTCTTGGCCCTTGGTCACCCCAGTGACAATGGTCATCTCATCCTGCCCAAACACTTGGTTCATGGGGACCCGCCACTCCAGTCACTTGCGGGTCCAGTCCAGCATTTGGCCACCATGCCTGCTTTCAGCTGGATCTCCTTGAGGTGGGCCTTCTTCTGGCGCAGAGGCAGCGGGTGCATTTGGCTGTGGGCGAGGTCGCGATGGCCTTCTTCCTACTGCTGACACCCTTCTCTAGCTGCCTCTTACTCTCTTCATTCTGCCACTTCTCACAGCATTTGGTGAAAACCTTTCTCTTAGACTTATGCCAGCTCTATAGAAGTGTCTTTTGCATTCATCACTGACAGGCTCCGCAAAGACGGTCCTAAAGGTACGGAGGTCACGAGGGGCTTCCATGTAGCCCACCATGCCCACCACCACCATGGGCCATGTCTCCACAATGATCCCAGCCTCACAACATCCTTCTCTTTCACCTTGGAACCTGGCCTGTCCGCCTCCTAGGCATCTAGGCTCATGCCCGCCTTGTCATCTAGGAAGGCAATGAGGTGGACGGGCTTGGTGGAATCACCCGTGGGGAAAACTCTTCACCTTCCCATGGTGTTGGCTGCTGCACTTTCCAGACAAGAAGCCCAAGGACCCACGTCTGGGAGCAGAGAACTTCCAGTGAGTCACAGCTCAGTCAAAAGCTGCTGGTAGAGGGCTAATTTATATATTTAAGCTTTCTGCAGCTAACATACTTATTTTTCTCTAATAAGAAAAAGATAAGTTTAAACATGAATAGTATGTCTCAATTTTCTACTATTTCTGTTTTGAACTTAAGATGCATAGATGTGACGGGCAGAAATGGAAAACAGAGACAGTGAAATGGAGGGAGACGGAGACCGGCAAACCTGCTATTTCAGGCATCCAAGACAGCAGCCAAATCCTCTGCTAAATCAAGGGGCTGAAACTTAATACTATTCCTTATCAAGAAAGCCAACTTTCTAATTTAAACCTAGGGCCAAAATATTTCAATACCAGCTGCTCCAACTTCTAATAATTTCCAACATATTTTTATTGTTCAGATTTCTAATAACATCAAACACACATCTTCTTCAGCATGAGGAACACATTTAGTTCAAAAAGAGCCAAGATGGAAAACATTTGAAGTACACGACCGAGTTACAGGAGTGAACCAGCCCCCAGGTTAGCAATTTCCATGTGGGTTTCCCCCAGATTCGGCTAAGAGAAGAGATTCGTTTGTCATAATGGAGGATCAGCTCAGGTTTCTTGAGATAATGTCTAACAATCAACCTAAACACATAAACCTGTTCTGAGTTAACCTCCGCTGGGTAACATTATCCAAAGATCTGGAATATATAGAAGAGGATGACTTGGGAACAAGATGGTTCTGGAGGAGGGGAGATGGATGTCCCAGGGTCTGTCTTTGCTTTTCCCACCTATTCTCTCTGAGAAATCTCCTGACTTCCAAGAATCCAAACACGCTCAAGATATTGTTCCTTTTCTTGAGCTCAAAAATCCAAGGAATATCAACTCTTAGATCTCTCACACCCAACACACCCAAATAGGAACTCAGCAACTTCACCCCATTTTCTGTGTCTCAATCCCCAGCACCACTGTCCTCCCAGTTACCAAGCAGAGTCCCGGAGCCGTCCTTGGCCTCTCCCTCCCCCTCACTCCTGGCCTTCAACCAACCATCTATTCTCCATCTTAAAAAACTCGAACATCCACCTACTTCTTTTTGTCCACACTGTCACTGCTTGCATTTGGGGGTGCTCTCACCTCTCAACCAAGTTGCAGCAACCTACCGGCCCTAAGGTACCCCTCCTCACTCTGGCCACTCTCCACTTCTGCTGCATCCATAATCTTCCACCAAGGGAACAGGACAAGGTTGTCAAGCCATCATTGGCTTCCTACTGGCCTTGGAAGAAAGTTCAAATTCCCTGCCATGATATACAAGGGTGTGTGAAACTCATTAGAAGATTGTGAGAGTAACTGGGGGATCATAACCCAAAAAATACAGAACAGGAATGGAGCATTTCCTCCAAAAGGGGGAGTGTGGGCACTGCTGTTTCCTACACACTGTGTCCTAAGTTGTGACATAAGATACCTTCCCTACCATGACTGTAGTGAAGACAAGTTCCAAAAACACTGATAGACAAGACTTTACATGATCTGGCCCTCTGCTCCCCCTTCCAACATTCTCAAGTCACATGGGGGATCTCAAATTCTTAACTGTCTGCTACTTCCAGTCTTTTGCCTGCGCTGTTCCCTTTCCCTGACGTTCATTGCTTGGCCCGCACCCTGTTCCGCCCCAGCCCAGCATGGTGAGTTCTTACTCTTCAGATCTTGACTTCAACCTCTGTGCCTTCTGGAAGCCCTCTTGGACCCTGTGGTGGGGCTAGGCTGCCCACTGTATGTCCCCACAACATCCTCAGTCCCCATTGCAGCACACACCACACCCCAGTGCAATCCCCTGTCCTAAGTTTGTTTTCCTGTTAATGACTCCATTAGGAGAGGAATCACATCTGCCCTTTCACCTCAACATACTGTAGAGTATGAGCAAACACGAGCCAATTCATCAATTCAAGTGATATTTACCAAGAGTTGCTTGAATGCCTCTGATGTATGAGATCCTGTGGACACACAAAAATAAACAAGGCAGAATTATTGCCTTGAAATCAGAGATAACATATCCCTGATCTCTGCAGCAAGGTTTGTTCACCCCGAAAGCAGGGCTCATGGGCAGTTCCCATATCCGCCAGTGAGACGCTAAAGGATCGTGAAAGATTCCTTTGTGCCCCAAGTAAATATCAAACAAAACTCCCGTTCACATGCTGGTTTCAGAGTGTGACTTCCAGCATAGAAATCTCATATTACATATGAAATTTTTATATGAAAATTATATTTCTATCTTATATAAAATTTCATATGAAAATGTGAAATAGATATGAAACCCATGATTTACTGAGAAATTTAATAATTTTCAGTAAAGATAAGGTGTCATTCCTTAGTGCTAAGGCAGGCACGAGGGTTTTACCAAGTTCCTAATGCACCTGGGAAGGGGTACATCATAAATACCAGTTATTCACGCCTCTTAATTCATATTTATTCTTTTAATGAGTTCATTTTAGTGTTTTCTGAAATAAAATGATGCTGGGTGGAAAGGGAAGGAACATGAGAGTTCCAGCCGCTGGCAATAGGTGTGTGAGACGATTAGAGGAGGATGCGGGTCTGGGGAGACAGGCCCCCCATTTCTGCCTCTTTGCAGTGCATACCCAGGGCTCTGCTCAGAGCCCCAGCCCCAGCCTTGCCCTGCTTTGGCCTGCCTGGCTTGCCCTAGCCAAGGTACCTCATTTTTCTGAACCCTATGACCTGCGCAGGGGCCCACAGAGTGTGTGGGAAGGATGACGATGCAGGGGTGGGCGGGGCCCCTCCTCAGTGTAGGTTCTCGACACAGGGAGCACAGCAATGAGGACAGAGAGGGAAACGTCCTCAGAGGCGTAAGTGGGTTCTCTAAAACAGAGAGGGCATCCTCCACCTCCCCCAGAAAGCTTCCCTAGGTGGGGCCTGAGTGGGGGTGGGGAAGTAGGATGAAGCAGTTGTCACAGCTGCAACCCACTAGGTCTGAGCACCAGTGAAAAGTTAGACAATCCAGGATTAAGCAATGGAGAGGGCTTTTCTAAACCATTAAGTCATACGGTGTACTCTCTTTTACATTTGGCTCCTTTTCTTTTTCCTTTATGTATATTTTGAGCTTCTGGGGCTGGCAAATATTCTACCAACACCACCCCCCCACCCCCAATAAAAAAGTTTTCTTTAGTGACCACATCAGTTTGAGAAAATAATCCAAGGAGTAACTCCTGCCTTATTATTCCCTTCAGCCTTCGAGTCATTCTGCTTATCTGATGGAAATGTGCCCAGGAGCACCCCAAGACAGAGTGTTCCCTATTTCCTTACGTGCTGGAAGACGGGAAGGAAATGCGAGCGAAGGCCAAGCCAGCTGGACCCAGGGAAATTGAATACCCATCGTCTTTGTTCAAAATAATTTTAACTGATACCTTTGAGAAAACTAATATGAACCATGCGAGGGAGTCTTTGCATCTCTGCAAACATTTAATATAAAACATGCACAAAATAGTCAACGGGCTTTGAAAGAAAGGTAGTTTGTTTTCCTCAGAGAACGTCTAGAGGTCAGATTTCCATGGCATTTCTGTAAGAGAGGGGGTAGGTTGTATTATGGGAGTTGAGGGGTGGGTAGTGGCTCCTCCAGTTCACCAAGGTGAGTGAAAGCGGTGAATTATATGTTAACTGGATTGGGCCACAGCACCCAGATATTAGTCTAACATCATCTAGACGTTTTTCTGAAGGCGTTTCATGGATGAGATTAACAATTAAGTCAGTAAAATTTGAATAAAACAGATGCCCTTCCATCACGTGGGTAGAAGGCCTCTTCCAGTTAATCAAAAGATTTAAAAGAAAAAAGACTGAGTCCCCCCACCCCCTCAGGGCTGCCTCCACTTCCATGGAAGTCTGTGTTGTGTTTAGCGTAAGATGTGAGAACAGATCTGGCCTACACAGAAAAGACCAGTTCTCCAGGGCCTGGGGAAGAGGAAGGGACTAAAACTAAGGTCCCAGGGGAGGGAAAATCAAGCTGGATTGCCACTTACAGAAACCAGCTAGTCAAACTGCTGTGGTCTCTCATGTCCGCGAAGACTCCAGGAATCCCCAGAGTGAAGCGTGGGGCAGGCTTTGGGGCAGTAGGACTTCAAGCTAAAAAGAAAGTGTTTTCCATCACCAATAACTTAATGGAAACAAGGATACCATGCACACGTGCACACACCACCATTGTTCCTGTAGCGAAGGGTGAAGCAGGGGCCAGGATTAGTGACGCTGGTGCTTTGCCCTCCTCCATGTCCTTTCATTCTGTTCCCTTCTAATTCATCACCACTGCCTTCAATTTCCCCTACCTATCTCCCACTGTCCACGTCCCCCAGCCCGCAGTCACCAAGTCGGTTACGACCTGAATGAGCGTATTAAAGACTATGCGTTCTGCATGGAGGAATCCTTGTAACTTGCTTAACTCAGATTTTCCAAATCATAGTTGACCCTAGAATACTTGATTCCTACACTACCTCTCCCAAGACTTTGTGCCACAGAAGGGAGACACTCCTGATCTTCTCCCTGGGAGGCCTGTAGCACCCCACTCTGTCCTCACCAGGACCGCCTGCCTAGGACGTGGCCCGTCGGTGAGGCTGCCTCCTGCTGCGCTGCTCTGCGGGGCTCGAACTTGGGAAGTTTTCTGTGACGCGAAGAAACCCTTGCTCCTGGGATGAGGAGGGAAGATGGGTTGAGAAAAACTTCTGTCCAAAGGCCTCCAAGGAGAGACAGGGGGGCCACCCCACTGCTGGAGCCACCTGTCTCTGCACAGTCCCTTTGCCCCCCAGCCCCCCAATTAGAAGGAATGAATTCAGTCAACCTGCTGCTTGGGGCGTATTCCTGGGCCGCCTCTGCAGTGAGTGTGAGCGAACATACATCAAGTGTTCGGGGACTTTCTATTGCTTTTGATCAACACCTTTTGCAGAGGCCCCAGGAGGCTCTCAGACCACAGAGGGCAGGCGTGAGCGTCATTCTGGGCAGCGCTGGCAGGGGCCCGCCACTCAGACGCCTATGTTCTTCCCCCCACTTCTATTTTGGGCTGTTCCCTTGGAGGATTCCTACTGCATTTTCTTTCCCTTCTGTTCTTCTTCTTCTTTTCTTTTTTTTTTTGGTAGGGCTACATTGAATGAGGTGCCCCCCAGCCCCGGGCCACGGGCATGCCCTGGACATCACCAGATTCTTCCCTGCACTGCAGGAAGCTTGGTGCTCTAATTTCCACATGGCACTTATGCAAAGGTGTTTAACCAGCATGTTTATTTAGGTTTCTATTTATTTACACACACGGTCAGCTATTTACCTGGTGTTTATTATGCTAGACACTGTTCTAGAGGCTGGGAATTCAGTGGAGAATAAAATTGTCCAAACCTCCTCCTTCACAGAGCTAACAGGGAGGTAGACAATACACAGATAAATGAAACAAATAAATATGAAAACAGCAGTAGGATGGTGGAAAGTGCTATGAAGAAAAATGAAACAGGAGCTGGGGTCTCCTGGAGGGCCTGCATCTGTTGAATGTGTGGTTGTCTAGAAAGCTGTGTAGGGGTGGGGGGGGGTGGTGAGCTTGTGGCCTGATGGACTGCAGGTGCTGTGCAAATGGCCGAGGCCTTGCATTTGACCTTTCATATTTAGTTGGCATCAATAACGACATCTTCTATCTCTTTTGCAAATAGACACATGAACCAATGCAGACTCTTCTATGTATACAAAGATCTGTGTGCTTTAAAATAATTCCTTATCTCAGCAGATAAACTAAAAACCGTATCCTTGCCTAAGCATGCGTGTGTTTTCTTTAGGTGCATACTTCACCATTGATATACAAAAAGCGCCCCTTAGAGACACTTTTTCTAACTGCTTGCATGGCGGTTTTGTGAGACTGGAGTGGAGAGGCGAGAGGCTCTCCTGGGCATGCTCGCTTCTGGCAGGACCGGAGGCTGCAGCGCAGGCGTCCTCCTGTGCCGTCGGGGCGCCTTAGCTGCCCTCACACCGGTACTGCTTTCCCGTAAAGGAGTCATCGGCCGTGGGCGAACGGGTCAACTTCAGGAAAACATGGTGTGCTGAGAATTTGGAGACCCCAGGGGCCCCTGGGTGTGTGATGGGGGTTAGTCAGGAGAGAGGCATGGTAGTGCCTCAGGGCCTCTTCTTGTGGGTAGATTTCCCAGACCATCATTTATATTCCTCCCCGTGCGGTGCCTCGGCACCCTTGCCCTCTGGTTGTGCTTGGCTGTGTGAGTGCAGCAGAGTCTCAGGCTTCCCTGAGGATCTGCTTACAACGCAGAGCAGAATCGGCTGCACCTAAGTCTGGGCGGGGCCGGCCGTCTGCACTGTCACCGAGCCAAGGGAACCCCTGCAGCCCGCCAGGCTCAGGCGATTGAGTGTGACCCGCAGAGGACCAGGCTCAAATTCTGCTCTGCCCTTAATGAACTCTGCAACTTAAGATCTTAAAATCTCCGTTTTCTTAACTTAGAATGAGCATAAGTACGCGGCAAATTCATGGATAGTGGCTATTACCCACATTGCTTTGTGTTTTCATATGAATTGGTTAGTCAGGGTTAGCCACAGGAGGAGACTGAGGGGAAAACAGGAAAACGCTTATTATACTCACAGGACCGAAGACAGGAGGCCCCCACCCCCACCCTGCATACCACCAGGCCTCTGGGGGAGGCACCAGGGTGGTGTGGAGGAAGAAGACAGAGAGAGGGGGAAGGTTTTGGCCAAAGCCTTTTGAGGGGTTTCTGAGGGAAGAGTGAGACAGGGCAGGGCGCACATCACAGGATGGACCAGTTTGTACAATTTGGGTGGACTTTGGCTGTAGGGGTGGTCTTTAGTTGGCTGGTGCCTGGCCCTGGTGTGATTAAGGCAGAGAAATACTGTCTCCTGGGGTGTATGGGCTAAGAGGGGAGGGCTGGCTCTGGCTTGGTTAGTTTGCATATCAAGGGCATGTCCTGCCTGGCTGGTGCTTTGCTGTCTCTAAGGATCCTTTAGCCCTTGGAGGGGCAGCTTCTTGCCCATCAGGAAGGTTTTTAAGATGTCAGTACATCATAAGATACAAAAAGTAAATGTATACAATGTATACATAAAAGAAACTTCTAGTTTATCAGTTCTGCGTAACTTTCATTGCTTCCTTCTATCTTGCTCTTGCTAGAGACTCCTCTGCCACCATCTGCCCCTCCACCGAGGCTCGCCAGCCTGGTGGGTTAACATAAGATGCACATATTTAGCACACTGCCTGGTGTGCTGCAGTTGCTTTGGTTATTTTTCATATTGTTGCTCAAAGCTTTCCCAAACGCAAATGATTAACATAAAAGAACTACTTCATAATCCACACTGCTGACAAACCGTGCATGCGCCACTTCTGAGGGGGCAGCCAGTGTCCACCACAATCTGTTTTCATTCTGGGGAGCACAAGTGAACATCAGCCTCTTCACTCCTTATTTGTCTCTTAGCCCTGGGAGATCCATCAAGACCCTCCACCAAAAGGAAAAAATTATAATGATTTTTGTACAAGGCAGCTTGAACTTGCTTTCCTATTGTTTTTAAACTAACTTGCAGCTCAAACTGCTGAGAAATCTCTGCATGTCAGATATTTTTCTCCTAATTGATAAGAAAGTGCCCCAAAATAGAACTGTCATCTGATAAATTCTGGAACTAATTGCCTTACACATCACAGGCTGTGACATGTGACCAGCATGCTCTCTCCACTCAATGGTTTCCAAGGAAATGAGGTGAACCCAGTGGAGACCAACATTCCCCTGTGAATCCCAGTTCTCTGCAGTAGGGGCAAAATCCTGAGACTGTTGTTTCCTGCTCCCCCAACCTTCTGCTTGAAGTGCAAAAGTCTCAACCAAAGATTAAACAAATACTCAGCCAACCATCACAAATTAATCAGCATCTACACTGGCCCCATACTTTTAAATGCCTGCTGGGGTGGTATACTGGTATCAAACCACAGGTTCTGGCAAATTTTTTAACTTGAGGGGGTTATGGAAACCCCTGAACTTATTAGATAGTCAATCAGAAGTGACAATGACCTGTGGACCTCCAAAGTACAGCTGGCATATGAAATGAGGACAGTGTTGCTGGGGACCATGCTCTTTACCTATGGGGTCGGCACTAACTCCATGTGGTTAACACCAGAAATGTACAGCAATATATCCAGTTAGGGCTGTAACAGAAGAGAACCCAATCTCCCCACTTAATATATGTAAAACTTTGGACAAATCACTAAACCTCTCGATGCCTCATTTTCCTTATTTTAAAAAAAATGATAAAAAGTAGCAGTACCCTCCACATAAACAGTATGGATATGAATAAGACAACTCTGGAATATAAAAATAAGCACTCAGCAAATGTGAGTTTTACCAATTTCTGCTCAAATGTCATCATAGCAGAGAACCTACAGTGCTGTCAAAAAGAAAGTACTGCTCCTTTTTCTTTGTAATGGGTGCTTTCTACCCCTCACTCTGCTTCATTTTCTTCTAGTCCTTACCACCACTTCTATTAGTCAGCTTTTCCAGTGATAATGCTTTGAAACCAAAGTCCCTTCAGACTCAGTCATTTCTAATACTAAGTCTTTATTCTCATACTCATGGATTTGTGGGCCTGCAGGGATGGCTGATTCACCGCTGCTCTCTTGAACTTGTCTCTAAGCTGTTGTTAGGTCCAAGTCAGCTCCACAAGTTTCTCATTATTCTGGAACCAGAAACTATTCAGGGGTGTCCTCACTCAAAGGGATACATATAAAAGAAGACCAAACCCCACAAACATATTTTAAGCCTCTGTCTACCCATAACCTGAAGCCCAACCTCAAGGGGCAAAGAGGTGTTTTCTTCCTTCTGGTAAAACTGCACCGTGGCCTGCAGTGTGCTGTGTGATTCTCATATGAGAGGGTGACAGGAACTGGGAATGATGTTCCCATTTACTAAACCAATTGACATGTCATGTTTTTACTTGCTTTTTCTTCTAGAATACTTTGCTGTCACTGTAGTAAAGCTCCATGGAAGCAGGAACATCAGTGGTTCTGCACATATTGATAGTTCTCTCCTTAGCACCTATAACTGTCACACTTCAGCATCTGAATGTATGCCTGAGCTAACAAACTGTAGCTGGATCCCCTTCATTTTGCAACAGAAAATATCCCTAGACTAAAAATTAGGAATAAGTGTCATTAAACTTTAGCCGCTCAGCACAGAGCTGTTCCTGTTGTCCAGCTGTCTCCTCTTACCACAAACCAATAGAGGGGTAGGAGAGTCACAGCTTCTAAACACCTGGCTTATTCATGCTGATAAATTTATATTCATCCTCAAAACAAGACTTGGAGTTGCACCAAGGTTACCAAGCCATGGAAGAAATGACATTTCAGTATCTCAATTCCCTTGATTTTTCAACCATTTCAACCACTGTAAGGAACTGCTCTGTGCTGAGTTGAGTTTAGTATAGCAAGGCTCATAAATTGGTCAGCAACAGACTTAACCAGCTTCAATTCAGTAGATAGAATTCTCCACCTGGGGTTAGAAATATGGAGTTAAGCATATATAGATTTACTTTTCTCACGTAATGACACCATGAATGGAAAGAGCCCTAAAAATATAAATTCTCTACAATTTAGCAAATGCAGGGACAATGGAAAGTCTAATAATAAACTTGAGACAGACTAAATACCACATAATTAGCACACTTCAGCCAAAGACAGAAGAAAAACATGCAATTAAATCTGAATACTTTAGGAAAAAAATCAAAATGTCCAATAATAGCTAAATCAACCAGAATGAGAGAGGTTATAAAAAACAACCTCTAATTGATTTCCCCAATAATATGAAAATTTTGGACCAAACAGAAAAGGTTGGAAGAAAAGGGGATAAATACACCACTGTACAGAAAAATGAAGATGACTGAATTTCAAAGAACAAATGGCTGCTTTTCCAGAAGCACCCTGGAAGAATTCTGCTGGTTTAGTTCACTGCATACCTCAAGCAACTGGGATATTCCAGCAATTGTTAGAAGTTCAACTTGTATCTTAGTTCCCCTGGGCCTTTATAACAAAGAATTACAGACTGGATGCCTATAGACAGAAATTTACTTCTCACAGACCTGGAGGCTGGCAGTCTGAGATCAGCCTGTCAGGGTTTTGGGAGCACTCTCTTTTGGGGTGTAACTTCTGAATCCCTACATGGTAGAAAGACAGGGAAGGAGCTTTCTGGGGTCTCTTTGGCAAGGATACTAATCCCATTCATGAGTGCTCCTGATACCTTCACATAGGGGGCAAAGATTTCAGCCTATGAATCTGGGAGGGGGTGGAGGCAGAAGCATTATCTGTAACAGCCCCTCTGCTGAGGGCTCCAATTCTTGTAAACCTGCACACAGAAATGACCCGGCCTGCTTCCCGAGAACCCTGCAGTCAGTCTCGGCCTGGCTTAACCCTAGGCACTGCTGCAGAACACAGACTGGCAAATATTAGAAAAGTGAGCTGCCATTTCAGGGCGGGAAAAACCCATCATCAGCAGAGAACAGGAGGTCCTGCCACACTGAGTGTCCAATTGCTGTCAAAACAGACAGGAAAGATGGGCCTCCCTTACACCTGGAGTGAACACTCTATAGATTGGGATAATTTCAATAACCCACTGGTTCAGAATTTCTTCTTCTAACTCCTCTGACCTCCTTGTCTTTCTTTTAATGGAGAAAAGATTGATTTTTCATATGATTGCTGTGAAAAGAATCGCTGGGAGAAAGGAGGGCATTGGCAGTGGTGTCAGCAAGGCACTGAGAGCCTCATGGGACCCCCGTGGTGGCCAGCTGCAGGCCCAGAGCTGCTCCTGGAGCATGGTTCTCGTGGCCGCAAGCCCAGCCCTACACCTACAAGGCACTAGGCTTTATTAGGCCTTTTTGTCTCTGAATGTGTGCTACCCTCATCTCCAAATCGGCTAAGGCTTCCCATAGTGCTCGGGTTAACATCTAGAGCTCTGTTACTGTCACCGCTCTTGCCCCTACGCCCACCCCCCCACTTCTCTGCAGCCATGGGCCCTATGGTTCCACTGACAGTCAAGACTTTCTCTCTCCAGGCGTTTGTACTGGAATATGCTCCAAATTATGCCATAGCTCACTCCGCAGCTCTACTCAAATGTCACCTCTCGCCCCCTGGCTAAAAGAGCACTCCCAGCTCCCTCTACCCTGATTAATTTTTCTTCAAAGCATCTGCCTCTATTATGTTATGTATTGAGATTTTATTATGTATTTGTTGGTTCTTTGATTTATCCTGTGTCTCCATGCTTGCTCTTTCATTACACTACTCAGTCCCCAGTGCCAGAATAGCACCTGGCTGGAAGTATGTGAATAACAAATATTTATTTATTTACAGACCAAATGAACATATCTTCCCAGAGGACAACAGAGTACATCTACCCAAAGGCATTTAACAAATGCATCTGTAGAATTTGTTATATTAGCTAAAGGAATACATTCATTTATCTCAATATCACCGTTGCAAAGTTAAATAATAACAGTAAAAATAGCTGCAGCACTGGAGGCCTTAGCACGTTCCAGGCCCAGTGAGTGGTATTTGCATTGAATTTCTTTCTCACAAACTAGGAGCTGAACTGCCCCTGGGACAAGAAGAAACACCAAACCCAGCGTGCTCAATGACCCTGACTGTCCAGGTTGGTGGCTGGTGAGCCGGAAGTCAGCTGGCCAGGAGCCCAGTGCCTCGAAGGAGGCTGTCTAGGAACCAGTAAATCTCAGATTGGCAGAAATAGGCCTAGAATTTTGGCTTTTCTCCAGTTTCTTCACAGGAAAAAAAAATGTATAATTATTGGCTTCTACCTCTCTCTGCTAAGAGAACACCCCCCTCCCGCCACGTTCCCCACCCCCCATCCCCCCAATCAATGGATGGATTTCCAGGAAACCCATCAGGCTCTGGCAGTCCCAGTGATTCACAGCCCTGGGAATAGAATCCCTGGGGGAGTTTAAAAAACACAGCTCTCAGGCCTCACTGCTGACATTCTGCTTACAATGGCCCGGGGGTATGCCCAGGCATCTGCATTTTTTATAACGCTCAATAGTCCTTTCCGAAGTGGAGGGGGGTTGAAGAACCTCAGAAGAGGAAGGGAGTGAGGAAGGGAGGCATGGATGATGGTGAAGGGATTGAGGAGCCTTACTTTCTAAGAAAAACACATAAGGCTTACTGATTTTGTCTTTTGTTTCAGGCCCAGCTCCACACACCACCACCACTCTCCCCTCCCCTCCCCCTTCCCATCCCCCTGTTTACCCCCACCCATGGCTCAACATTGTTAATGAATCTGTCTTTACTTAAACATTTTGATATTTTGCTCATTGTGGATTTTTTGCACTAATTTTGATTCTAAAAATCTGCATTAGAATGTTAAATATGTTAACTATTGAGTTTTTTGGCACTATCTTAAATTTTGTGCCTTAAGTAAATGCCTCAAAACTTTACCCTGGCCCCAGTCCTGGGAGGTGCTGTCACAGAATGCGGTACCGGTGGGGGGCAGGGTGTGCAGTTGGGAGGAGCAGTGGACACCTGCCAGGGAGGAAATGAAAGTTTTCAGCAGACCCTGAAGCAGTGAACGAAGCTGAAATGGTATCTATTATACTTTACCACCAAGAGCTCCCTCCCCTTCCTCACTCACTCCCTGGGGAAGGCAAACTCAACACCTTAGTGTGATGGTACCTCCAATCCCACTGTTTTCTGAAGCTCCAGACTCCTGCCCTCAACTTCTTATTTGAGAGTTCCTGTTGGGTATGTAAATTCATCTTAAACTTGTTCAAAACTGGTCTCTGGGTTCCAAATCCTTCCCAGTCCAAGAACAAATCAACAAGTGGGCCTTGCTCAACTCTGTCATCATTATCACCGGCTCTGTCCTCCAGTCAGTTGCTCTCCAGCATATCCAACCCATCACTGATCTTATCTGCTCTATAACACACCTCTACAACAAGCCCAGAGGCATCTTCTGTCCATCTTCAGGGTCATTCTCCTGTCATCTCCATTGCCTACCAGGACTCTGAGCTGCCACTCAACAATCCTTCCCATTAAGCAACACAAGGAATTATTCCAAATCTTAGTCTGATCATGCAGCTCTGCTTTAATCTTCCAATCAAAACAAAACAGAACAAACACTTCCTCATAGTTTTCCATGACAACCGGACATACACCCTTTGCCTCCGTTCTTGAAGCCTATCTGACTCTGACTGGTTGTCAAGCTGTCCAAACTCACTTCCAACACCCTCCTTCTCTTCACTGTCTGTAGTCATACCCACCCTCTTCCTGGCTCCTCTACCAGGCAGCTACAACTAAAAGACCCCTTATCAGTCCAAGGATGGTACCAGAAGAGTCTACCAAATTTGCTAAAACTAGTCCTTAGCTACCATTAGTTTCCATATATGTTTGCTTCACCACAATTTACTGCCCTGAAAAGTTCAAAGTCCTTTGTTTCCTCTGGACACTTCACTACAAAATCATTGTTCTTTGCTAAAATGCTATATAAGCCCAAATTCCAACCACCCTTTGAATTATTCATCATTGACTACTCCCAGGTGTAATATGCTCTGCATGTTAATAAACTTCTGTTTTTGTTTTTCTCTTGTCAATCTGTCTCCAGTCAATCTAATTGTATCAATCAATGAACCTAATCTGGTTAAAAGGAACATGAATTTCTTCACTTCCCTACAACAGGTCTTAGGATTCCTCACATGGTGGCCCAGGGCTTCCAAGGTACATTTCCCAAGAGAGTGCCATGCAGCCCCTGCATTCTCTAGCCCAGCCCCAGGGCCCCCAGCATTGCTTCTATTACAGTCTTTGGTCAAGGTCAAGATTTGCTGGCAGTCAAAAAGGTCTTCCCAGGCATAAAGGGAGAACATTTGACTGGTGTGTCAAATGTTTTCACAACACACACACACATTCACATTCATAGATTTGTAAAGTGCTACTTTGGAAGCTCCTTAATATCTTTAAATCAATTTAAAGTTAAAGTAATTATGAAAGTTTTGCATGTAGACATTAGACAAGAAAACAAAAAAAAAACAGATTATAAAATAATGTCTTTCCAGCATCATTATCATGCAGAAAATAAATATTAATGTCAACAATCTGGGGATACCCAGATACTGTTTCATTACACCTTAGCATCTGTAATTTTAGTTCCCTTTGTATATCATCTTTCAGGTGTAGGGTCTATAAATGTATGCCAATATGTTTATACTCATGCAGTTGCCATGGAAGAAAGGATAAAACTTTTGCTCTTTTTTAGCTAAGCAGAGAGACACACTGGGAAACAGAAAATGCAGTGTTCGGGAGGAAGTTGGGAGAGTCTGTATAAAGGGGTTCTGCCATCCAGTCAGGGTCTCTGGGGGGCAGAGGGGCAACGCAAAGAGCACAGATGGTGATAACTGATGCAGCCCACCTGCTATTTCCTGTGGGTCTCCAGTCACACAGAGGGCGGCCCTCTCTGGCTCCTTGAGCTTCGATATGCAAGCAACTTGCATTGGTTGTAATGAGGTATTTCTGGGCTAAGGTGAGTGTGTCACGACTCTCCTCCTCCCTTGACACCTGCTGGAGGAAATCCCTCAATCCGAGTCATCCCTGCATGAAGGCGATGAAGAGCAGTGCTCTGTCCATTCCTGGTGAACATGGAGCATGAATGGCAGCAACCCTCTGTCACTCTAAGTCATCTCGAACTCCTGACTGAGATGGCAGGCCTGGGCTGGGGGGTTGGGGCAAATCTCTGCCATTGACTGGGGGTTTGGACAATTAGTTGCCCTCCCTGAGTA
Organism: Scalopus aquaticus; assembly: GCA_004024925.1. Taxonomy (NCBI): domain Eukaryota; kingdom Metazoa; phylum Chordata; class Mammalia; order Eulipotyphla; family Talpidae; genus Scalopus; species Scalopus aquaticus. Next base: position 99,597 of record PVIJ01001273.1, on the reverse strand, counting down.
AGAAGTACATATTAATGCTTCTATCAAACCACAGAAAATATTTATGAGGTCTAAATGAAGACCCCGTGGAGAGCAGCTAGCACAGTAGGTGCTCGGTAAAAGCACATGCTTCGATCTGCTGGCTCCCTGGAAAGCCTGGGTTTCCTCCTTATTGAGATGAGGGCATGTGGCTATCTCCATGGCCTTTTCTGTTCTTACTCTCTGACAGACTTAAAAGATTTTTTTATACAGTCATGAGCTCCTGCATTTGCCTTGACAATGATGGATTATTCGGAGAGGGACTCTGAATGCCCAACTGTGCCTTTTTTCTTGAAAGAGAGGTAAGATTGTTTCTGTGCCTTGAGAATCATTTACCATGATCATAAAACACTTGGCAGTCCCTTGCAAATAAATTAGTGCTCAAAGCCACAGGCTTCGAGGACCTGCCCCTGAAGGTGAGTGGTAGACCTCGAGGAAAGCCACATACTTTATTCCTTCAGCTGCTGATTAACCATTCCAGACACTGGCTGTTTATTTTTCACTGGCTTCTGTGATTAGATCTGCTTGGCTGACTGCATTTCAAGGTTTGTTCTCAGTGAAACCATTTGCCATTTAATAAGCCTGAGGGTAGAGCGTGACTGTTGTAAATCCTAGGAAGTCAGGTCAAGGTTGACCCTCTCTCCTCCCTTTGACCTCTCTGTAGCATTTTCTTCTCCATCAAATGCTTGTCAGTAGCAAATAAATATTTTCAGACTCCTTCTCTAGCAAAATTTCCTTCCCCACAGGATTCTTTAAACAACAAATAGTATTGGGGCACCTCCTCTGTGCCAGGCTGTGCATTAGGTGCTGGGATTCAGCAAGGGGTTTGCCTTTGTGGAGTCTAATAGGAAACAGACTTTCAAAGGAACAATTAGCTAACTAATGGGAAATAACAAGGCTGGTAAGTACTGTCACAGCAGTATCTGTGGTGGGGAACCACAGCCAGGGGGGCGTGAGGTGAGGGGGAGTGTGGGAGGCCTCACCCGGGTGTTTCTCCAGGGTGTGCTTATACTTTCCAGCTTCTCTGGGGACTATACACACACTCACCTTATTGCCACTATTTCTAAATCTTTACCTCTAGGCCCTTTTTTGAGCTTCTGGTTTGTTTCTAATGGTCAGTTCCAGATCTTACTTGTAATAATAAAATCAAACATATATCAAATATTTAATATGTTTTACATTTATTTATGTGATCCTTCTTGTTCATGCTCTTATTGCATTTTCAAGAACACCAAAGTGCAGAGGTGCTAAATACTTGGTTAAGGTCACATGTTTCAGAAGCGGCAGAACCCAGATTTGAACTCTAAGCTCTGATACTAAGCCTGGGCCCTTTACCTCCCTCCCATCCCAGTGCCACTTGGATGGCTTTGGCACCTCATATTAAAATATGTACAGCCAGGCACTTCTTCCTCCTCCCTACCCACTCCCTGTCCACCTACCCTCTAGGAAACTGTCTTTTCTGTAAATGGCATTTTTATTCTCTCTGGCACTTAAATTTGAGTCATCTTTAACTCCTTCCTCTGCTTCCTCCACGCTATAACACTGGTCAACAAATTTTTACAAAAGTCATGTTACTGAAATAAAATTAGTCATTTCCTATCAATTTGTATGTGCTCAACACAAATATGACAATCAAATTCTAATTTTGGCTCTAGGTTTTTTTTTTGTAATCTGCAATAGATTGATGCATGCCAATAGTAATAGGCCTAAGGTTAATATCTGTAAGAAAATCAAGTCATAGACTACTTAGATTTCTTCGCTTGTCTCTTGTACAGCTGTTCAGGAACAGAATAGATGGAAGACAGTTTCCATTGTGCAAAAGCACAGCCTTAAGACACAGTTTCAAAGAGTCTAGAAATAGTCTCCATTCTTGTGGGTCATGAGTGATTTCTAAGGCATTCATGAGGTCCTCAATATCGGAATAGAATACCAGAGTACTTTCCTTTCTGAAGAAAGGCTCCAACTGCTGGTGGTTCTTTTGATATAAAGTAATTGTGACATCTTCTTCTAGAAGAATCCATTGTTGGAGTCTTGATCCTAGCAATTCTGCCTTATTCTTGGATAAGTCCAAATCACAAACCAGGTCATTTAGTTCTTCCTGTGTTAGTCTGTGTGGGGTTGATGATGCACAACAGTGAAAATCTGGATCACTGCATGCTCATGGAACAGGAGAAGAACAGGTCGGCTCACCCTTGTCCTCATCAGATGAATCAAGAGAATATTCTGCTGGAGGTTCTGGAATAGGAAGTCCCTCACCATGTGGAACTGGTATCGATGCAGACGGAATGTTTGGGTAGACTATTCTCGACTTCTTTTGCTTTGTTATTCTGCCAAAAAGAGGAGGAACCAAGCAGAAGTAAGAATCTTTCATGTGGTTGCTTGGCTCTCTCCACACTATGGGGACTGCAAACTGCATAGATGGTCTTTTGCCATTTAACCACTGTGAAAGCTGTGTTGGACATGTAGCACAGCATATATGCGGGGCCCAAGGCTTGTCTTGGTCACCAACCTTGCATCTGAAGTAAAGATGATAAGCTTTCTTCACTTGAGAAGGGATACTTTTCTTCTGGTTGGCAAATGTCACTTCCCCACAAATAGAGCAGAAATTGTGCACGCTATTAATGCACTTTTGAGGCATTACTGTTCTATATTGTGCCTAAATGGATAAAATAATAACAGTTCTATGTTACAGTAGTCTGAAATATTTTCAATGCTCAACCTTTCCAACAGGGCTTTATATAGTGCACTGCTGACTTCAGCGTACTTCAGCAGCCACCTGGCAGTAGTATTGCATTGCATCAGAAAATGATGCAATCAACTCTGGATGATGTGTGCATGATGGGATTATGCAATGTGATGAAATATTACATCATTCTAGGCTGATTTAGGATGTTGTTGTGGTACTACTGGATAAATTTACATGGTGAAACATAAAATAAATTATATGAAATATCTTTAAAACGAGAGCTAATAAAAAATTTTCAGGGTTATATTGATGTTCAGCTCACCAAGATACTACAGATTAGTACCTTTTTAAGTCAGTAACGATCTCACTGTTGACCAGTGTAATCAGTTGCTAAGTTCTGTAGCCATTTCCTTTGCAAAGTCTCCTAGCTCATCATAACAGCTTCTAAGTGATCTATTTTCAGCCTTGCCTCTCGCCAATTGATCCCACAAATGACAAGCAACATTCATCTTCTGAAATCCTGGGTCTGTTGAGTTCCTTCCTTGATCAAATACATTCTGGCTCCTGAAGGAAGATCCAGACCCTGAGCAACATTCCACCTGAAACCTTTCTTCAGGGTTGCATATTTCTCCCCTTTAATTTTACTGATATTCTACCAAAACTCAATATGCTTCCGACCAAACTTGGAGGGGAGTTGTAAAAATTTCCCTCATCCTGTGCATTCTCCCACCCTTCCTTAAGCAGTAGAATCCTAGAGTGTTTACAGGGCACAAGACATTTCCCATTTTCTCTGCAACAAAGTATGGCCAAGCAACTAACCTCTAGCCAAAGAAATGTGCACAAAATGGATATGAAAACTTGAGGGTCATGCCTTTAAAGTGAAGAGATAGGACCTCCTTCCTTCCACTGGAGCTGGCTAGACTTGATGGTCAGCCATCTTGGCCCATGTAGATGACAGAACAAGGTACAGGAGCATTTATCCCATCACCATCTTATTCTAACCTGTTTGTACCTCAACATATCTGTGTAAAATAAATTTCTCTTTTGTTTTAGTCATTTTGCACATGCATTGTAGAAGAAAATATCTTTCTCCTCTACTTCATGTTTTTTCTTTCAGTTACTTTTTTTTTTTGAGGTCCCAACTCAGCAGAGTATTTTTTAAAAAAGATACTAACCTTTGCTGCCACATTTCATTTAAAGTAAAGAGAAAGGATCACAAAAATGTCTCTGAGCTTTTCTTCTTTTTTTCCCCCAGAAACTAGCCCTGGAAACTACCCCTCCTCTGCTCTCTGGATAGTCAAACCTCTCTTCTGTTCTGTCAACAGAAGAAAATTTCTGAGCACCAGGATAGGGACTTCCACACACTGGAAGTCTGAACTATAAATATCTACAGAGACAGATTTCTCCATAGGGAATAAAACTGGAGAAATTTGTAATGAAAAATAAGGAAGCACCTCATCTCTCTTCTGTGAACAGGATTCCAATTATCGTCACTTGCCTTTGGGCTCCACAGTGCAGTCGGTTTACAATTTCCTATAAATCCTTTAACTCTGCAGTTTTCTCCAAATGCATTGCCACTTCCCTTTGCTCTTTCATAGGGGTTGGAAATGGCACCTAAAACAAAGTCACTCCATTTAGTTCCTGCCCCAAGGAAATGAAAAAGGAAAAACGTCAAGCTACCAAACCTCCCATCTCCCATCTCTGACTTCTCTGTGTCAGGTAGGACCCCAGAAAGGGGAAATTACGTTGAATTACAGGCGGCAAAATAATGTCATAGACTGGGTGTAGGTCAGAGGTCAATTGTGACCAATAAGAGCTAGCTTGGTGGCAGGCACGGCTGGGACGCAGCCATGAATGAAATCCACGGAGCTGACAGTACTATGGGAAATTCACACACTGACCACACATCTTGCCCAAACCAGCCAAATATCTGCTGACAATTTAAAATAGTCCTGGACCTTAAAGCAAACTACAAAACAGGTCAAGATCCCAGGGACACACCCAGCTTTTGATCCATCACTACTATCAGTTCCTTTCTCAGGCATGTGCATGAAGGATAGGCCCCCAAGATGTCCAGATCAGGCTTTCCTATGACGAATCACTTTGGATTAGTTCAAGCTGAGGTCAATCGAGGCCCTACAAGCTCAGGAGAAACTTTACCACACCTTTAATGACCTAGAAGAATGAAAATTGGGAGTCTTAGAATTTTTGCCAGAAATAACCTTACTATGGTTTCTATAGGGCAAGGCAAACACCTAATTACAGACTGTCTGGTCTTTTCCTGCAAGTTTTCCTTCTCTCTCCATGAAGCCCCAGATTTCCCATTTGCAGATTTTCCATATGTATGCAATTTTAAATTTAGTCTTTCCCCTTACAGATCTGATTTTAATTTGATTGTTCAACTTGCCCTAGAAGAACCCAGAGTGATAGCAGGAAGTTTCCCTTCTGCCCCAACACATGAATACATGATGAAGGAATTAGTGGATAAAGGAAATAATGCCTTACTAAAAATAAATCATTATCGGTCCACAGAACTTGGTCTGGTCCACCACTAGTCTATTATTTAAATTAGCAATCACTTATAAGTGACTCCATCCCTAAATTGCTGTATCTACAACACATGCAGGTATCTTTGGTGTGTGTCTGGGGGGAAAAGAGGGAGTTAAGGGATTATTGATTGAATATATGCTACATGCTTTGCAAATGCTATTTCATTTAATCTTACAGCAGCTCAGTAATGCATAGTTCATTATTCCTATGTTACAGATGAGCAAATAGAGGCTAAAATTGTTTATATAATTTGCACAAGATCATACAGAGAGAAGGGGAGAGGCATGACAAAGATTCAAATCCAGGTTTGTCTGAGTTCAAAGCCCTGCTCTTTCTAGAAGGTCATGATTTTTCAAACTTGTTCCAGCAGGACAAGAAAGACTTATGAGCTTGACTGGGATGTTCCACTGCTAAAATCAAGTAATGATTTTAAATTATAGCCTTTTTCTAGTTTGCACAAAGTTAATTGAGAGAATTTTCTTAATTTCATGTTTTTCTTCTTTTATTTTCTCCTAAGCTTTGATGTCTGCTATCCCTTATCTGGTAGTGACATCAGCAGGCCTAAAAGGAATGAAAAATTAGAAAAGGATAATTAACAACTATTCACGTACCATTCAGTTGATTTTCTTTTATTGTAGAATGAATGCACCCAATTTTGATTTTATATTGAATTTGTGTTCCAAGAACCTTGGGGGCCCAAGAGAGAGTCACATACACGAAGTTCATTAAAAAGGTGTTTGGACTGGATGTCCCAAGGAAGGCTGTCCATCTGAGAAAAAAACGTCAGGATGAGCCCAGCTCCAAATTAGCAAGAACACACTAGGGGTGATGAAATTAATTTCCTATTTAGAAGTAGCTGATCATGTTCCTTGCTCACCTTTGCCAAGTAGCTTGTCTATACTGGTTTCTATTAGGAACAGAAACAGTCCTTGGTCACTCAATAAATCACTTATTTCCCACAGAAGACACGTCCCTTTCATTAAAGAAGGAGGGAAATTAGGCCACTGCTGTAGAACTATAGAACTGTATTGTTATGCTGCAAACAATTATATAAAAGCCAGGTGCCACTGAGAAGCAACCTCCCAAGACAATAAGGAAAAAAGGAAATAAAGAGCTTTTGAAAACAGTTTCTGAGGCTCTGCAGCCTTGCTGAGAGGCCAATTTCTTCCTTCTGGGAGCCATTTATTCAGTTATCCCTTTATTTTCCTTTCCAACTTTTTTTTTTTCCAACTCCCACTCAGTGCTGTGTGGAACTTTGCAAGGCCCCCAGATGAACAGGAATTTTGCAGTTTGGTGGGGGACAAGAGTGGTCAAGAGAATTTATACCAACTATGCCCCATGGGCTCTGCTAGGTGGGTAAGGATACTAGGTAGAGGCCACAGAGGCCCGTGAGACTTGGAGAAAATATATTGTATTTCCACAAGGTAATGATGCCCAAAAGAATCTCCAAATTTGACACAGGCAACAAAAGCAAAAAATAGATTGGACTTCATCTAAATTAAAAACTTTTGTGCAGGACAATATAAACAGCATGGAAGGCCACTCATGGAAAATATGTGCAAAACATATATCTCACAAAGAGTTAATATTCAGGATATATTAAGAACCACTACAACTCAATCATGATAAAACAAAAATAAACAACATGATTCAAAAATGGGCAAGGACTTAACTAGATCTTCCTTTAAGGAACATATACAAATGACCAACACGAATATGAAAAGACACTCAACCTCACTAACCATAATGAAATCCAAGTCAGAACAAGAAGATGCTGCCTCATACCTTATGCTTATTTAAAAAATAATAAATTTGGGCCTCCGTGATGGCACAACGGGTTAAGTCTCAGCACTATGAAGCTATCACAGCCACTGCAGCTTAAGAGTTCAATCCCCCGCGAAGGAGCTTCCCACATGGCGCAGTAGAACTCTCCTGTCTCACCCGCTGCTCCCTTAGCAGTGTATTTCAGTCGATCTGCCTGTTCTGCTCCCCACTCTCTGGTGAATCTTCTCACCACCCCACACCTCTGGCATACACCCCAGTTCTTGTATGCATAAGTAAATAAATCTTTAAAAAATAATAAATTTGGGGGGGAGTTAGAGAAATTGTGTGTTGCTGTGGAATGTATATGGTGCAGTCACTGTGGAAAACAATGTTTTCTCAAAACACTGGACAAAGAATTACATATGATCCCACGATTCTGCCTGTGGGTATATACCACAAAAAGCTGAAAGCAAAACCTTAAACAGATATTTATACAACCATATTCATAACAACATTACTCAGAATAGTCCAAAGGTAGAAGCACCACAAGGGTGAATGGATAAGTACGATGTGATCTATTTATACAGTGGAGTGAATTTTCTGCATTTAAAAAAAAAAGCAAATTTTGACACATGCTTCAACATGGACGACCTTGAGGACATTGTGCTACTGGAAATAAGCCAGTCACAAAAGGACAAACACTGTTCCACTTATATAAGATACCCAAATCAGTAAAATTCACTGAAACAGTCAGTAGAATGGTGGTTACTAAGGGCCAGGGGAAGGTGAGAATTGTGTCTTATAGTTCAGTGGGTACAGAGTTTTGGTTTGGGAAGATAAGAAGTTCTGTAACTGATGGAGGTGATGTTTGCATACATGGGCAGCTGACATGAACAATATCAAAGAGGACATACAAGTGATTGATATACACAGAAAAATGTTCAGCCTCACTTTTAATAAGGGAATTACAGATCAAAACCACAATAAGCTATCATCTCACACATAAGAAAGACAAACATTAAAAAGACCCCAAAGACAAGTGCTGGAAAGGATGAGGAGAAAGAGGAGCCTTGTTACACTGATGGTGGGAATGTAGACTGGTGCAACCATTTTGGAAAATGATCTGGGTTCATCTTAAAAAAAAGAAAATGGAAATATGCATGACCCGGCAAAACACACAAAGAACATGAAACCATCAACTCAAAAAGCTACATGCTCTGCAATGTTTACTGAAGCAGTACTTACAATAGCCAGCACAATGAACAGTCTAAGTGCCCAGGGACTGAGGGCTGCATCGAGAAGATACAGCACATCCACACAATGGAATCATATTCAGTTATAAGTAAAGATGAAATGTTGCCATTTAGAGTAAAGTGGGAGTTTATAGGAATTAGGTGTAAGAAAACGCAGAATGACAAAGACAAATATTGTATGTTTACACAACAATTTCACAAAATAAAATACTTATATAAAAACTAACTGATACTAACAAAGCAGGTGAGGCTTCCTAGGTTAAGAGAGGGGGAGAGGGACAAGGGTCAAGAGTCTAAGGTATGATTTTGGGACAAAAATAAACCAAATTGCAATAAATCTTAAAAGTCTCTACTATCCTGCTATATTAAAGGCAAACACTTCTAAACCACCTTGGTCTGGAGATTTTAAATTAGGATTTAAATTTCCTTAATAGTTATAGTATTATTCAAATGAGTTATTTCATATTGGCCATTATGGCAATTTGTATTTTTTCAAGCAATTCATCCACTTCATCTAAGTTGTCATGTATTGAGTAGTTGATAATATCCTCTTATCGTTTTGATACGAGTCAGGCTTGTTGCTAAGCCATTTCATTGCTAGTTTTAGAATCTGTGTCTTCTTTCTTTCTTTGTCAGTCTTGCTAGTGGCTGGTCAACCCCCTTCACCCTTTATTAGATCTTCCGGTGATATATGTCATAGGCAGAGTTCACCCTTTGTGCCTTTGATTACTTCCTCTGGTAGCACCATGAGAAGTAGGGAAGAGAGCTGCCACTTGGTTTAAATCTTAGCTCTCCTGCTTATTCCTTGTGTAAATGTTAGACAACTTAGTTAACTTTCTTGTACCTTGGATTCCCGCCTGCAAAATGGGAATAATTATAGTGCTTACAGATAATCCCACAAAATGCTTAAAACAACTCATGGCACTCAGTAACTGTTAGCAACTGTTATTTTCACGGTTTTCTACTGCCCTCAACAGAAGAATATTAGTGAGGATCTGAGGAAATACCCCAAAGTAGCCCCAACTTGCTTGAAATTGTTTAAGCATTATAGTTACTTTGATATTTATGCAGTTTGCATTCCACCCCATGATAAAGTTAAGTTTGTTTAATATCTGACCAATGTTCTGCCAAAATATTTAAGAAAAATGGCTACTCTCCACCTTTGGGTGGGGTGCAGAATCTGAGCTGCATACTCCGCAGTTTGAAGGCACCGTTCCAGTGGACCTCAAGTCAATGTCGCAGAGGCCTGGAACCCAGGCCAGCACCACAGTGTGTCTCACTGGTCAGGGTTGGGTGCAACCCCTGCCTGCTTTCCCATCCTCTGAGCCCCCCTAGACTGAGGTTTACAGACCTACCACAGGGCTGGGGTAAGCGTCTTCTTCCTGCTCTGTACAGTGACCACTCAACAAAACACTCGCCCTGCCACTGCTGGGTGCTGAGTCTCATGTGAACGAGGTGGACATGGAAAATCCCCAGTCTCTCATTCAGGGGAATTGGATTCTTATTGGATGTGTAGAATATGGACAATGTGAACATGGAAATAAAAAATCTTGGCTTGGATTTCCTGGGCTATGATCATCAATAAAATAGGGCAAAAGAGAGCTATAATCTAATGTACTATATTACTGTAATTAGAGCTTCATGCATAGAGCTCTCTCCCACCCTCCTTCCAAAATAATGAAACAGTTTAACATAAATAGTAGTGACTTTATTCTCCATCATGTGGTGTTCAGTGATTGGGTAATTATGGTAACAGCATATAGTTAATGGATGTCGAGTTTAGAATGTAAGAGATGGAAAAAAGCATACGAAGAAACGGAAAAGAACCATAGGATCACAGCATAGCAGAGTTGGGAGGAAACCTGGCAATTGTATACCCTACACCCCAATTTACAAAAAGGAACTGAAACTCAGAGGAGTTATATGACCTGCAAATGTTGAGCCTTAGACGGAAATGCAGTGAGAACTAAAACCGAGATTCCTCTCTCCTATTCAGATTTCCTATCAAACCACATGTTTTCTCTGGGATATAAGGCAGAATGTTCTAGAAAGTTTTCCGCATGGCCAGTAGACTTTGTTAACAAAACCTGCCGAGGTAGAAGATAAAGTTTCTGTGATTTAAGCTGCTGTCTTTTTATTGCCTGCAGACTCTGAAAGTCATGGCCATTAAATGTCAACAGTAGTCAGCACTAAACATTTGAATCTTTCCTTATTTTTATTAATTTTGTTTCTATGACATAGCAGAGTAGAAACATTAGCAAGACTTAACTTATTACTCTGAACTTAGTTGTTATTTTCTGTTAGATTTTATTTGTTATTACATTGAAAATACCACATAAATAATAAAATTTGCCATAAAATGTCAACATTTCTTAGTCCTGCGCTACATGTAAGAAACTCAGGCAGGGTTGATGCTTTATTTGGAATGAAAGCACAGGACACAAGTTAAGCATCCTCATGGGACCACCAGGAAACAGACTCTAGCTCCCAACCAGCCCAGGTGCAGATCAGCACACACATGCCCCACCCCCACTCCTGCCTCAAGCTGAACATAAACACACTCACAGCCAGTGTCATCCACAGCGCCTTCCTCCACTTTTCTCCTCTTTCCCGAAGAAAAGGAGGGATTGATGCCACCAGAGGCAAAAGTATGAGCTCACCTCTCCATGAATTCCTGATGACTCTGCCATTTGCTCCTCAATTGCAGAAAGCCACAGAGGGGCAGGAGTAAGGGGCCTTCATCCTTCCTGCACTGTCCAGTAACCCCCCAACAAAACACGCACCCTGCCACAGCTAGAACTAAGTCCACGGAACACGATGTACATGAAAAAGCCCGTTCTGCCTATAGGATAGGAAATGTGCCACTCTTGAGGGAGTACAGCCAGTCAGAGGCAGTCATGGGCATCATGTGGCACCACGCAGCTGGACACACTCTCTAAGGAATTATAAGGTTCACGCCATTACATTCAAAGAGATAAAGATGCCACTACACTGAGAAGACATTTCTCAGCAAAGATAATGTCCTTTATGTTCTTTCTTGCTTTGATTTCAAGTCTCCCCATCTCCCCCAGCCCCAAGCCCTCTACCCGACCCCAGCTTTCAAATGTAGCCAGAGCTCAAATGTCTTGCTTAACAGTCACTCAAAATCAGATTCCAAAATGTGATTTGGAGGACATCAAGCCAGCAGCAGCCGCTGAGACAAGGGATATAAACAAGTGAAGACCACTCTTTGCGGGACCTCTGCCTTCTTGTTAGGTACAGAGGGGCTGTAGATGCACAGGCAGAGGTGGTACACTCAATGGTCCCACTGACTGGACACGCCACAGCCATACGTGTCTCCACAGCACGTCCCATCACAGTGCTTTCCGGCCAGAGTTTCATTTGAACATCCCCAGAAGTCTATGTACAATGGTAGGACAGGTAATATTGTATTCACTGTCTCACAAGGAAGCTGAAACCCAGTGAGGTTAAGCCCACAGTCACTTGGTAGAACAGAAAGGACTAATGTATGACACATTTACTGAAGGTCTACTCCATTCCAGACATTCGAGAGTGTTTTACCTACTTAGCTTCCTTATCTGTAAAATGGGGCCATAAAGATACCTCCCTTCTAGGGTGTTGTGAGGATTAAATGAAATAATGCAGCAGAAATGATTAGCATGGTGGATGTTTCGTGCCTGGGAAGTCTGAAGTGATAGCTGCTCCGCTTACAAGTGTCTATCATGATCTCCATTTTACAGACAAGGAGACTGAGGGACAGAAAGGAAAATGACTCACTCAGTCACTGGCATGTTAAATGGCCTCTTCAGGAAACAAATGCAGATCTGCATGATTCCACGCTCACTCACTTTCCACTCAAGAACATGATTTTCCCAAAATTCAGGGTGCTTGCTTCCAAGTTCTGCGCACTTCCCTTGACCTTCACCCTGATTGGACACAGTCTCCTAGAGAAAGCGCTGTGACCTGCCTTGACTAACAAACCCAAAGACGTATGTCTCAGAAAATACACAACAATCTGTCATCATGCAAACAAAAATCTAAGCGCCATGTTTCATAAAGACATCTATGACATAAAAAGACACTCTTATCAGTCTGCTAAGCAGTTCAGAAGCAGAGCCAAGTGTCTGGGGCTAAAAATTAACATGAAAGTCGAAAGAATGTTGTCCCAGTATTTCTACAATTCCACACATTCTTTTTCTTTATAATTTCCATTAATCCTTTTTTGGTAAAAGGCTCAAGGGACACCCAAAAATTACTGGAAAAATACTTCCTTAATTTTTGTGGTTTCTTGCATATAATACGCATTCTATAAATGCTTATAAAATGTATGACTTATATATAAATTAATGCATCTATTTTCTCTTGAGAATTGGCTCAAAGAACCAGTTTTATAGGGACTGAATAATAACTTCATCCCTAAGAAGAGTTCAGTATTGTCCACTGCCTTTATATTTTAGATGCTCCCAATGCAAGGGTGTCCCCCGCAATGTGGCGGGAAACTCACAGGTGTGCTAGCACAGCCAGAGCTCACACCTGCTTGGTAAGCATTCAACTTGAGCTTGAGCATGAGGCTCCATACTCAGGGTCCACAGCAATGTAGGAGACACTCCTTCCTCTGGATGTTGGGTTCATTATGTGCCATTTGCTGGGGACTGCGCAGTTCTGATGCCACGGCTACCCATTTGATGATTCTTCAAAAGAGTCAACATGTAGACAGCGTGAAAGGGGCCACTTCTGCGAGAGGCACACACTCTGCTGGGCATGCCATTACGGGTGCGCAGGTAAAAAGAGAACAGCCAAGTGGGAATACTGGAGTTGGAGTCTTGGCTCTGTGGTCTCAATAGGGAACTCTTGTCCTCCACTTCTCCTCCCTCTTTATCGATAGATGTGACAATGGAAACACCATTAAATAGAATCTGTGTGCATAGAAGATGTTTGTGAAAGTACTTTATAAACAAAAAAAAGATAAGCTGGGCTACCTCAAAGGATTAGTACCACCAATGGTGAAAGGAGAAATAGCTCTCAGTGCGCCCCTTACATTGCCCCCGCTTGGAAAGAAAAACAGCTCATGATACATTTGTAAGAGTCAATAACTTCAGATTATTTTTATGCACCTCTCTCAGATATGTTAAGTTAGAGTTGCCCAAAAGTTAGTCATTTGTGTACCAGCCATTGTGTACCAAATCTTTGTGATTTTTCCATAGATAGCTGACTCTAACCTGTGTTATAATTTATCTAGTAAGTGACATCAAATTTAAGTAAACTTCATTTGTACATATTTTCATCTTGGTTTAGTCAATAAATCACAGGTTTGATGCCCTGGTAACATGTGCTGCTACACTGCATGTCATGTGGGGAAACATTAGCCAAATATCATTGAACTGCTTAATCTAGAGCAGCCTTGCCCAGAAAAGAGCCTGCCAAAACTTCATGTGCGCTGGCCAAAAATGACTGGGATGTCCCCAAAGCAGAACACTAGTGCACTACCAGCATATATAAATATAATCTCAAACTTCAATCCACTACCAGTCACATATAGTTAGAATTATCTACATCCCAAACATGCTTTACAGTTTCATCAGCACATTCATGATCAGAGCACAATCTCATCCGAACCACAAACCTGGCAGCAGGCAGGTCGATAAGATCCTTTCACAGAGGGGCTCAGAGATGTAGAGGACGCGTGCAAGATCACATGAGAAATATGAGGCAGCATCACTAAAACATCTGTCTTCAGCTCATTTCACTGCACCCTCCTCAGGGGGAACAATTATTATTTTTTAAAACTGCTTTTCCCTCTCTGGGCAGAACTCTTTCTAGTCATCTCATTATCTATCCAGTATCTGCTTATTTATCCATTGTTCTATGTATGCATCCCATCCATTTGTCCAAAAACCCACTAGTCCATCTTTCCACCTATCCATTGCTTTATCTGCCCTTCCATACATGTATCCACACCTATCTCTCCATCGACCCATCCATCTACTCAACAGCCACTCTCCATTCATCCAACCATCCTTCCATCCACTAAACATTTGAGGACCTACTTTGTGCTTTTCACTTCACAGAGCACTGAAACTACTTATCAGCTTTTATTCTTGTAAGTTTTCATTTTGTACAGGGATGGCAGTAAGAGTAATAAGCACATCAGTTTCTTCTCAATTACTATAGATTTTTTCTGATGATAGCAAAATATAGTAAATAAATGCTCTTTTTCCTGCCAAAGGAAATAAAATACTTGGGAGTCTGACAACAAAAGAATCAGGAAAAGACCTAGTTAGTAAGAGTCCTCTCTTTCATAAGTACATCAGAAGTACAATAATTATGGTTCTGTTGTTGGATCACTTTAGATGAAAAGGGCATATTTCCAATTACTTCACATGAGTAACGAGTTCAATAATTAGTAATAGATGCCTGATAGAGTCTTGGAACTTTATGGAAGAGCCAATTTAACCATCTAGGGGATTTTTCAGATTGCTATTCAGATTTGAGATTCACTTATCTTCATGATTGCACTGTTGGGGTATTTTAACTCCTTGTTTTCAGAATTGAGGACCGTGAACCAATTATTAATGACACAGGTGGCCTAACATATTGAGACCCCATAAAAATATATATTTCGGAATAGATAAAAAAACTTCCCTAGACCCCCCGGCTCCACACCTCTCCTGCTATCTCTATATTCTCACCTCTTCTTGTTTTTAGTATTAGTGTTCCTGGGGATTTCATCCTTGGCTTCTGCTCTTCCACTGAAACTCACTGAGCAACCTCATTCCTCTAAAGCATAAAATGGCTGACATCATCACTTGTATCTTGTGGTCCCCGATATGGAGCTCTTGCCTGATAAAAAGTGAGCTTCACAAGGGCACGGGTCAAGGTCTTGTTCATTTTTTGTGTCCCAAGTGACCAGAGTGTGTCTGGAACATTATATGTACTCAATAAATAACTGTTACAACTCCCCAGTTTACATTACTATGTAAGTGTTCCACAAGTTAACTAGCAACTGAAACTAAATGTATTGAATTCATAAAGAAATATATCAAAGGACATTATATAAATGAGATTCTTCCTCCATTATTTCCAATAATACCATCACCCATCCATTTTGTAAGACCTAAGAAATCTAAAGTCATTCTGGAACCCTCCCCTGTCAAAGACCAAATTTTGTTGATTTTACCTTCTAATCTCAGTCAAGTCTGACTGTCCCCCCCATTCCCATTGCTACCGCCTAGAGATGTCCAGGGCAGTCTTTCCTGTCATCTCCACACCACCAACCAGTCAAGGAGGGGGGGAGGGCGGCAGAGCCTGTCCTGCTATTCCCACCATTACAGTCTGGTGAGGAATTATTCTTGCCCCTAGAACAAAGCTCCAACCCCTCAGTCCTTCTGATAAGGTCTCCAGCAACGTTTCACTCTTCACCCCCAGTCCTATATTTTTGTTCTTTGAACTCTCCCATGCTCTCTTATTTCTGAGCCATGGTTCATAATGTTCCTTCCACCTGGAGTCCTCTCCTTTTACTTCTGCTGTAAGTTTAGCTGATCACCTTCCACTTCTTTTTCAGTTTCCAACTCAAAAATTCACATCCTTTAAGTAGCCTTCCCTTTTCCCCTCAAAAAATGAACACCCCATAAAACTGGGATAAGCCTATCTTGAGCCCCTATTGCCCTCTGTATCTGCACACATGATAATGTTTCTTACTTGTTATTTGCTTCACTTGCCTCTTCAGGGGAATATTTATATCTACATAGCTGAGCCCAGGACCTGGACAAGATCATATTTGTTGAAGGAATAGGACAGCCAGGGGAAAATTTTAAAAGACATTCTTTTCTTTTTAAGTTATTTAAAATTGTTTTTAAAAATTATTGTTCAGTGATGAGAACTGTCAGATTAGTGGTTATGTCTGGTAAGGGACACAAGGGACCACTTCAGAGTGACAGAAATTATCTCATTCTGGGTGGAGGTTATAAGGAGTTTATATAGGTAACAATTCACCAACAATTCACTCTTGTACACTGAATAGTTATGCATCTTACAGGTGTAAATCACACTCAACACAAAGAATTATTTCTAAATTACAGTTAATTCACACGGGGATATACTGACTGAAACCATTCACACAGGCTAAAACTATAAAACTCAACAACAACAAAAGTTCCCTAAGATGCTAATTATTTCCCAAAGACTCAGAATTAAAACCATGGTGAAGTAATTCTTTTAAGTCTTTATTCTGAAATGAAGGACCACACCTTACTTAAAATTGCGGCCCTGAAATATTTTCAGAGAAAGAAGTTATTTCAAAGTCATTCTCCACAGAATCACATACACTATTAAAAATTTTTTTTTTTACAAATTAGAGGGGTCTGGGTTAATGACATATAATTATATTTCCAAGTTTGTGGTATTTAAGCCACAGTAATGATAACTGCTACTCTGTGGGATACACATTATTAATACTATCACTTTCCTTCTGGAATAGTAATAATGAACCATACCATGTGGGACCAGGGAGACTCCTTCACAGCCTCATTAAAAAATGATCTCTATTATGCTGACTTCTGGGGGAGAACATTTTCCAGGAATCAAGAAATTCAGGTGTCCAGCTGTCTTAGACTACAATGTCTGAAAGTTCGAAATTCCTTTTCTAAACACTAGACAAAGATGCAGAGGGTAGAGGAACTTGTTCTCTGTATGTTACTTTTTGAAGAAGAACCCTGGGCTGGCAACATGTTGAGAGTCTTAAAAAGTCCCTCCTGCTCCTGTTCCTTCCTTGGACAGGGTAAATACAAGTTTTGAAAAATAGCGATCAAAACATTACTCCACTAGGTTTCAAACACCCAGAAGGCACTACATGCATCCAAAATAATGAGAACCACAGCCCCTAACCACTGAAAGGGCACTTTCTTATTTGAGATGAAAGTCAATGCCTTCAGTCCTCGGGTGATTTTTCAACAAATGTACCTGTTTACAATTCTCGGTATTGCTGTAGTCAATGTTTGTTTCAGTTGCCTCATGTCTATGGCTATTGGTATTTTTGACACTAGACAATCAAATGAGAGATATTTTTTAAATTCCTGATTAATTTTTAATTTCTGATTAACTAAGGTAAACATATTGCCTTATCATCACTATCATTATTATCAGAGATAGAAAAAATTGAAATATATAAATCCTTTCCTGTGGCAGATAAGAAAAACTGAAAGCATCCCAGCCATCTCAGTCTATGAGGCTTGAAGCCTCATTGTGCCCCCTTCCAGAAGGAAAAATTGAAGTAGCTAATTGGCAACCAAAATATGATTGAGTGTCCCCCAGCGGATGTACTTATTTCTAATTTGGAGCACTCTGTCGCTTTTTCAAACTGTCACTCATGAAAAGGAAATAACCTGATAAAGTTGTCATTACACAGGGAGATGAGAGGGGAGGGGAGGTTGGGGGGAGCTGGCAAGGGCGACGGTCAGTGATGGTGATGGTGGTGATGGTGATGATGGTGGTGACGCTGGCCGGTTCCTCTCCAGTTTCTCCATCACTGCCCGTCCTCTCTGCCTCCTCGGTCCCCGCGTGGCCTCTGCCCGGAGAAACAGAGCCGACAGGATTTGCACCCAAGCCGCACATCCGCGGGCGCCAGGCTGCGGCGCACCGCGAACCGGCACCCTTTCCTCGAGCCTCGCCTAGCGGCGGGCCCCGCGCCCCTCGATCCCACACTCCTTTCCACCTCGACCGCTCTCGGCGCCCCGCGCCCCTCTCCGCGGCGGTCTCTTCGGCGCCCCGCGCCCCCAGCGTGGCCGCCACGCCTGGCGCGCACCTCCAGAGCCCCGGGGCCGGCGCGCGGCAGAGAACAGGGCAGACTCGCATCCCCGGTAAGGCGCGCCCGCCACCCATGGCCCGGGCCCAGCCAAGCCCCCAGCGGCCCGACCACCGGTCACTTACGCCAGCGTTGGGCCCCGCCGCCCGGCGGCCCGAGACAAAGGCTGCGCTGCCTCTGCGCCGCCGGCTGCTCCTCCAGCCCGCGACTGCCGGGGACCAGGAGGAGGATGGGGGCTTGGGGGGAGGGGAAGACCGGGAGCTGGGAGAGGAGGGAGAGGGGAGAGTGGGGAGGGGCCGCCGCGGCACCAACCACTCGCTGCAGCGGCCCAGACCCCAGTCCTCCGCCCGGGCAGGCAGCCCCCCGGGCGGGCGCCGTCCTGCGGGATCTTCTGTCCGAAAACCTTCCCCAGGGGCCAGCGTACCGCCCCTTGGGGGGCGGGGTGAGAGGAAGAGGAAGGAAAGGAGGAAGACGTGTGTGTGCGCGCGTGTGTGTTCTTATCCTGATCCTCTTCATCCACCCCCGCATTCCCGAGCAAGCTTATGAAAATGCCAGGCTCGTCCTCATCTGTACTAGCCCGGAGGCGCTCCCACCTACTTCTCTATTCACGCACATCCATCCCCTTGATGATCCGACCATTTGATGGAGAGCAAAACTGAGATCTGTAAGGTTAAGAGACTGAAGATGCAGGCCTGGGGACAGGCAGGCTGGGAGAACGCCGGGTCGTGAGCCCTTTAAGAGGGGGATCTACCTGTTTCAGTCCTGCACCCAGCACCCAGCTCAGGTGCTAGGCACCTAGCCAGATGGGTCAGGGTTGGAAGGGTGGGTACAATCACGTGCTCTCCTCCATGGGCCTCAAGGGAGTCTGGTAGGCAACCCCTCCTGGGAGAAGTAACACTTTTGCATCTTGTTAGGAAAAGTAGGTTTATTTTTATTTTTAAAATTTTGTTGTTAATGGAATTTTTAAAAATCTAAAGTAGAATAGCAAAATGATCCCACGGTGCTCAGTTCAGCTTCAAAGACTATCAACAACCCCCTCTTCCCCATTGCAGAGACTAAGGAAGGATTTATAAAAACATAATCAATAGCCCACTTTACATTTTTAAGAATAATGCCTGCATATAACAGGCCTGGATCCTGCTGCCTGCACGACCAAAAGCCAGTAAGCTGAGACAGGACTTAAGTGCTTGCACTTTTCAGATCATATCAATGTCAGGGAAAGGTGGGCATAGCACCTTGAAGAAACCCTCCCCCTGTCTCATCTTGAACTGGCCTTTTTATAATGGGTTAGATACAGACAGCCATAAGCAAATAGCTGTCAGAACAGCCCATCACAGTTGATGTTTCTGATATTCTTCACCTCAGCCCCTAGAACTTGTCATAAGCCTCCTGGTTATCTTGATGCTAGTGCATCTGATGGCATCAATGTCTGGCACTCTTCTGAGCATCATCAGGGCAGGAATCTCAGTTTAAAGCAAGAATTTTAGTTTAAAGAAAACAGATGATTAGTCATACCGTGTGTACATACAGCCTTTGCTATGTGCGTATGTGCAGACTTCTGTACTAGGTATGGTGCCCTTCCCGCCCTACCTAGCCTCTATCATAAATATCACTGGGCTGTGCTTTATTCACAGCTGATGGGTATTCATGAGTAATTATTTGCCAGGTCTGTGTTTAGGCTCTCCCTATGCTGCTCAGCTTTTGTGCCAGCCTTAATTTTGTCTAAAACTGGCAGCTGACAAGAGTTGTGCGGATTGTTACCAGCCTGCTGTGCTGCTGGAGCATGCATTAGTAAGCACTGATCCAGCAAGGCTCAGACCCCTCTGTTGGAGTATCATTACTACGTTACAAACTATGCCCCCATCCTTGCACAGCAAGCATGTTTGCATAGATAAAGGAGGCTTGCATAGATAAAGGAAATGGACAAGGTTGCTATGGGAACCAGGCCCTAAGACTCATCACCTTAACCCTATCTGGCCAAGCTCCAGGAAAGCAGAAGCTGAGTTAGGACACATTCTGAGTTAAGGGTCAACACCCAAGGCCAGAAGATAGCTGGTGCAAATTTACACCACGAAGAGAATATAAGGGAGCTTCAAGTTGCCTTTTCTGTTCTTCACTCTGTCTCTGGTGAGTTCCTTCACCGTGCTTCCAGCCTACACCCCGATTTTCCCCACCCTTAAAAACTTTGATTGACATTTTCAGAAAAATGCACACAAAAATTCTATTTAAATTCCAGGGACTTTTACCATATAGCCCAGTAATTCCACTCCTAGGAATCTACCCAAAGGACACAAAAACATTAATTCAAAAAGACACCTGTACTCCTATGTTCATTGCAGCACTATTTACAATAGCTAAAATATGGAAACAATATAAATGCCCCAAAATAGATGACTGGATCAAGAAGATGTGGTATATACACAATGGAATACTACTCAGCTATCAAAAAAGATAAACTTATGCCATTTGCAGCAACATGGATGGAGCTGGAAGGGATTATGCTCAGCAAAATAAGTCAGAAGGAAAAAGAAAAATATCAAATGGTTTCACTTATAGGAGGAACATAGAGAAAACATACAAGGGATCGGGGGGGGGGAAGTCAAACTATAAATTGGAGACATTCATCAGGGAAGGGTGAGGGATCAAAATGGGAGGGAGGAGCACCAAGAGTTATGGTGATGGTTCAGGGGTGTCTTGGTGTTGGGAATTTATGGAGACAACACCTGAGGGAGAAATCAAACATTGTACAAAAATGAACAAGGATGTAAAAATATATAAGGGAAGGGAAGGGAAGGGAAGGGAAAGGCAGGGGAGAAGGAATTCCAGGGACTTCAATTCTCACAGGCTGAACCCAAGTGCAAGTTACTAACTACAAACTTCAGAGCTGGATTAAGGGGTGCCTTGCAACCCCTTGGAGTCCCATGAATGGGATCTGAAGTCTCCAGGGGCCCAGCCTCCACCAGGAGACCTGGGTTTCCCTCTTGTTTGTCTAAAGTTCCAGGGTCCCAACTAAAAACATGGCACTTTCTCCTCCTGGGAAGAGGCTCTAATTTGTCCTGTGCATGTCCGGTTTGGAAATGACTTCTCAGGGGTGCCTCAGAAGATCATCGACCCAGGAGGAAGAGACCTGACCTGAGCCAAGGGCATCTGGACATTTACCTGATCTAAACTCCCCAAAGGTGGGTTTGGGGAGCACTGTTAGGAGGTAGCAATGCAGAACAGAGGAGGTGCTTGGACTGGCTTGGACTCCTACACCTCCTGCTAGCTTATGGCCCTGGCTGAGTTGACCTCACTTCTCTATGTCTGTTTCATCACGGGACAAAAATCCCAGGCTGTTCATGTAATCTAAGGGCTGCGAGGGTGCGTTTATGCAGGTACAGTGCCTGGCACAGAAAGGCTGAAAAGGTGTTGGGAGCATTCACATTACTCATATCCTCTAAATGGGAGAAACACTGACCTACACATGGGACTCCTGCTTCAAAGGATTGGAGGCCTGCCTTGAACCAGAAAGACCCCACACTGCTCTCTGTGGCTGTAGACTAAGGGCATACCTATGACATAGTGGCTTTTCTCTTTGTGGTGTGGCACTGATGCTTATGGGCAGTCCACAGTGGAGTTCCTAAATCCTGTGGCCTTCCTCACTGACTTGGCCCAAGAAAATGATCTTTGGAGATGCTGAAGGGAAGTGTACATTCTCTATCTCCCCCACCCCCCCCAAGCTGGTCTCACTTAATGGACGATGACATACCCTCTCCTACTGCCTCAAGCTTTACCTCCTCTGTGACAACCTAACGACCAGAGACAGTGAGAAGTGTCCCCAGTCTGAGCTCTGGGGCCTGCCCTGTGTTAGTGATTAGAGCTGTCGGTTGCTGTGCATGTTTCATGGGCCCATCTAGGCTTTAAATGTTTTACGAGCTGGGATTGTAATCATCACTCTCAGCGTTGCTCATGACGTCCTGTGCATTGATCTACCCAGCACGGTGCAAAGAGAACTTCCAATAATATAGTCACAAACCTCGGTCCAAGCGGGTTCAACCCAGGTCAGGATTCCCATGACCTACAGCCAGCAATGAGGGCAGGTGACTGGAACCTACTTGTGTGTTGGCGCTTCCCTGGGGAAGGACAGGAAGACTGTAATTCTGAGTCTTCACCTCCTGGTTGTTCTGTATTTGCATTCCCGAAACAGGAAGCATCGCTACTCCCCACCCACCACCCCCATGGTTCTGGATGTCAAAGACTTTTTTCTGAAAAGAACTAACATTTCTCTTCTTTCTGTACCTCCCCTTTCCACTTCACCTCCCTCACTTCCTTTCCCTCACTTTCAACTCTTTCCCCTTCCTTTATATTGATTTTTTAGAATGTTTGATGGACTTTTAAAACCTTTTGATGGATTTTAAAATCATTTGATGGACTCATCAATTAGGTGTCATACAGGAGAATACAATCAAGACAAAAGCTTTTGTAGAATGAGATGAACTGAAAAAATGTGTCTAGATCTACTTATGGGAGAACAGCCAAACTGTAGGTACAGAAAGTAGAATATGTTAGGGGTCCTCAGATCTTATGGGTCTTCTTGGGAATAAATTTACCAAGAGCCCTGGGGCTAAGATGAAACATAACAGAAAATATCACTAGCCTCCATTTGTTCTTTCTGGGCAATCTGACATTCTGTGCCAGCTTTAAGGCAGAACTCTATAAACTATTAAAATGACAAAGAACTTTAGTCACGATAAAGATAAAGAGTTTGGCTTAGCTAAATGGAAGACCACACAAATGTGAAAGGACAGCTTGCAGTGATGAATGGATTCAAGCGCTATAAAGATCAACTTACAGAAGATTAATAGGAGGGGAGATGCATATTATCTGGGCTTCCAGCTGTTGACGAATGTCGAACTTATTGACACTGAAGATAAGCTTAGATAAAAGACATTCAGTCCAGATGAAGCAAAAATACTTTAAAATAAGACAAATGTTAGCAACTAAATTAAGGCAGTAAATATATCTGTGGTTCCAGCCCATTTACGATTATAGAGACTACATATCATGATAATGAACAGCAGATTATTAACCACAAAGTGCCCCATGCATCACAAGGAATTTGAGCCACTCAGTCTCCGATATCAAAGGAAACTTGGTTGTCCCAACAAGGAAAATTTCATACAGTGGTTGAAAACAAAGAAAACTGAGAAAGTCATAACCTCCTACTTCTCTACTCCAGGTTTCAAATCGCTGAGTTGGGTCTCTAGCCCCTCCCCTTGAATCTGAATGGGCTTGAGATGCTTTGGCCAGAGAGAACAGCGAAAGAGTTGATACGTGATCTATGCTAGATCATAAAAGTCCTGCAGTTTCCTTCTGGCTCTTTTGGGATACTTGCCTTCTAGTGCTCCCTCCTGGGCTATGTCCACTCTGAACCAGCTGCCAGGCAGAGAGAGACCCCAGCCACACAGAGAGATGCTCAGGTCAACAGCCTCAGCCTTTGAAGCTCCTCAGCTCAGGCTCTCCATGTGAGAATGAAGATGCCGCCAGATTATTCTAGCATTCCAGCCTTCGAAATGCCTCCATTGGTTAAGTCTTTCCAGCTGAGACTGCAAACATAATGGGGAGGAGTCCCCTTGGTGTTCTGGCCAAATTCTTCCCCCAAAGTGTCGGGTGTACATAATAAAAATATTGCTTAATGTCACTAAGTATGGGTAGCTGTCATGGAGAACAGATAACAGGCCTATCAAACAATTAGTAAAAATAGTCCACCTACTGGGTGACAGATTTTTGCTTTCCAAAAGTTAAGTCAGTGGAAAGTTGGGGCTCACTGGGTTCCAAGCCATACTGTTTCTTTCCTAGCTGCATGGCCCTGGGAAAATGACCCTCTCTGTGCACGGGTCCCCTTCTGTAAAGTTAAAGACAACAACAGTAACTGCCTAAGGGGTGGCAAAGAGTGAACTTGAGTGAAGCACGGAGAGCTGGGAGAGCACCCCGTAAATGTCAGGGATTGTTAGTGTCGTTACACCTTCTCTGACATGACCCAGGAAAAAGGGCTCCTACCCTAGTAATATCGTCAGGTGATGCCTGTTTCAAGAAAATTAAATTCAAGGTAAAGGATTTCTTTATTAATAGGCTGTTTTATAAAACAGGGTTTTATAATGAGTTCACAATTTCTACGAAATCAAGTTTTACAATCTTTTTTCAACTTAGCGGGCAGACTAAGGGGCACCCAAGATGCCCAAACTTGCACGTTCTAAATGGGCTCTGCCATTTACTTCATAAAGATGAAGCATCTTAGTGTGTAAGACCTTTAATAGAAAAAAGAACTTTAATAGAATCAGTATGTATAACATAAAGAGAGAAGAGAATAAAGATAATTGCTTGTCAGAGAAACACCTAAAGTTACCCACCCCCTCGTGGGTAATTACCCAGCCAAGCAGGGTTGCCCAAAAGCAGGGCCACCAAGGCCCAAAACCTTGCCACAAGTCTAGGGCACCTTCTGTCAGGAGACCACGGGAAAGGGGCAGGGAGGGCCAGGCAAGTCTGAAAAAAAGGGAGCAAAATCAAAGTACAAGTCCAGATAAAGGCTGCCATTGTCTGCCTCCCCCAACCCCCCAGGTCTCTCCCCACATCTGTCTCTTCCTATGTCTCCCAAGTCCCTGGTACAAGTCCAAACCGAAGAAGCAAGAGCAGCTTCTTCATATGTCTCTCTGCTCCACATGTCTCCTCCAAGTCTTCTCTGAGTCTTTTCTCCCCAAGTCCTTCATTGCGGGGGCAGGGAACATGGAACCTCCCCTTTTTAGATCATACTGTTACATGACCACAGCAAGACATGTATTTTATGTTCTGAACTAGCACACACAGGCACCCACTTGTATTAAATCATTACTTTTTTTGAAACAATACTGCCCTTACTATTATGTGCAATGCTCACTGATGTTTTTTTATTCTGTTGTTTAATTTTTCAAAATCCATTAAATTCCATAACTTCATGCTCAGGCCACAGTGGCTGGAGATGGCTTGATACTGCTGAAACTTTAACCCCTGTACCACCAGGGAGGCCCATAGCTGGTATCTTAATGAAGGCAATCTTGTGGGGGACTGTGCCCTTAACCTGTGAAATTTCTCTAGGTAGTTAGAGTCAGACTTGTATTGCAGTAACTTTCTGCAAGTCAGCGTTGAGGGTAGAAGAGTCTGTCACAGAACTGAGTTCTCCAATGACACCAGGACAGCTGAGGCCAGGTGGTAGTGCTTATTTGCCAGAGGGCATCAAAAAATGATTTTCAAGATTTGAATGGCAGGGCTTCCCCGGTGGCGCAGCGGTTAAGCTCTGCGCTGTGGAGCTGTCGGCAGCAGCGATGCGAGTTCTATGAGTTCTGCGCCCAGCCGGGGAGAATCCCACATGGTGTGGCGGAACTCTCCCCCTGCCCCCCCTCAGCAGTGTATTTCTGATCTGCCTCTTCTGCTCCCCACTCTGTCTCTGGTGAGCCCTCTCACTGCCCCACACCTCTGGCCTGTACCCCAGCTTGTGTGTATGAATAAATACATCTTTTAAAAAAAAAAGATTTGAATGAAGCCAAGGGGCCTGACTTAGAAAGAAGCACAGAAATGATTAATAGAATTCAGTGCCCTTAGAAGCAAAATAGATTGATCACCAACAAACATCTATTCAGCTTGTGTAACAGAGGGAAACAAGGAAGGGCGAGCCGGAGGTTGAGGGCAATAGCCCCAATAAAATATCACATGCCTCAGTTTCTGGACCTAAGCCAGTTTTTAGTTAACTTTTTATTTATTTTTTAATTAATTTATTTTCTTTTAATGATATAATATTTGGATACTCCCATCAGGTATCCCAATTGCACCACCATAGTCCATTGTGCGTCATTTCCTCTTTATTCTTACTCCTCCTCCACCCCTTGAATGTTGGGGGTGCTTCAGTTCTGTAATCAGCTTTCAAGGATTAGTTTTTAAGCTTGTCTTTATTTGACTCTTAGTTAGGTACTTTATATTCTTCATATTAGTGACACCATCTGGTATTTATCTTTCTTCTTCTGATTTACTTTACTTAGCATTATCACTTCTAGCTCCATTTTTATTGCTGCAAATAACCTGAGATTATCCCTTTTGATTGCTGAGTAATATTTCATTGTGTGTATATACCACATCCTCTTGATTCATTCATGTGTTTTGGGGCGCTTAGGTTGTTTCCTTAATTTAGTTATAGTAAATATGACTACAATAAACATGGGAGTGCAAGTTCCCTTTGAAATTAATGTTTTTGAATTTTTGGTGTGGATGCCTAGGAGTGGAATTACTGGGTCATATGGTGGATGCATTTTTAATGTCTTGAGACACCTCCACACTGCTTTCCATAAGGGCTGGGTCAGTCTGCATTCCTATCAGCAGTGCAGGAGAGTTCCCTTTTCTCTGCATCCTTACCAGCACTTGTTTCTGGTCTTTTCAATATGGGCCATTCTCACAGGTATGAGATGGTATCTCACTGTGGTCTTAATTTGCATTTCCCTGACCACAAGTCAGGTGAACATTTTTTCTTGTGCCTGTTTACAATCTGTTTGTCTTCTTTGGGAAATTGTCTGTTAGTTCTTCAGCCCACTTTTTGATTGGGTTATCTGTTTTGTTTTTGTAGATCTTTGGTATCAGTCCCTTGTTAGATGTATGGTGTGCAAATATTTTCTCCCATTCAGTAGGGTGTCTTTTCATTTTAGTTATGGTTTCTTTCACTGTACAGAAGCTTTCTAGTTTGATGTCCCAGATGTTTATATTCTCTTTTGTTTCTCTTGCTGCTGGGAGTGATTCACTAGAGACATCACTACAGCTTAAATTGTGGAACGTTTTGCCTATACTTTCATCTATGCATTTTATGGTTTCAGGCCTTGTATACTTTTTAAGATTTTAATTTTTTAGAAATTAAAGTTTAGCGCAGCTTTGGCTCACAGGAAAATTGAGAAGGTACAGACATTTCTCATGTGTTCTGCCCCCACACAGGCACAAGCTGCCCTGTTATCTTCCATCAGTCATGTTTGTTACAGCCGGTGAACCCACATTGACACACTATAGAATCCAAACTCCTTAAATTAACTTCAGGGTTCACTTTTTTTTTTTAAAGTAAGATTTTCTAGTAAGACTTTTATTTATTATTTTTTAAAGATTTATTTATTTATGCATACAAGAACTGGGGTTTGGCCAGAGGGGTGGGGTGGTGAGAAGATTCACCAGAGACAAAGTGGGGAGCAGAACAGGCGGATCTGCTGAAATACACTGCTGTGGGGAGCAGCGAGCAAGGCAGGTGAGGTCTGCTGGGCCATGTGGGAAGCTCCCTGGCCAGAGATCGAACTCGTGCTGCAGTGGCTGCGGATAGCTTCACAGTGCTGAGACTTAACCCGTTGCACCAACAGAGAGGCCCAGGGTTCACTGTAGATGTTGTACTTTCTCTTGATTTAGACCAATGGAGAATGATATCCATTACTGTGTGGCATACAGAGTATTTTCACTGCTCTAAAAATTCTCTGTGCTCTGCCTATCCATCCCTTCCTTCTACCAAAACTCTGGCAACCACTGATCTTTTTACTATCTCCATAGTTTTGCCTTTTCCAGAAAGTCATTTAGTTGGAATTCTACAGTACAGAGCCTTTTCAAATTGGCTTCTTTCACTTAGAAATATGCATTTTGGGTTTTTCTATGTCTTTTCATGACTTGACAGCTTGTTTCTTTTTAGCGATGAATAATCCATTGTCCCCTGAAGGACATTCACTTAATGAAGGACATTTGGAATAATTATGAATTAATTGTTATAACTATCTTTGTGAAGGTTTTTGTGTTGACTTATACTTTCAGCTGCTCTGGGCAAACACCAAGGAGCACAATGGCTGGACCATATGGTAAGAGTATGCTCATCCTGTAAGTAACCACCCAGCCGCGCTCGGAGGGGCTGCTAGTTTTGCACCCCCACCAGCAATTTCTAACGTTCCTGTTGCTCCACAGCCTCCCCGGAAGTGGGTATTGCCGGCTTCCAGATTTTAGTCATCCTAATAGGCTCAGTGTTCCTTTAGTTTGCATTTTTAAAAAGATTTATTTATTTATGCAGACAAACTGGGGTGTAGGCCAGAGGTGTGGGCAAAAGGTGAGAGGATTCACCAGAGACAGAGTGGGGAGCAGACTAGGCAGACTGACTGAAATACACTGCTGAAGGGAGCAGCGGGCGAGGCAGGAGAGGGACCAAACATATGCTGCAGTGGCTCTGGATAGTTTCACAGTGCTCCAACGTAACCTGTTGCGTCACCAGGGAGGCCCTTCAGTTTGCATTTTTTCAGATTACATACGATGTAGAATATCTTCCAAACTCTGGCATCTGCCCCTTCTCTTTTTCAGTGTGCCATCTCCTTCTAGGGCAAACAACACAGGCCTAAATCTTAAGATCTTAAATTTTCATCTGTTTTCCATCGTACCACACAGCCTTAGCCAAATCCATTGCCCTCCTTTACCTGGGTTTTTGCAGCAACATCCGCCATCTCATCCTGCCCGCTAATTCATTTCCTGCATAGTAGCCTGTGATCTTTCTGAACAATTCTGCAGGTAATATATTTATGTGCTATTAAACTGATGTGAATATCCTTTCTGGCAGGTGATGTGAGTTCCTCTTCCATTGACTCAGTGGTATTTGGAGTTTGAGAAGGATGCTAAAAAATACCTGGAAAAGGAATATTTGCTCATGTGTGACAAATGAGATATTTTAAATCCATGGCAGGACTGTTTTCATATAAACCTGGCTGTAGTGAGAAAGAAAGGTTATTTATTTCTAATTTCTTTCTCTGTTTCAAAATGATTCTCTTGAACTTCCAGAGCCACACTGAGAATCCTAAGTACAGAGTTTGCTAGAAATAGCAGCCATATAGATTATGACAGAAGACTTCCCACTGAGGGGGCTGAGGGGGGCCTTTCTGGAATTGGGAGGGGTAACTGTAAGTGAAAGGGCAGGACAGGAGATCGGGTTCTGCTAAAGCCTGGAGCTCATTAGACCCACACTCACCCCAACCTGACTCTCCTCCACAGCTGGAAGAAAACCCAGGATCAGGAGGATTCTTCCATCCCTTGTGAAGTCATCCTGGCAAGAGCTGGCTCCTGCTTCCCATTTGTGGCACGTGAGGGGACAGGCATAGGGAAGTGAGGACTGGAAGGCCCAGGGTCAAAGGAGAGGGTCTCAAAGGGCAAGGGCCTTATGGAAGAGGCTGGTCAGGCTGTGAGTTTGGGAAGTGTCTGTGGCCTGATTCCCTCTGTCACTCCGGGCATAGACCAGAGAGCCTGTCCCAGTGGCAGGGCCGCCGGGAACAGCGGTGCCGAGGCGGCCCAGGACTCAGAAGGAAGTGTGTGAACCCAAGTGCTTGCTTCCCAACCGTGGGCCCAAGCCCCAAAGAAAGACACCCTAAGAAGATAGAAACTGCTGGAAGAGTATTTTCAACTTGGCAGCTGCCCTCTCCCTCCTCCCTTCCCCCATGGTCGCTCCACCAGTGGGAATGAATGAGGAAGTTAGGAAATAGGGATAGGTCATTAGCTGGGATGGCGGCGTTGGGCAGGGGGTGGTGGTGGGGAGGCTTCATGCCCAAATGCCCCAAGCCCATTTATTAATCTCAATAAGGAACAACTGGTTGGAGTCAGGGTGCCCCCAACCCAGTAAAAATTGAGTGTTCAGGACACCAACACAATAACACAATGTCAAAGCGATGGACCAAAGCTCCTTTAGGGGAAGCAGGCCAGGCAATTTGGGAGACTCTGGGCCTCAGTAACTTAGGAGACCCCTGGGCACCAAGCAATCTGCAAGAGTCACAGTCCTGAGACACCCAACGGCCAAACACCCACTCCTTGCCCACTATAAACTCCTTGCCCATACAAACCCTTGCTTCTTGCCCACTCAGTGGCTACCCACTTGGGACCCCTCTCTCCTCAGAGTTTTTCTGTCCTTACTCTTATCTGCCAATAAACTTCTTGCTTTTCTGTCTAACTCTGGTCTCTATGTTGAATTCTTTCCTTTCTAAGACAAGAACCAAGAGCCCCTTGGGGTCCTCGGACCCCCAGGCCCAGTTCAGAAAGAGAGAAGACTATAGAAGTTACTTCCAGAAAGTGCCTTTTCTCCCTCCTCCCTTCCTTCCTTTCTTCCTCCCTTTTCTCTTTTTCATTCTCCTCTCCATCTCTCCTCCCCCGCCCCCAACATACCTCCTCCCATCTTCTCTTTGACCCTTTTCTCTTTCCCTTTCGCCTTCCCTTCTTTTCTTTCACCTTTCCCCTCAAACTTGGGTTTTCGTATGTCAGCGTCGGCCCCTCTCTGATCAGTACACCCTGCACTCTGCTCAGGCCACTTCCTGCCAATAGTCAGTCTCGCTGGCAGTGAAACCGGACCCCAAACCTGGCTGCAAAGCAAGCTGGGAAGAGCATGCTGACTTTGCAGCTTCTGCAGCAAGAGGTGCTCACGGGAGGAGGAAGCTGAGAAGGACTTTGGGCAGTGTCTGCCGTGTAGATGCTGCTTTGCCAGGCAGGATGGGAGGGCACGACGAGGTCAACTCCGGGAGGACACCGAGATGCCCACTCAGAGCAGGTTTCTTCCGTTGCTGGTTCCTTTGTTTTACTCAATTTGCCAATTAAAGTTGGTTATAAATATAATCATGGTGCACAGACTCTAGGGTTGCCCCCATGCTCTCCCCTTCTGGAATATAATCTGCTCCCCTTGGATATGGGTCGGATCTGTGACAATAGCTGAAACTCAGGATTGCTCAGGAAGGAAAGGCAATCCTTTGAGGAAGAGCGATCTTCTTTCCAGAGATTAGCTACACACATTGTAGATTATGAGCAATATTTGGGGGTGCACAGAGCACCCAGGATGCTCTAGGAAGTATGGGCGTTTGCTGTGGAGAAGACAGGAGAGGCAGGCTTGGGGAGGTCTCTGTCTTCTGATGGGAGTCCCACAACCTGTTCTTTGGGCCTAGAAGTTAGCTAAGGAGTAGGGCCTGGGATCCAGGGTAGTAGCTCGAAATTTCTCCAGTAAGATGACTATCCTGAACCTCATTTATTTTGTCTGAATTGACTCCCCAGAATATTAAACATATGCATAATCAAATGTAAGCACACACCTACATTTGAAAGTCAAATACCAAAGAATTTCTGGATGTGTATCATATTGCATTACCCTGGCTCCTGCTGTCATCCAGAAGAATTGAATAAATGAAGAGTTATCTGAAACCAAAATCATTTTCTGGGCAAAGTGAAATAAATGTGTTAAAATGGAAAAAAAAAAAAACCACCTCTGAAGATGAAAAAGTTTTCACCCAAGATTGAGTTGAGAGAGATGGAATCTCCCTGTTATATTAAATTTTTACCACTTTGTATCAAGGTAATTATAGGGAGGAGGGGGTACAGAATATGAAGGAGGGGAAGAAAAGAAGCAAAAGTGAAGGAACCACGTTCATCAAGTAGCCTTGAGCAGCCCCTGCTGGAGCTCCTGTGCCGCCTCCGCACGCGTCACCCTCTAATCGGTTCTCCTCAAGGTCCTAATCAAATTCCTTTTTTATGAAAATCAAATTTCTTTCTATAACTTAATTAATATTTTCAGAGGAAACTTGAGAAAGCAACTCACTTAAGACCCTAAGTTAGCTGGATGTTCATTCAAATGAAGGAAACTCTCCATTTCATTTCCTCTTTCCATTTTTGGAAAAGAATAGACATGTTACAGCTTGAGGAATGTTCAGTGACATCTAAAATGAGGAGAGGAGCTCTCTCCTGACAGCTTGATAGTTCTCATCTGGGATTATCTAAGTTTATCTGTATTTTTGAAAAATGGTTTTCTTGATAATATTTATATAAGAATTAGTTCTATTTTTAACTACATATACCTCTCCCCTCATCAAATGTAATAAGTACTCTGATTAGAGAAATGGAATCAATGGATTGAAATAGCATTTTTAAGTGAGCATCTTCATTTTTCACCATTTCTCTAACTATGGAAAGTATACTTTTTATTGTGAAATATAACATCCATACAGTCATGCAGTTTATCACATAGTGCTAAAGTGAACAACAGATATAATCATTAGCTAGATCAAGAAAAAGAGCATTATTAGCACCCCAAAGCCCTCCTGGGCTTAATCCATCATCCACAAGCCAGACCAAACCCACAGTTGTTTCCCTGGTCTCTGTTATATGTTTATTTCCTGCAGATGAATTCCTAAACAAAAACATGCTGCCCCAACCTCCTAACTCTCCCCCCCAAACCCCACCTTGTCTTTTAAATGTCTATGGACCTTACTGTTCTGTTTCAGGCCTTTTTTCTTTTCCACTCAACACCCCTCCTCTCCCAGGAAATAACATTTACTATCACGACTTCAAATACCACCAGTGTCCCCCCAGATCTGAGTTTAAGTGTGACCCTTCTCCCAGGGTCTAGACTCTTCCCTTCCCTGCCACTCAGATACTGCCCATGGATGGCTCAGCAAGTGGCCCCCACAGGTAGCTGGAATCCCAGCACCCGTCCTTAACCCATCTCTTTTCCTTCCATTCCAAACTCCAATCCAATTTCAAAATTGGTGAAGTTCCACCTCCTAAAATCATTTCTTCAGTCCATTCACTTTTTTCCATGACTGCTAGTCTAGTCTACACTATTTCTTCTAGGACACATGTGATGTGATTTACAAGAAATAAATATGTGGTCTTTGTCCCTGCTTCTGGCACAGAGCCCTTAAAACCCTTGGGATTTCATAAGTGATAAGAGTGGCACAGATGTCTTTGGTCATCCAGAAAGTGCTCCCTTAGAGCACACCTGTGTTTGGGCTGCTGAAGCGACTTGGGGGGGGGGACCCAGATAGCCTCAGGACAGGGTTGCTCACCAGGATGACAGAGCCCTAGATTAGAGAGGTGGAACTTCCTCCCCACCCCTTCCACCCCCTTTCAACCTATGGGAAGGGAAAAAGGCAGCTGAGGATTAAAGTTCATAAAAATTCTTGAACAAGAGGTTTAATGAGTTTTTCCAGCTTGGTAAATGAATCCATTTGCTGGGTGTATGGTACATTCCAATTTCACAGGTATAGAAGCTCCTGCTGCACACCTTGCTCTGTGTACCTTTCATCTGGCTGTTCATCTGTATCCTTTATAATAAATTGTTAAACAAGATTCACATTTTACTAAATTTTGTAAACCATTCTAGAACTCTCCAACCTGACTCTCCATCGAGGTCAGACTTGACCATATAATTTACTTTGGCCCATGAAATTAGAGCAGAGTAATATATCCTACTTATGAGCAGAAACAAAAATGCCATTGTGTGGTTCTGCCATTTTTCTTTCCCCTCTGCCACAATACCAGCCACATCCCAGATGCCGGCACTCTGTGGCTGAGATCTGGTATTAAAACTTGGTGCATAGGCCTCCCTTGTGGCCTAGGGGTTAAGTCTCAGCGCTATCACTGCTGTGGCCTGAATTGGATCCCCAGTCAGAGAGCCGACCCACATGGCGCAGGAGACCTCTCCTGTCTCACCTGCTGCTCCCCTCAGCAGTGTATTTCAGTCAATCTGCCTGTTCTGCTCCCCACTCTATCTCTGGTGAATCCTCTTACCCCCTGTACCTCTAGCCTACACCCCAGCTCTTCTACACACACACACACACACACACACACACAAAGACTTGGAGCAGAGGTCTGGCTGACCCACGCTGCACATGTGATATAAGTGGGTGGCTGGGAACCACTGAGATTTATCCTTATCGCTGTAGCATAATTTAGTCTAAGTTCACTGACAGTCCTTTTACAATTCATTTTAATGGTAGTCAGCAAAAATAAATTATTGTTTTTGCTCTCCTGCTTCAAAGCATTTCCCTTCAGGCAATGACCAATAACAACAATTGAGCACACAGGAGTTTCAACTGCATCGATCATTTAGATATTTTTCTTCACCAATGGCGATGGGTACTGATGGGAAGGGCTTGAGGCTCAATTTAAAACCTTGCATTGACATATGGTGTGACTTTGAACTTTAATTTCCTCTTCTCTGGTGAGGAGTAGTTTGAAGGTACCAGGCAGATTATATGACATATATCTTCAGTCTATACTAGGGATTTTGAAGGTGGGTGAGTATACAAAAATGCCACAGAAACTTCAATGTTCCACTTGGTTCATTCCATCTTTGACTTATATTTTGCTTACCTCAAAGATTTACTTCTTCCAAGAAACCTTCCCAGATTAACTATATTTGAAAACTACATGTACTCCAATATCCATTAAGCACTCTCAGCATGTGTGTGAAGCAATTACATATGTATTTATTCTCATGTAATAGTAGGAGTTCAATAGAAATTTGTTGAATTAAATTGACTTTTTAATTTTACATATACATGTAAATATTACACATATAAACATCAGGTAACGCTATGGTTAATGAGACTAATTTTTAAGGTGCTTTATTGTTTTTATGGATTAATATTATTCATATATATTAACATATATTCATAAATGTTATGATAATATATTAATATATTTTATTGTCATATTATAATATTTCCATGTTATACTCTAGTCCAATATGTGTATATTAATATTATTTATATTGATTTTTTCTTAGGACAATCTTTAAAAAAATTTTTTATTTTCTTACATCATTGTTCATTTTTGTACAATGTTTCATTTCTCCCTAAGGAACTTTTATTCAAAAGCACTTGCATAATCTGTGGTAATAAAACAAACACCCATCAACTCACCACCCATCTTCACCAGAACATTCCCAGTCCTGCCAACCTAACCAGTCCATCCCACCCTCTGCCTCCCCTAAAAGTGATCACTAGCTTGAGTTTTGTGTTTACCACTGAAGTATTTTCTCAACAAATATGCCTGACATTACATAACCCATGTGTGTTCATTCCTTCAAAGAAGCTATCTCACTCCGGTCAGAATATTTTTGGTTTTCTCAAATGGAATTACCATAGGAGACTCAGTCATATCCTTCGAATATTCTCACTTACAAAAGTTTAATTTTTCAAAACAGTCTAGAGCACTAACAATATTAGCCATTATTTATTAAAAATTTATAATGTGTGAGGCATGGAATTTATAGTTTTCTTCCATCTCACTAGCTCCTAGTGCAGTCTATAGCTGTGCAACAAGATTTAGCAAGGTAAGTAACTAGTCTCAAATCATCCTGTCATAAGTAGCAAAGCAGGGTCAGTCCTACAAATTATTACTCCATGGCCCCTATACCATGCAAAAGCCATCTGTGAATAAGGGGAGAGGTGTGTGGAGGGCAGGGCAGGGGTAATTGAGATAGGAAATACCATCTATGATGAAAATCAAAAGCAAGACAACAGTATTCCTTGGGAGACTGATTTTCTTTAGTTGCCCTGGCTCTGACAGTTCACAGGGATTCAAGGTCTGAGATATGGTTCTGGGGTGACTGTCTGGAAGGGCCCAGCATGTATTTGGAAATACTAGCTTTAGATCTGTGTTGTATTCCTTATGTAACAGTCTCCTTATATGGAAAACACCTCCCCCATCCAGCACTTCATGTGAAACTTTCATGTTGATAGAGAGGAGGGTGCAGAAAGAAAAAAAATACAGTGTCTGAGCAATCTTATATTCCTCCTCAGAAACAAATATTGTTGGGAATTTTTTTAAAGATTTATTTTTACTTATTTGTGTGTACAAGAACTGGGTGTAGGCCAGAGGTGCAGGGAGAGGTGTGTGTGTGTGTGTGTGTGTGTGTGTGTGTGTGCGCGTGAGAGAGAGAGAGAGAGAGAGAGAGGACTCACAAGAGACAGAGTGGGGAGCAGAATAGGTGGATCCACTGAAATACACTGCTGAGGGGAGCAGCGGATGAGACAGGAGAGGTCTACTGTGCCATGTGGGTTAGCTCCCTGGCCAGGATTGAACTTATGCCTCAGTTGCTGGTGATAGCTTGATGGCACTGAAATTTTAACCCCTTGGCCACCAGGGAGGCCCATTGCTAGGAATGTTTATGGTCAAAAGATAAACTATTTTTGACAAAGATACAAAAGTGAGTCAATGAAAGGATAAGCTTTTCAATAAATGGTGCTGGAGCATTTGGTCACCCACAGGGGAAAAAAATGAGCCTTGATTTAACATTACATTTTATATAATAAATATTAATTCAAAAAGGATCACAGACTTTAAAAATATAAATGTAAAATTATAAAACTTTTAGAATTATAGAACTTTTAGGGGGAAAAGGAGACTGCAGTTAAGAGAAGAGTTCTTAGTCTTGACATCAAAAATGGAATCCATAAAAAGGGTGAAATGAAGCACTTTTGTTCCACGAAAAATCACATTAAGAGAATGAAAAGACAAGCCACATAGTGGGAGAAATGTTAATTAAGCACATATCTGATAAAGGACTTGTAAATGGAGTATGTAAGCAAACAGTACAATTAGAAACTGGGCAAAAGACATGAGAGGAGACATGGCATGTCTTCACAGAAGAGGGGACACAGATGGCAAATAGCACATAGAAAGATGTTCAACATCATCTTCCATTAGGGAAATGCAAATTAAAGTCACAATAAGATATTACTACACACCTATCAGAATGGCTAAAATAAAAAATAGTGACAACACCAAATGCCAGCAAAGATGCAAAGAAATGGAATCACTCGCATATTGCTGGAGGGGATGGAAAATGATTCAGCTACTCTGGCAAGCAGTTTGGCAGTTTCTTATAAAACCAAACATTTCACTACCACACAATCCAGCAACTGCACTCTTGGACATCTGTCCCAGGGAAAGGAAGACTTAAGATCACAAAAAACATATACATGGATGCTCGCAGTCATTCATTTGAACTCAAAGAGAAATAGATATATTTTTTAAAGATTAATTTTATATATTTATGCATACAAGAACTAAGGTACAGGGCAGAGGTAGAGCAGGGAGGTAGGGAGTGTGAGAGGATTCACCAGAGATAGAGTGGGGAGCAGAACAGGTGGATTGACTGAAATACACTGCTGAGGGGTACAGCAGGTGAGATAGGAGAGGTCTGCTGCGCCATGTGGGAAGCTCCCTGGCCAGGGATCAAACTCATGCTGCGGTGGCTGGTGATAGCCTGATAGTGCTGAGACTTTAACTCCTGTGTTACCAGGGAGGCCCTATTTTATTTTTATGTCCCAAAGGGAAGGTTTATGATTAAAAGGGAGAGAAGAGTAAAGGACCCTTGCTGAGACACAAGCGGGCAGAAAGGGCCCCCCTAAAAGGGACAGGGTTGGAGAAGAGAGGCTGCATAGTGGGTGGCCTTGGGAGGGGAGGGGCCTCTGCTGCTGCGCAAAGGGAGAGGCTGGTGAAGAGGCACACCTGCTTAGGCTCAGGTGGGCAGGAGAGCTGCTGATGAAATATATTTTAAGAAAATATATTTAATATATTTTAAGAAATATATTTTAAGAAAAAAGTAACAATTGGCCACTTTCTCTAGTGTTTGCAAAAACACCCCCCCCACACACACTTAATAAAATAAAATCAGTTCTACAACCCGCCTTTGATGAAATGCTTTCCTGTTCCATTTTACAGCTAGATGGTGCAAGTCAGTGGACAATGAAGAAACGTTATTGCATGATATGGAGGGATGCTTCCTATTTAACTTATTACTATTCCAAGAAGATTTTCCAACACCTGTAATGACTTTTGAGAAACAGAGTTAGAGAGAAACCCCTTTGGTTTCAGTGCAGAGGCTGCCAGACCTCAGCCAGGAGAAGCGCGCTCCTCCCCGACAGCACCCTAAGGCCTCCTATCATTTAGATGAATTGTCAGAAATTACCACTAAGCTTTATTTCTTGCCTTTCTCATTAGAAAAACCCATAAACTTTAAATTTTACTTATGCTAATGCTTTTAAACAAAACTTGCTCTTATTTGCATAACATCAAAATATTGTTTGAAATCTGACACTCATTTATCTTAGTTAATTTCAGACGCAGAAACACATGAGCGATGAGTCAAAAACCTTCTGGGACCCCCAACTCCTCCATTCTGTGAAACAAAAACTTCTCTGACCGACACAGAGATGCTCTTAGCACCATCACTGCTCATGATGCCAACAATGGTGGCAGAAGGGTCACAAACAGACCAGCCTCTGTATTACTTCTTCCAGAATTTGAGGATTTCTCCCTTCATTTAATGCTAAGTCAAAAATTTACATAACTGGGCCTTCCTGGTGGCTTAACGGGTTAAGTCGCAGCATTATAAAGTTATCCAGAGCCACTGCAGGATGAGTTCAATACCCGGCCAGGGAGCTTGCCACATGGCGCAGCAGACCTCTCCCTGCCTTGCCCGCTGCTCCCCTCAGCAGTGTACTTCAGTTGATCCACCTCTTCTGCTCCCCACTCTGTCTCTGGTGAAACCTCTCTCCACCCCAACCCCCACACCTCTGCCTGCATCCCAGCTTATATGCATAAATATTTTTAAAAAACCAAAGATTTATACAACTTATTATGTGCCATATACTGTTTTTAAGCCTTTTACATATGTTAATTAATGTTTCCCTTATAATGATGCTATGAACTAAATAGTATTATTGTTCCATTTTTCAGATAAGGAAAGTGAGACACAGGGCGGCAAATAACCTGTTCAAGATCACACAAGTAGAGGGCAGAGGCAGGAGTCAGACCAAGAACTGGACTTAGCTGTGCTGCCTCCCAGATGAATGAAAGGGTGGGTGGGTGGATGGATGATGGATGGAATTTGGGGGGAAAGACGGTTGGAAGCTGGATGGTGGATAACTGATGGGTAATGGATAACTGGACAGCTGGAAGGATGCTTGGATGGAAGGATAGATGAATGTTTGGGTGGATGAATATACAAGTGATTCAGTGAACAAATGAAAACACTGGTCCCATGTGGCCATTTGGAACAAGTAGTTTCCCCATTTGCTTGGGAGCTCTGTGGTCTGAGAGCCTTTCTGTGTCTTCCTCATGTTAGTGTCTGACTTCATCGTGGCCCAGGATTTTCTGATGATGTTGTGCATGGCTGACTTGCTTTATCAGGAATCCAGAACTGGAACTCAGAAAACCTAGGTTCTTGTTTTGATTGTACCACCAACTTGCTTAATCGCCTGTTTCCCTATCTGGAAATGAGAGTTAAAATAGATTCATTTCTAATATTCCACAGCTCTATGTTTTGATGTGTCCAAGTGAAGTCGATGGGTAAGATCAGAAGTATAGGAGATGGCGTGTGAATCGAGACCTGGGACACGGGAGCAAGGCTTGCCTCCGTCACTGGAGAGCCCTGCAGAAGCTGAGCCTTGTCCAAGGTCATAGCCCAAGAGTAATCTGTGTGGCTGCAGCTTAGGGAGAGGATGAGGGCAGACGGTCTGCAGGGAGGTGCATAGGAAGCATGCAGGGGCCTCCGTAGCTGTAGGTTCCACCTGGTGAGTTCAGCCAGTCAAGGATGGAGAACACTTATTCTGTAGCTGGGCATACGATGGTGGTGTCTGTACTGACCACGTAGGACTTTCGTGGTGCCATTCTTCCCTTAACAAAACAACGATTTTCATAGTTTTCTACTGTATTAGGTATTATAAGTGATCTAGAGATATGTTTAAGGTGAATGGAGAATGTGGGTAGGTTATATGCAAATACTACACCGTTTCATGTGAGGGACTCGAGCATTTACAAATTTTGGTATCTGCAGGGGGTCCTGGAACCAATCGCTTAAGGATTCTGAGGGACAACTGTATATGGGGTACAGAAGTGTGAAGAAGGGCAGCTGGGAGGAGAGGGAACAGGCAATTCAGGGGGCCAGGGCTGCTGAATGGGGACTCCTTGACATGAAGCACATTCAGGGGTGGAGGGAGAGGAATTGGTGCAGAGGGGAACCAGCAGGGCACCTGACCGGAGACATTAGAGCCTGGGTGCCCGGGGAGCATTCGCCTCAGTGGCAGAGGGCCGCCCTGAGAACAGAGGAGCGGGAAGGAGGCCGAGCAGCCCTGGGCAGAGACTGGGAGAGCTGGGTCTTTTCAAAAGGAAACTGATCCCAGCGAGTGAAGCTGCTGAGTGAAACACGTTACTTCAGGGGAGTCACTTGGCAACAGGTATAAAGTCATAGTTTATGCCCATCAACTCAATAAAATTGGTTTAAGAGAATTTACCCAAAGGATAAAAGAAAGAAAAAGCACACATACATACCAATATGCCAGTGGCACATTATTCACAATATTACTTTTTAAAAGCACATGTGGCCAACACTATGGGAACTAGTTAAGTAAATTATGGAACATATGCTCCATGGATGCAATGTTATGAGGTCATTAAAATGATAATTATGAAGCTTATAGCGACATGATTAAAAAAATGGTTATGACAGTAAATGAAAAACCTGTGATGGAGTTGCCTGTGTGCTCTCACTACACCGCGAGAAACATGCTCGCATGAGGAAAGATGCAATAGCATTCCTAAAAACACTAGCTGTTGGTTGGGGAGAACGGTAAGATTATTGGTGATTTTTTTCTTTCTTGATTTGTAAACTTGTTTTGAATCCTAATGTTAAAACAGTTAATCTTATATCTTATGTAAGATTGTCTTATCTATATAAAAGACTTAATCTTCTATCTTCTTCCTTTTGATGTACAAATATACTGAATTTACATACTGACATACTGAATTTTTTCCCTCTGGGCTCTCAAAGTACTGATGGCTAATAAGACGGATTCTACATGGCACAAAATTCCATCTGAATTTGCCCCCATTGGTGTCGACAATGATGTTAATAGTGAGGGTACCTCTCTCCTCCTTCCCACTGCTGTGCTGCTCACCCCACAGAATACTCAGATGCTTTCTATAGAATTCATGCAAGTTAAACTTTGGACACATAGTCAACCCCCGGGTCACACCGATGGCTTGCGGCAGGCGGCAGGCAAGAGAAGCCTGCATGTTCTCATCTGCTGCTGCCAGCAAACGACAGTGCAGCTTTGTTCCAGGGAAGGCCCCTGCAGAACCCTGACTCCCAGCTGATCCCTGCACCCCGGGTCCCACATCGCAGGATGGGACACTGACCAAAACATCATATTTGAGTCTTATTATTTGTCTTCCTCTATTTTGAATTAGGTTCTCTCTGCTTCTCCCTCTCTTTTTTTGTATACTAATATTTAGAGAAAATATTAACAGTTTTAAACACTGATGTAAATATGCATTTTTGAAACGGCAACTAGAAGTTAAATAGTAGACATTCTTCGTTTGGGGCAGGGTGTTGGAGGTGGGAGCAGTGAAAACTGGAATTTGGTTTGCAAGAGTTTTCCTTCATTATAAGGAGCTGGTGCTAAAGTACCACTAGTCTTGCACAACTTACCTTTCATTAAAAGGAACCAATTTAATAAATGAAATAACCATGTTCAAACGTAAGCATAAGGAAAATAAATCAGAAATTATTAATTCATCTGCAATAGGTGGACTTTAAAATACAATTAACACCTCTGATGTTTTCAAAAATCACCCAAATTAAATTCAAGAAGGAGCAGGAATCCCATCCTCTTCTCTCTGCGTTAAATGCTTATTCGGTTGTAAACTACTCCATCTTGTGGTTCAACGAGGGTACTAACAGCTAGAGATCTAGGCACTTTATCTTACAGCAAAGATCACTACCTGTAAAAAAACTTATGACTAACTTTTTAAAATTCAAAACATACCTAAAAGAAGAAAGTAAAACTTATCAATAATTTCACTGTGTAGTGATATCTAGATACATAATATTAAAAAGCCAAATAGAGGTATATATATGATGCATTTTTATTTTATGTAAGAGAAATAGCAACTCTTCCTTTTTCACTTCAATGGAATCACCATCTTAACACAATTCAGGAGTGAGAGGAGTTAGTATTTGACCATGTTATCAGGTTGGGATAAAACTGAATATTTTTACAGCAACAAGGGAGGGTAACTATCTCCACCCTCCTTGGGCTTCAACTTTCTGAGCTGTTAAAGGGGGTGGAGTGGGTATGAGAGAAACCTCACCCCCAGATCTTCTGGTGCCCCTGGTCTCACACTTCCTCCTTGGGGAAGCACTTGGTTTGCAACAGCTGTATTAAATGGCCCCTACATTACCCTCCACTCAAGACATTCAGAGATTTTGCTCCTCTCCTGACAACTCTCCATAAACTAGTGAAGGTTCTCAAAGAGTGATCTCTGGGCCAGCAGAGGCAACTGGAAACTACTTAGAAGTGCAAAATTCTCAAGCCTTCTCTCAGACCTTCAGAATTAGAAAATCCAGGTGTGGGGCTCTGAATGTGTCATCACAAGTCTTCCAGGTGTCTAGTGCACTCATTTGTGGACCCTGCATCTAGAACATCAGTGGAAACACCCCATTCTTTCTTATTATCTTCTACTTCCTCATTATTAATTTTCATTTTTTTCCCTTCACACAGGATGAGGCTACTGCATTCGATGGATCTTAATAGGGGTTGCAAAATAAATTGATCAAACAGCTTTGGGCAAGCTTTATAATGTAAGACTGTGGTATCAGAATCTTCAGATCAACCAAGAATGACGAGAGCCTTACCCTTCACCTCCACTGCTAGCACATCCACGAAACCTCATCTGTTGCCTGACCTGGTATGGTCCCTGCGGAACACTCAGAGACCCCCGTCTCCAAGAAAAACCACTGCTTCAAATAACTTCAAGTCCTCATAGGCTGCTCTAGCATCTCTCTGCTGCAGCCAGGTCTGCCTCTTCCTCTTCCTGTCCACTTCAAGGTCACTGCATTTTCCCAACCCTTTGCCCAGAGCCCCCTGGCCCCAGAGGCGCACGCTGCCTGCTGTCTCGCTGTCTTCACACCTCTGCTTAGACAGCTCTGCCCCATCTCCCTGTTGCCACAGCTCCACCCTCTCCACCCAGTCCCGCAGCGCCTTCCCCTGCTCCACGGTACTTTCTACCCCATGGGACACCAGATATTTGACTTAATGTGTTGTTTAGTTCCCCTGCTGGAATGTGGGGAAGGGCCAGTGGTAGCTATTGGAAAATATTGGTTGGCTGTGTGAAAGCATGCGGAGGGGGAGCTCTGGCGGGGAAATCCTAGTCCTTCATTCTGGATGGGTGTTTGCCTGTTGCATCACATGTGAAAGGTGAGACCCCACTAGATGGGGTATAGGAAATGATATTGTGACCCAGCCTGGGTACTCATCTCAAATGCAGCGGGCTCTTTTCTGTCCCTTTGAACTTGGATTCTAAATCCTCCCGTATAGAGCTCCAGGCATCTACCACAGTGAATCCGTCTACAGCAAGAGGGACTCATAAAGGAATACATGTGGGAAAAGAAACTTTCCTTTTTGGAGATTCAATTCAAATTTGCACATTATAGAATCTGTTTCTGAAAATCAGTCTTTAAGAGAGAGTCATCAGAAGGTGTAAAATTATTCACACAAGCTGTTCCCTTAGGACAACAGACCACAGAAATGTTTTAAACCAACGCTATCTCCCGGGACTTTGTTTGGGAATTCAATGGAGGAAATTTTTCCAGAAGGGCTTTCTGGGCTCTCTGGCAGCCGCTACTCTCCACTGCACTCCCACACACAGTCCTCTGCCCACCACCCTTATATACTCAGTCTCTCACCTCAGGGGTGCCCACTCATGCACGTCCACACTATGGACACCATGTGTCCACCATCAGGCATACACACCCCTGACCCACGCTTCCAAGCACCTCCTGCATTCAAGGCTGCAGGTGACAGCCGCTGCGGCCAACGGCACAAAAGCCTGAGCAATCTTCATTAACCCCACAAAAGTAATGATAAGGTATACTCTATAAACACCTGCATTCCTTTTCTGTAACTGATGTAGCAAATTCCCACAAGCTTAATAGCTGAAAACACCACAATTCTTTACCTTACAGGACTGTAAGTTAAATGTCTAACCCTGAAGGGCTGGTCTCACTGGGCTAAAATCAGGTGAGGGCAGGCCTGTTTCCTTCTGGAGGCCCACACCACCATAAAACAATGCTTAGGGATTCAATTACTGCTTATTAAAAGAACAGAGTGTGATATAAATTATTTTTCAAAATATTTTTACATTATCATTTTAAACACAATTTTTTAAATGAATTTAAGGGAAACAGATTTACTGAGCCACAAGCAAGAGGTTATTCTTATTGAGCTCAGAAGTTAATCAAATGGTTTAAGAATATTCTAAGCCTTTAGTTCTATAATGAAATGAGTAGTAATAGCCATATATTAGGTATTAAAAATATTGACCAGTTCCTTTGAGCCACTCTTGCCTCTTACTCATCAGTCATCACTAGCTTGTCTTGCTCCCTGCACAGTATGACATCTCAACTCCATTCTCCCCTCAGCCATGAGTGGGTCCCATTCTGTGGGGTGAGTTGAATTTGTACCTTAGGGCCTCTCTGGTGGTGCAGGGGTTAAAGTCTCAGTGCTATCAAGCTATCACA
This sequence comes from Scalopus aquaticus, assembly GCA_004024925.1. NCBI lineage: Eukaryota > Metazoa > Chordata > Mammalia > Eulipotyphla > Talpidae > Scalopus > Scalopus aquaticus. The sequence continues at coordinate 55,132 of PVIJ01001273.1, read as the reverse complement.
GCTACTGCGGACTGACTGCCATCCTAGTCCAGGAAGCTTCCCACATGGCACAGCAGACCTCTCCTGCCTCGACCGCTGCTCCCCTCAGCAGTGTATTTCAGTGGATCTGCTTGTTCTGCTCCCCACTCTGTGTCTAGTGAATCCTCTCACCCCCTACACCTCTGGCCTGTACTCCACTTCTTATATGCATATATAAAAAAAAATAAAAATAAATAAATGAATAAATAAATTTGTGACTTACAGATTTGCGTTGGAGTTTTGGCTTATTGTTGGTTTTCAAATTCTCCCTTCAAACCCTCTGAGGTTCAAGGTTTCTGCAAAAATCTGAGCAGTGTCTGAAAAGCTGCTTGTGGACATGAGGACAAGCCACTTGTGGAGAGCGGCCTCGCTTCCCAATATACTCCATTATTCATTCAGTTGCCAAATGTAGGAGGTGGCTGGTGGGGAGGAAAGTGGAAGAGAGAATTCAGGTGGTGTGGGAGGGGGGAGGCCTCACAAACAGAAATACTTACCAATCCCCTGCAATGATATTTGGGACTTACAAAGATCAAAATTCACTGTTCTTTTAAACACGTATTTTAAATGAATAAGCAAGAATACCAGAAATTAAATACATATAATGCAAAATGAATTTGCCCCATCATAGAATGAACTGAACAGGAATTTTTAACTTGATGCTGGGTAGAAAGAACCAGTCTGTGGACACTTCAGGGGTGCTATGAACCCCTCAAGTTACTGTATGTTATGTTTTTTTAAGATTTATTTTTATTTATGCATACAGGAACTGGGGTGTAGGTTAGAGGTATGTGGCGGGTGGAGGTGAGAGGATTCACCAGAGACAGAGTGGGGAGCAGAACAGGTGGATCTACTGAAATACACTGCTGAGGGGAGCAGCGGGCAAGACAGGAGAGGTCTGCTGCATCACATGGGTCAGCTCCCTGGCCAGGAGTAGAACTTGTGCTGCAGTGACTGGTGAATAGCTTGATAGCGCTGAGACTTTAACCCCTGGGCCACCAGGGAGGCCCAAGTTACTGTGTGTGATAGCTTGTGTAGGTTTTCCGGAGTGAGAGTTCTTTGCTGTCATCTAATTCCATTACTCCAATGTGGATTAGTAGAACTTTTGCTTAGTTAAAATTTGTATCATTTTGAAACAGCTGAGATGGTGTAACATCGCCTGTGCAATGAACCACCTTCTGGGATTAGGACCCGCTATCTGGCTTGGACAATATTTGTTAGCAAAGATGCCTGTCAGGCCACAGCTCTTGTCAGATTCTGTGAGCCAAGTCAAGGTGAAGAGAACCTAGTCAGGGAGGATACCTGGGTGAGAATATCAACACATCCCAACAGGCCAATCCAACAGACAGACCGCCATGCTCAGGAAGCACACTCACACATGAGGCGTAGCGCCCGGACCCGGGAGATAGCGGGTGGGACTGTCTTCCTGTTGGATCTCTTCTCAGGAAGAAAAGTCTCAGGTAGAACTGAAGGAGAAGGCAGCTGAGCAGAACAAACTGGCTCTGGATGTCACCCCACCTGGCTCTCTAAATGTCACCTGCAGGCCAGGACTCACTTTCTTCTATGTTCTGAGTGGCCCACAGAACTCAAATGGGGACACCGTCTCCATTTTCAGACATAGAAAGCCAAGGCTCAGGGACAGTAGTCATGGTTTCCTGAGCACCTACTGTGTGCCAGGCATCTGCCAACTCAGGGCCTAGGAGACAGGCAGCGAAAATGCTCTGGATGACGTGCTGTGACCAGCTCCCAGCACACTCGACAGGTGAGGCTGCTGCCGCCGCCGCCCAAGTTGTGCCCTCAGATCGCAGTCATTACGCACTCAGCACAGCCAACACTTCCCAGCAGGACTTAATTGCCTCTAATTGTTTTCTCTGTTTGTTGTGTTTCTCTAATTAGACTCTAGGCTTGGAGGACAAAAACTGACTTGATGATTTTTTGTAACCTCCTTACTCCTGGGCCCAAAGGAGTTATAGATCAATATATATGGCATAAAAGAAGCATCCAGACTGCCCTGGACAGGCAGGTCACTACCTTCCAAATTGCCTGAGAAATCAATAATGAAGTCCTCTTGCCTATTTGGCAAACACTTCTTCCTGTGCTTTCTGTGTGCCAGGCAGTGGGGTAGAGAGATGAGTCTTTGTTTATAGCCCATGGAGCAAAAATACCTCAGTAAATGCCCTACCGGAGGAAGGCTGTAACAGATGTGAGAGTAAGTGTGTGCACGGGGGTGCAGGTACAGAGGGTGTGCAGATATATAGAGGGTGTGTGTGCAGAGGGGTGGTATGCACAAGGGGACTGTGTGCAGAGGGGGTGTATGCACACTGAGAACGAGGTAGGGATGGGGAAAGTTGGCCAGGCCGCCTGGCAGATCCAGCTGAAGAGTAAAGAGATGTTCGATGGTGGTGAAGGGGATGGTGAGATGGTGGGTAGCATGTTTGGGGGTGACCACTGGGTGGCTGGTGGGAAGTGTTGTAGAGAAGAGGGACAGCCTGCAAAGGTGGGTGGAAGTCATATTCTTTAAGGGTAAAGAGACACCCAACAACTCGGGCAGAAAAAAGCATGACACATTTTACAGACCTACAGTGACTATTTTAACATGGCCCAGGACATCCCTGTGGTGCAATTCTTTTGTCTGTGCAATGAACCACCTCCTGGGAATATGGCCCGCTATCTTCTAGGGGTTCCTTCTCCAGTTCCCACCATGGGCTTCCACGGGAGCTGCTTCAATCCCAGCTCCCCAGAGTCAGTTCATGATAGGCAGACGAGTGATTGCTTGGCATCTTTTGAAAGAACTGAGACAGACTGAGACATTAAGTCTGGGGGCTGATGGTGTTCCCTGCCCGAAGAAGCAGAGGGTGAGATTAAAGTAGTCTAGGATCATATGAACCCCGGAGGCCTCCCGAGAAATTCCCCTTTTTAAAGATAGTCCAAATTTGCGGGTCTTGCAGCTTGTGATTAAGAGGGTCCTAACATATGCTAACACAACCACCTACTGATTGGCAGTTCTAGGCTTCCTTTACCTATTAAAGACCGCTATGAAAAATACCACCCCTGCACCAGGTCCTCCTCTCAGAAGCCATGTTCTGAAATTACAAAAAAGAAATTCAACTTAATAGTGGGGAGCAGTTTGCTCCACAGAAGAAACAATGGCATCCTTGGAGGAGAGGGCTTGCAGGTGGGTTAGACACAATTGTGGAGAGTTGAGTATCAATCTTTCATTCTGGAAGGGAAAGACCTCACACTGTGAGGCTGGCTCCCCTGGAGAGGTTTCAATCTTTTTTAGGAAAAGTACAATCCAATCGAGTCCTGAGAAAATGAAGAAGGAATAAATTTGGAGTTCTCATGAACAGTGTTCACAGACAATCCAAAAGAGACCCTAATTTTTGTTAAAGTTTAAGTAGCAGTGATTTAATGAGAAGGAATATGTATTTACCCTCTAATAATGGGGTCTTCTTTCTTCCTTTAAATTTCCTAAAAGGAACTAATCTGGTTGAGGTTTTTATCTTGATAGATAAACATTGATGAATGAAAGTCAAATCTGAAAAGCACTAACAGGAAAGTTATAATCTCACTAGTCTACTATCATGGTGGCAATGAAATGTTGTAGCATGGTTTAAACTAAGCTTTATGATTATTCAGAGATGGTGAGGCTAACAGATCAGGAGAGGTCTGTTGTGGGGAGAATCGGGGTGTAGACCAGAGGCACAGGGTGAAAAAAATTCACCAGAGACAGAATGGAGAACAGAACAGGTGGATTTATTGAAATATGTTGCTAAAAGAGGCCCCCTGGTGGCACTAGGGGTTAAGTCTCAGCACTATGAAGCTATCTGCAGCCACTGCAGCCACTGCAGCACGAGTTCAATCCCTGGCCAGGGAGGATCCCTGGCCAGGGAGGATCCCACGTGGCGCAGCAGACCTCCCCTCAGCAGTGTATTTCAGTCAATCTACTTGTTCTGCTCCGGGCTCTCAGCTCTGTCTTTGGTGAATCCTCTCACCACCCCATACTTCTGGCCTACACCCCAGCTTGTATGCATAAACAAACAAAACAAACAAACACATAAATAAATCTTTAAAAAAAATGTGTTGCTAAGAGAAGAAGCAGGCAAGACAGGAGCGGCCTGTGAGGGAAGAATTGTTTGTGAGGGAGGAGACAGAACCCAAAAAAAGAGGCATCACAAGACTAGAAGCTGACTCACACAGGAGGTGGGTGTAGAAGGAATCAACATAACCATCAACCAGGGATAACCAAAAATCCTTAGGCGCCAGTGCCTAAGGCTGAGTGAAAGGTGAAGATGTGGAGATTGAGCCCATTGTGGAATCTCTGGTTCTCTTTCTGGGTTCTGGTTATTCAGAATCAGCAGCAGATAAGCCATCCACGAAGATGAGCCCCTCCCGACTGAAAGAAGATAAAACCTAAGCTGCCCCCACAATGGGGCAGCTCTTCCTGCCCGCTGGTGTCTATGCAAGCGTCCTTTATTCTTCTGTCCCTTTCCCTGATAAACCTGTTCTTGTAAGTATACCTAACATCTCTGTCTCGTGGAGAAACTCGCCGTGTGCCGCTGAAAAGGAAGCTCTGGTGAAACCTTTTCCCAGAGTGAACCCAAGGACGCAGCTCTCAAATTCATGAACCGCCAAAACAACATCATCTGGGGCTCCCTTTTGTAAACTGTTTCGCGAGCTTTTCATTTCTGGAAGTCAGTTTGGGCCAGTTAGTGCCGGGATATCTGGTGTTGGGCTCTGGCCTTTGGCACAGAATGTGTCCTGGCCCTGCTTCCACATTCATGGTCAGAGTGATTAGTCTTAAGCCCTGATTCCCACAGCAACCTAATCAATTCAAGCCTCCCAAACCTTCCTGCTGGGCAAGGGCGGGGCTTAGACTTTAACTTTATTAAATGATACCCCAAAGAGGACTGTCACTGAAAAGATACTTTGTTACTCACGGTTCCCAAAAGGGGGGCACAACATACCCTGTGGGCCAGGCAGGGAAGCCAAAGTGAGCCAGGAGCCCGAAGGAACCAAGGAAAACAAGGCAAAATCCTTCACTGTGGCGTCCAAGGCGAGGGTCAGGATTGGCTGGTTTCAATCATTTCCGTGGGCTCTGGGACGCAGGGTCTGGCCCTGGTTGATCAGAACCAAGTCTTGAGGTGATCAGGGTGGGCGGAGTGGCCTGGGATGTTGTAGGAAGGTGGAAGGCAGGAAGGCCCCAGAGCAGGTTTTCTCTGATCCAGGCAGGCGGATAAAGGAGGAGTCCTGGAGTCCTCGGTGGCTTTTTCAGGCGTTAATGTTTTTCTACAGCATTTGCTGAGAGGGAACCAGGCGCAGGGCATCAGGAGGGCTGGGGTCCAGGAGGCTGGCAGGCCCCCCGGCCCCTGGCGAATCCTCTCTCTTTCTGGTCTCTCCTGCACCCAGCCGCACAACCCTCTGCCTCCACGCTCTGGGCTCTCTCTGGGCTCTTATATGCTCAGCCTCCAGACCCAGGAGTGCCCACCCATACAGGCCCACAACCTACTCCAGGTGTCCACCATCAAGGATGGGTGTAGTCGCAGAGGTCTATCATTAATGCTAGTGGCCAGAGGTCTGAAAAACCTGATTACCTCTATTTACCCTACAGGTGTGACCTCCAACAAGGAGGTTTTGAGTGTGGACCCAGAATTGGCTGGTTTGCATATGAAAGTCACGACACAGGCAGGCCATCTACTGTCTCCAGGCATTGGCTACCCCCGAGGGGCACTCCTCGGTCATCTGGGCCCAAAGAGCTCAAAGCATCAGAAAGCCATGTTAACACAGGCTTTTGCTCCATAAATCATCATTTAAGTGTTTTCCATTCTAATGAAATAGTTCATTCTTCCTGTGGTTCCTTTCGCAGCGGTGCTGGGAGAAGGTGTGGAGGGGACACCAACACTAATTTTTTGATTATTTAGTTTAAAAAGCTAGTAGTCTGTATTGAAAGAAAATACAGTGAGTTTTTCTTTAAAAAATTTTTTTTTAACCTCAGTGCTCATGTAAACTTTTTTGTGAAATGACAGAAAAAACTCTTTGGTAAAATTTTGCTCACAGTATTATTCAGTATTTTTCACCGCTTTGTTTAAAGATTACTTTCAATTTGTGGTAGTTTATCGTGTGAATTCTCCTATTGTTCACCAAAAATGGTAAGATTTTTGTGAGATGATTTTTTTTTAAAGATTTATTTATGCATACAAGCTGGGGTGTAGGCCATAGGTGTGGGGGGTGAGAGGATTTACCAGAGACAGAGTGGGGAGCAGAACAGGCAGATTGACTGAAACACACTGCTGAGGGGAGCAGCGGGTGAGACAGGAGAGGTCTGCTGAGCCACGTGGGAAGCTCCCTGGCCGGAGAGCGAGCTTGTGCTGCAGTGGATCTAGATAGCTTCAGAGTGCTGTGACTTAACCCGTCGCACCACCAGGAAGGCCCATTTTGTGAGATGATTTTTTAAGTAGTTCCTTGTCTGTAAATTATGGAAAATGTATTATATGGCCTTTGTATTAATGGCACCTGACTTCATTATTTATAAACCACAACCTGATCAGGCCTCAGAAACACCTGCAAGTCTCTCACTGGTCTCTCCTGTAACAGGTGGTCCCTAGGAAAAGGGGAGGTGCCAGGCTCCCTGCCCCACCCTAGGGAGGGTGGAGTTGAGGAAGGGGGACCAGAAGCTGGAGAGGAGGCTGAACAAAGGAAGCAGGACGGAGAGCGAGACGACGGGAGAGGAGGCACAGGGAGCACGAGACATGAAGCAGCAGCACTTGGTTTTTTGGGTCCTGAACTGCTTGAAAGAGACGTGGGCGAGAGACTCACGGGGAGGTTAACAATGACAGCTTTTGTTTGGATTTTGATTTTGTTCTTTTTCTCCCAGGCTTGTGTGACTGCTTCTGACCCTTTTCTATGGGTTCCCGCCAGAAGGTGCTTTGGACTCATGGCAGGCTTTCAGGCCTTGCTTTGGGCCAATCCTATTTGGGTGGACTTTTAGCCACGAAGGGATGGGTAACTTTGCGTGCTTGATTTGGAAACTATACTCTTAGTCTTTTCTGTATTGCGTGCTAATTGTATTAAAGTTCCGTTTCCATTAAAGGTCTTATATATTTTATCTTGATGCAGCAGATGGCAGAACCTATTTACAGTAGGCAGGTTTGGGGTTCTGGGTTGCCTCTTTCCCTGCCCTGTAACAATCCTGCCTTAGAAACACCTGCAAGCCCCTCACTGGTTTTTCCCTTCATGGTTCTGAGGATTTGAGAGGCTGAGTGCATCCATCCCTGAATGTAGGGCTCCCCGAAACCAGACTAACCTAGATATTAATAGATACGAAACACTTAGCTTGCAGCATCAAATTACTCCAACATTTATTTCGTCATGTGGGTTTTTTTTGCCCTGAGTAGTCAAGCCAGTGAACTTAGTGCTACAATAAGAGGAAAAATATATCAAATGACCTACCATCATTCATTTTCAACGAAACCTGCTTGTCTAAACCATCACCTCAGTTTCTTCCCTTTCCCAAACTAAGATTACTGTGCACTTTCTTTTACCCCAATGTCAGAGATGAAGGAAACATTTTTTGATGAGAACCCTTCATAACTAACATTTATAGAGCAACTCCGGGCCACATGTTCATGTGGATTTGACTGAATCCTGGTGAGGTGCTGCTGGTCTCTCTGTCTCACAAATGAGCAACCGAGGTGTCACGTCTTCTTGCCCAAGGTCACACAAGGCTCCTGAGACTTGTTCTGAAACCCCCACACACTGCCTCAGGCTGGTCTTTTAAAGTAGTTCATGATACAAATCCTATGGACTACATTTGGAAGATATAACAAAGAGTATACTCTGTACCCATCTCCCAACATAAGATAAAGGTCAGTGCCCGGTCGGCGAGCTCCCGGATGCGGGCCTCCTCACCACAGCACCGAAAATCTGTCCACTCCACCCACAGGATTCAGTGCAGCACACAGGGCCTGATTTATTTTCTTTAAAAAGCAAAACAAGAAAAACCTTCTTATGCCAGTGGTTCTCATGATATAGGGATGGCCCCCTTTGGGCATCATGAGAAAGCAATGGATACATTCTCAGGTAAATGACACATTCAAAAAACTAAAGTATTTCAGGCTTTCACAGATCTCTAAAGTTAGAGTGACCACGTGACATCACTCGAATAGGATGTTAGAGAGCAAATTTGAGCAACCATCTAGTAGATACACTGAGGTAAAGTGGGTGTCGTCTTAGGCAAACTGGCCCATTCCTGGACTCCTGGAACTTCGTCCATCTCTCCCAGGACCTTCTCCTCCAGTCCTACATCATTGTCCTCATAATGGTCGATCTCAATGGCATGGTTGTGCCATCCCCCACCCCCATGTGAAAAGGGCTCTGGGCTGGTTGTAAAGCACACTATAAATTCTGTTTGTCCACTTAATAGCATTTGGCTGGAATCCTGCCTTCTCCACCAAGTCTGTGCGGAGGTGTTTCAGCCTGTCTGATCGGCTCATGTGCTGCCGGCGTGTCCTGTCTGGTGTCCCAGGGGTTCAGAGTACCGTCCAGAGCCAAAAGTCTAGATTGCAACCTGGTTTGGCCACCCGAGAGTGCTGTGACTTTGGGCAAATCACTTTCCATCTCTGAGCACTCATTTTTCTCAGTATCTACCCCAAAGTCTTGCTGTGAAGATTAAAATGTGTCCCTAGTCATAAAGTATTTAGGATGCTATTTGCCACAGAGCAGGAGCTACAGAAGCATTAGCTTAGCGCTGTCTCAAGGCAGTAAGTTGTCAAGTGCCTACTTAAAAGGACAGCTCCCTAAGTTCCTCCCACATCTGTGCAGGGAGTGCTTAGATAATGCACCCCAATAGTTATGTCTAACAAAGAGACATATCTGAGAGGGTCAAGAATCAAGGACTGAAATTCACTGCCTCCTGCTCCCAAAATAAACCTGTTGACAAATAAGCCAGTTCTGAAGCTGCAGTTAGGACAGCGCAGAGGATGCGAGGCTTCCACACTTTATCCTAGTTGATCTTAAAAAGAGGAACAGGTGGTTAGTAGAGCAGATAATGTGACAATTTGAGGTTAGGAATTTGAGAGTTGGAGGGTAGAGGCCTGCCCAGTTCAAAGAGCCAACACCATGGGCCAAGGCACCCATGGCTATTCCCCCAGGGGCCTCTCTCTGGCTCTCACTCCTGCTTCTTTGACCTCCTGTGCCTGGTTTTTCCTCTTCCTCCAACATCGCTCCCCCCTTTGGACTTTTAACTTTATGGTTCTTCTCCAAAGCTGGTCTGTCTCCTCTCCAGTATACATTCCTCCTGCTGATCACAGCCTGTATTTCAAATGCCCTTTCCACAACAGCTTCCCAAACTGGTAACTAGCCTAATTCCACCCTGAGCCCCTCATTTTCAACTGTGTGGCAGGCATCTCTACAGAGGAGTCCCACACACCTGAAACTCAAAACCCAAGTCAAGCCCTCTGGTGTCACCATCCCCTAACTTCCCTTCTCGTGCTTGGTTCACCGCATCACCAGGCCTGCTGTCACACATCACCCTTGCCTCCAGGTCAGTACAGTTGTCTGTCCAGTGAGCTCCTACATATTTCTCACACATCCTCCTTCTCTCCATGATGCTCTGGGCCAGGCTCCCCTTGCCCGATGCGTCAGAATTACACCAGCCTCCCGAGAGGCCTGTACTGCCACACACTTTCTGCCCCTGCAAGAGCTGTTATCTTCCTGGAGTAGATTCCCAGTGTTCCCCTGGAGCCTGGGTCCTGAGATGTGCCTCACAGAAAGGTGAGACTAAAGACTCAGATGTGTTGTTATATTGTGTACTATGATCTTACTTAACATTTAAAATTGATAGTCCTGTTGCAAAAATAAAGTGTGACATCATTCCAGTCCCAACGCTCATTAGTATTTTCTTAGAAGAGGAAATAAAAGGTAATCACACCCCTCTGGCAGCACGGTGACATCCTGGTCCTCCAAACCCACCCAGCCCATTCCCCAAGAATTCCACACAGCACTCAAGTCTCAGCAGTCACCCCCCAGTCTGCTGGGTCTCTGTTACTGAACATTTTCTGAACTTCCCTTCCTCTAGTCTATTCTCACCATTGCCTGAATCTATGCCCCCACATACCCTCCTCATTCAAGGCCTTAGTCTTAATTCTATTTCTGGTTTTAGCGTAACAGCACGCTGATTTCCCATCAGACTTACTGTCTCTGTCTCTTGCCTCCACGACACTGCAAAGACCAAGTAAGAGTAGCGCCGACTGCCAGGTCTGGACAAAGAGCAGCAGCGCCCACTGACTGCTGAGAGGCCCACATGCCCACCTGTAAGATCTCAACACCACACAAAGGGACCACGTGTCACTTTCAAAGTGGTGAAAAGCACACTCCAACAGAGGCTGAAGAGCATCTGCCACAGATGCTCTCTCTAGAGAATGCTCCATAGAGAAAACCACAGGGCATGTTTTCTACAATTTCCTCTGAGATGAAAAATGCACGGGGTACTATAGGATGTTACTTATGCTCTCATTTTTTCATATTATTTTGCTGTATAAGGATTTGATGTGTGCATACAAGTCTCAGAACTTATCCAAGATTTTTAAAACAGATTTATGAAGAAATCAGTACTATGCAACTATACATAAAGGAAAATTGAACGTTAAGGGTCTAATTCTTGAATATTTTTGCTTCCAACTGCCTTTTTCTCCTCAAATACCAAGTGGAAAAATAGCAGTGAAGTTAAAATGTGAAAGTTTCTTAGGAAATCTTAGGAATCCTCTAGCAAATTCATCTACTTCACACTCTGCTAGATTGAGGAGTTCAGCTCCTCAGCGGAACCGGTGTGTGAGCTTTCAGATCTGACACAAGTGGTTACAAAGGGTTTCCCAGGAGGCTCTCCCAGGGAAGCCGCCCTCTTACCAGACTTGGAAGGGCCAGTGGATGGCAGCTCTGGAAGAAGCTACAGTCAGGACTCAAGTGTCCCACCACCACATCCACGGTCTGCTGAGCACCTATGTTCCTCACTTACCTGGCCTGCTGCCCCTATGCTTAAGGACCTTCGTTCACGAGCCTCTGTATTTCCTTCCCTCAAGCATCTGCTGACACCTGTCTGGGAGGTGGAGCACTTTCTCTGGTTTAATCTCTTGCTTATCCTACTGCAGTAAGTGGTTACAGCATTAACCATTACTTTCATTTGGCTTGTTTTCTTCCTTCCCAGCATTACGAGTTAATATTGACAAATAAAATTGCAATATATTTAAAGTGTACAGGGCAATTTGATATATACATTGTGAAAGGAGCCCCACTATCAAGTTAATTAACACCTCCATCACCACAGTTACTTTTTGTTGTGTGAATGCTTAAATCTACTCTTTTCAATTACACAATACAGTACAATCATTACAGTCGGCGTGCTACATATTAGAACCTCAGAATTTATTCTTCTTATAACCCATTATGCTAAGTGAGAAAGATAAACACTCTATAGTATCACTTACATGTGGATTGCTTTTAAAAATAATCTTTGAACTGATTTCTGCATGTCTATTCAGAAAGTCTATATCAAACTTACAGAAACAGAGAGGGTAGTGGCCAGGGGCTGTGGGCAGGGGAGACCAGATTGTTGGCTTAATCAGCTACGCCAGCACCCAGCAGCTCGGCCTTCTCTGGTGTGGCCGAGCTCCTGACAGACACTCAGCTTCATTCACAATTCTGAACAAGCATGGTTCTCTCTCATTTCTGAAAAGTGTGTTGCAATAATTGCCATATGGGAAAATAAAAGAATCAGGAGAAATGAGTTCTAGTAGTTTACTCATTAAATTACCAATGTGGTTCTGAGAGGCTCCTTGAAATTTTGGGCTGGGCCTTCTCCTCTATCTGTAGCCCCAAAGATCAGCTGTCTACATTTTGCTGAATGTTGCTTTCAGGTCTGCCAAGCCCATTCGACGAATTGTCCTAAAACTGGCTTTTGAAAAAGTTCTAAAAAATAAAGCATGAGAATGAAGCTAAACTTTTTAAAAATTGTTTAAAGCTATCCTTTACAACACAGCACTTAAAAATAAATCATGTCACAATTCAAATGTCTAATAGTACTGCCCTCACATTGGCCAGCAAACATTTTATTTGTTGTGTATCTGCCACATGCCAAGCACATAGACACAGTTTTTCTCTTTTTTCCTGTGAAAATACACTCAGCGCTTCTTCCAGGTAAACTTTCTGCGGGCGCCCTCTTGGCCTGGCTTCTTCCGTTCTCGGACACGTGGATCAGTAGTTAGTAGTCCAGCTGCAGGATAAAAAGAGAAGCCTTTATGAACCATGGAAAATGCATGTTACCTAGCAGGAAAGGAAGTGAATCACATGAATTTATAGGTACTGTGGTCAGAAAAAAAACAGAGGAAAGCAACCAGACCTACAATAATTTACCAGCCTGGCATAAATCTCACAACAGCAGTTTGCTTTCAGTCTTTTAGAGTATTTTTCCAATTTCTGAGGCAAACACCGGCTACAATATTTGAGTCTACTCTCCTTATCCTATGAGAACTATGACTCCTTTTTTGGTTTTTAAACTTGCCCAACTTAAAATAAAGCGGCTCTTGTGTGGCAGTCGCCACAGATGGCATATTTATTACAGATGTGGAAGTTCACAGAGACAAGAGGTAGAAAAGAAAACGTTACTGTATGGTTAAATTACTAAGAAAAGAACACGGATTTCAAGTATGAGGAAATATATCAACATATATTAATAGGATACATGAATAGTCATATACATAAAATATGACAGCATATTTAAAGAGAGTTGTATTATTCTAATTTGTGTGATAATAAAAACCCTTAATACTTGTTTTGGAATATAGAAAATAAGTTTTAAGATTGTAATCTCAGAATAAGTAGTTTATTCTAGAAGAATAAACTCAGTCTAACTGGAAGCTTCTACTCATTATTAGGAGCTATTGTGATTTCTAGGCAATTAACAAGTTATTCATAGCGGCCAACCTGATGCCAGCACCCTGATGGCTGGTGGGAGCCATCACATGTCAGAAAAGACCACAGATTTCAAGAATACCAGTAATGTGAAAGCTCTTACATGTAACTAGACCATAGCTTTCTGTCTTTTTTACACTTTCAGCGTTAGCCAGTACTTCTTTCCACTGTACACAGGGCTCAGGTATTTTATTAAGGATCTTTCAATGACCAAAGGCAAACTACAAACATTTATTACATACCCATAAGCTTTTGCATTTACTTGTAGTTAACAGGCATGGAATAATAAAACAGCAGTATTTTGGAAAAAGTACAGACCAGACCTATCTAAATTCTAGTTTTAATTATAAGTAATAATGATTTATTACTTTTTAATAAATATTCATAGCTGCTCAATCAAACAGAATTGTCAAATAAGAGCCTACAAAATTATTTTAATGACTATACAGGAATCCCACAAAACAGTGGATTGCTGGAAAACAAATGACCTTTTAAAAGACTTAAAAATTAACCCGCTGAAGCCACCAGTGGTGTTAACCTGCAGCATGCTATCAGAACCCCACGGCTCTGTGGACGGGCAGAGCCCTGACAACCATCTTACTGCTTAAGAAGGAGCTGAGGCCCACAGGCTCTTTATGTGACTCACTAGGCCACACGGCAGGAACCCACAGCATCTACCTCCCTTCATAAATAGTGCAAAGATAATCTTCAGCTAGAACGGCCCTGAGTTACTACAATTACAAAAGCAGAGCTCTAAGGAAAAAATCTAATTGCATATTCTCACACTGTGCAGAGTCTTATGAGGTGAGCAGGTGACAGGGTCACACAAAATGAGCAAAGAAGGGCCTCCCTGGTGGCGCAGCAGTTAAGCGCTACACTGTGGAGCTGTTGGCACTGGCAATGCGAGTTCAACGCCCGGCCCAGGAGATTCCCACATGGTGCAGCAGATCTCTCCTGCCTCACCCGCTGCTCCCTTCAGCAGTGTGTTTCCATCCATCTGCCTGTTCTGCCCCCACTCTGTCTCTGGTGAACCCTCTTGCTGCCCCGCGCCGCCTCTGGCCTGTACCCCGGCTTGTATGTATAAATAAATAAATCTTTAAAAAAAAATGAGCAAAGAAAAAAAACATCACAATGAAAAAATAGAAAACGCCAATAATTTTGGAAAGAAATACCTTAAAGACTTCATCATTAAATCAAATAATCATTACAAATTTCTATGATGAAACAAAACAACCAATTTATCTATTAAACATATTAATTAAACGTACTGTTAAACTGGACAAAAGGCTATGTTTCAAGGGTAAAGTGAATTTTCTCCGATGCTGTGAATACCCCCTTTTTCTTTTTCTCATTTACATATACTTCATAAGAGATCAAAACTAAGAAACTGTTATGGTTCTAAAATAGGAAAAGAGAAGGGCAAAGTGTCTAGTTAACTAAGCGTTTTCCTCACTGCTTCCAGGTAACAAGAATCAAGTACACACTTGTAGATAGTATCTGGACCACCATGTCCCTCCAAGTCCAACTCATACCTTGTCTCATCCACTCGACCTCTTCCTCGGTGACGAAACTGCACAAGGCTTTTGCCATCGCCAAGCGTATGGCTCCGGCCTGCGCAGACCGCCCGCCCCCTGAGACGGTACAGGTCACGTCATGTTTTCCAAGCCGGTCAAGGAAATGAAAAGGGAACATCAGCTGTTCTCTAAGGCATATCACAAATAAAAATTTTACTGTAAAGATTATAATTTTATAAACTGCACATTCTGAATGTTGATAAAAACCATTATATGCAGGTCAGTGCTTGTGCTTAGTGAGCGATCTGTTATGAGACACTGATATTTGTGATAATTAGAACGCTTTGCTGGGAACGAAGTTTATTCCTCTTCATAGAATTAACAACACACTCTATCTTAGAATTTGTAGGCCCTTTTTATCACGTGAGAACTTTGCCAGACCTGTACACCACCTCATAAAGAAGTTTCAAAATTGGGAAACTCTATTAATCAAGTAAGTCTAATCCCTTTGGACGCAATGATCAGATATAATATTAGGCTTTCCTGAGCAATTATCAAATGTTATGTTTGTTCATTAACTAAAACATAGGATAATGTATTTGTACAATGCGTAACATTCATCCTAAGCTTCGGAAGTTACGAAAACCACTTCAACCCTTACCCCCCACTGAAACATATTCTCAGGGGGGAGAGTCCACGTGGTCCAGGCAGGCACCCCAGAAGGAGAGAATGACAGATCATGATCGTGGACCTTCTTTGCTCAAGTGGCCAAGTATTTGTTGAGTATGAGGTATGTGCCAAATATAGCACTATTTTGCCATAAATAGCTCTTCCAAATTTTTATTTAGAAAAGTTGGTTTATATTGCAATTTGCTTGTTTTGTTTGACACTTTCTAGACCCAAACCATAAAGTTTATTAAAACACAGTGACACTGAAAGATGAATAAGAATAGGATATTCAAGTGTTACTCCTAGATTACACTAGTAAAGTAATCATATCAGATAGAAGGATAGAACAGACCTGGAACAAACATAATTGGAATTTGTAGCAATACTGTAGTGATGTTATTTTTTAATTTTTTTATATATATATTTATTTTACATCATTGTTCAGTAGTGATGTTATTTTAATAGGAATGAAGTAACTCCTGTAACAAGAGAAAAACAGGATATGAAAGCAACCAAGTAAAATAAAGGAATGTATCAAAAATAGTACCATTATAAATAATAACCATGTTATCATAATAATGGAAGAAAATTTAAGGGCTGATAATCTAATTCCACTGTTTCATTTTTCCAGCAAGGAAATAGTGGCCAAGATAGAATCTCTGTGATTGTCATGCGCATTTGTCACAGATCTCTGCATTGCCTAACAGTTAAGTGGGCTAGTGACATGAGTGGTATCACTAAGAGAAGCTCTGGTCACTTACTTGTTTGGGAGCTTAAAACTTACTTGTATCAATTTGTGAAATTTTAATTCTCCCTAACAAATGCTTATATAGAAGAGAAATTTGCACTAAAATTCAGGAAAAAATGTATTTTATAATTTAATTAGTAGAGATGCTTAGAGTAGATGAACAGGAATGATCAAAGTAAGAAAGAAACATTAGAAGAGTCTGGCCAGTTGGGAGGCTAGGGTACACTGAGGTACAATACTAAATTTACCAGGAGATGAGAAAACGAATACCCAAAGGGCACAATCAAAAATGATTATGCAACTACAGATTTTAATTAATCTGCACTGAAACTAGTATCTGAAAAAATAATTACATGGCATGAAAATATTTCACAATTCATCTTTTCTCTCATGGATCTTACATGAAATCCCAAGTTGAAAGAATCAAATTTTCTTTTGTCCTTTGTTATATAATCAATGTTTTTTGAAAAAATGTAAAATAAACAACTTCCTCATTTCTATCTTCTTTGAGTGCTACTTTTCCAATAGGCACCAATTCTATAGCATGTTACACACACACACACACACACACACACACACACACACACACAATTGTATACTCTTACTTTTCGATAATTGTTTAAAATATGAATCATATCTCCTTATTGTATGGGTAGTGCTATGTGAGGAATGTATTTTTTTTTTACAGATGTTCAATTAAGAGTTGCTTTATTGGCGATTGACAGAGCAAAGGCCTTTCAAATCAGAAAGGTTATTAATCTACCTATTTCATAATACTAGGCACATAGCAATAAATGTTTGTTGTATAAGTCATAGAGTGAATAAACAACTTCTAATGCTGGGGAGGCAACAGAGTTGACAATACAACTGCATGTTTACTATGTCCCAAAGGGTCCTGGATAGGTAAGTAGTAAGCAGGAATTGCTAGGTTCCTCCTAGCAGCTCCAATGCTGAAGTTACATCTCTCTTAGGCTTTTTGTAAAGGAAGTAAGAGCTTCCACTAGGCATTTCTTGGCGAGAATGATGGCAGAATTAGTTTAATTCATATTTAATGGAGTTAGAGTGAGGTACTTTTTGATATACACACACAAATAAAATAAACACACACTTTCTTTAGTAATTATTCTGCCCCCAAATTTATATTACATTGGAAGGGTCCCTTTTCTCTTACATAGGCATCGGGATCAGAAGAATGTTATCCCTTTGACCTTAAATACCACCATGAATTCAGGAAATAGGAGAATGATTAGGAAAGGAGGAACTAATCATGCAGAACTTCTGTTACTTGTGGATAATGATAGTAACTAGTGGGAAGAAAAAAAACAACCACTGCAAGAAGAGGCCTTATATAGCAACTCACAAAGAGATCTAAGATGAATAGGTTTAAAGAATTTGATTGTGACACCTATTTATGGTTAATGTCTATTTCCACGGGGTACAAAGTTTAAAAAAATAAAACTGCCATGTTTTGTACTAAAAGAACTATAATCGAAGTCTGATGAGCTCTTATTTTTATCCATAAATGTCAGATTTATTTTCTTGCTCAATATGTATAAAATCAATTTCCTTTGTATAAGAAAAAAATCCAAAGTGAGAATGTAGTCTTTTCTGATATTTATGATGGTAATTGCCAGGGCTGGTCGTCGTCGTCCTTTTGTTTTCTGCATGTCTACCCACCCCCCCCCAAGCTTGGGAAACAGGCAGAAACCCACTTTTCTTCTATTTTGGCACAGTCTGCATTTCAGAATGCAAGATTTAGCTATAAAGTCCTCAAATTTCAGTAGGATCTGATAAATGGAGATTCAACTGATGAGGAATCGCAAAAATGTTTTTGTAAAAATCCAGAAAACTACAAAAAAATAGTGCTAACTTTCCTTTAGCTGGTTTAATAAATTATATTTTGTAAAGAGAAATATTCAGACAAATATAATCAGAAATCACAGAAAGTCTTCCTAATGGATTATAATGTACTATAAAGTATATTTTCTTTAGAAACAAAAAGAAAAAGAAAAAGCCAAAACGAACCTGTCCTGCATCACTGGGAAATAAAGGAGGTAACTGATTCCATTTACATTTATTCTTCCATTTCCGTGTTCATAAACAACTGCTTCTGCTTTTGCACTCTTTCTTTTACCTTTAAAAATAAAAAAATTCTATTAGTAAAAATCTTAAAGGATTTGAGACAGGTGAAACTACATTAAAATTTTTTCCTCCAGAATGATATATATTTAACACTATTTATTGAAAAGTTCATAAGAATTAAAAGGCAAACAAAAATAAAATAGTGATCTATACCATATTGAGGTAAACAAAGCTTATTTTGGGATAATTATTTTAATTCCATTTCAGGAACACTAAAAGACTTTAAATTAGTTTAAAAAAGCAACAATGTAACTCATACTTATTTTATCACCTCCAAAAAATCAAAGTGCCCTATAGCCAGTAAGTAATAGCTAATTATAGGATTTCAAAGAATATATAAGTATTATAATAAAATATGGTAGAAATGGAAGGAATCCTCAGGAAGATCACATCTCTGAAAATATTACCTGGGAAAAAAATGACACAGGAGTGATAAATTTTTTTAAGAGTTGCAGATATATCATTTAATAGATCAGTTCTTGAAAGTTACAGCATGCCAATGTCTTTATCTATAAAGAAAATGTGAGTTGAGGACCTAAAGTTTCATGTTTCATGGTTTTAGCATGGAGATTCGCTGATCATTTTCACTTTATATAAAGGAACCTTTAATACAATATCTTTTGGTTTACATCAGTTGAAATGGGAAAATAAAAGATTTCATATAAATATGTGAAAATAAAAAGTGTCAGCTAATTTGATTATGTAGGTATGTAGCCATCATTTTTCTTGGGACATTATAAGATTCAGTTTTTAAAAATTTCAACAGAATCTTAAAAATTAGGAAATACAATGGAGCAGTAGCAAAAATAAACAAAAAATAAAAGAAATGCATCCCAGAGAACAACAGCAAGTAAAAAAAATTGTCGTTTCTCGATCTTCACTAAATTTATTTTCTTTCCATAGAATGTCATTACCTTCACTTCTGCTGAAGGCCATTCCTTGCTCGTCATACTGCACAGGTTCAATCAGCTGTTTTTTTGATTGAATAGTTACACTCCTACGAAACCTCTGAACAAATTCTTCTGCAGTACTACCACACTGCAATGTCAATAACCTTTCTAGCAGCCGAATAAACCGCGCGTACTGCAGACAATAAAAATTCATTAGAAGATGCAAGTGTAATTGCATTTGCTAAATTTTTTCTATTTTTATATACTTGATCTTTCCAATGTTGCTTTTCTTGATGAATTTTGACAGGATGACACTTCTGCACCTTCATGCTGCTTTTAAAACAGCATGCAGATGCAGCCCGTTCCCTGTGCATCTTTAGTGCTCAATCTTTTCTTTCAAGAAACAAGATATTTATCATTCAAGGAAAAATCAATTTCTCTGTATTATGATTACATGAATTGAGATTTAAATTCATTTTCCAAAAATATTTAGATGATCTTCAAGTATAATTTCTACTCTTTTAATAGAACTATAGCAAGGGGAACATCATAATTTCCAGTAAGTTATGTACAGCAAAATGGGAAGAGTTTGATTTTGAGAAAATGTACCTCTTAAATTATATTTCATAATACATTTGGCAAATATATCCTTAGCTGTTCAAGCTGTGTTACTTTAATGTTTATGATTTCCTTTAAAACCGAACAATCAAGCTATTTAAAAATTCAAGAGATACTTGACTTAAAGGGCAACCTCTTGAAATAAATTATCCTTGCCACTCGGTGCATTTTTTTTATTAGTTCTTGAACATGTGATTAGAAAGTAAACAACTTGGTATTAACCCCTTAAAATCAGAAGTCAGAATAATCACTCTAAAGTGTTTATAGAGAAGGAAACAACTAATATTTGAGATAGTTATTATGGGTTGTGAAGCACAATTTTTTACAACCTTATTTGTGTTTAAGCTAATCTCGGTGCAGCAGACCTCTCCTGCCTCGCCCGCTGCTCCCCTCAGCAGTGTATTTCTGATCCACCTGTTCTGCTCCCCACTCTGCCTCTGGTGAAGCCTCTCACCACTCCACACCTCTGGCCTGTACCCCAGCTGTATGTATAAATAAATAAATCTAAAAAAAAAAATTATAAGCTAATCTCATCCTTGTCACCATTGCCTTCACAGTAAAAATCTGCCCTGAATAATTTGAAATATATAAAATATCACCAGTAAAATAAAAAGAAAATTTCAATTACTGCTTCCTGTGATGTTACAATAAAAGAGAAGGTAATTTTCTGAGAAAGGGGGAAATACTTAGCTACTTAAAGTACCTGCGGGATAAAGTTTCATTTTTCTCCATTTATAGGCCTATGTCCTTGATCTCAGCTATTCTTGCAATTTCATCACGCACACTGGGAACTACAACTAAACTTAAAAAGGGGTAACTACAATACGGCATGCCCTTCCTTGAAATAGGTTCAAGGTTTAAGAAATCTCGGACCAGCTCTGCCTTCCTCATCTTGATAAGAACCGTTAGTTTCAGAATTCCTTCTACTGCTATTTAGTGCCCCAAAGTAATAAAGGCAATCATATACATACATACATTTAATATAGATGTATATGTTTTGTGTTCATAACTGCATACCTATAATAAGTCCTTGGGATATTTGCAAAATGAAAAACAAAAAAAAAGACTGTATTATAAAAATCACAGCAGTCAGAAAACAGAGGAAACAATGAAATGATGAGTTCACTGAAGAAGCAAAGAGAGATTTTTCACTTAGATCCAAGTGCAGCAATACTGGCTTGGCTTTAGGATATTAGAAATTAACTTCAGATCTACCACTTACCAACTGCCTGACAACTTGGTTAAGCAAATTGCAACTTTTCCAAATCATTAATTTCTCCAATATGTTAAATGAGAAAAAGAGCAATTTAAATACATGACTTAAAATCTACCTGGTGGCAAGGTACTGACAATGTTAGCCAATATGAAAGGGAAAAAAAATCCTTCTTGGAAAAATTTGTGAAATTTATCTATACTCAAATCTTCCAGAAATAGTCTAAATTTAGAATATCAAAATATTTTAAACATGACATTTCTTCTGGTAATATTGGCATACACTAGAATATACAGCAAAATAAGAATGAAAGACCTAAACCAGGGGTCATAAACTTTATATATAGAGTGTAACATTCACTTGGAGAGCTCATTAAAATATCGATTCTTGAATTTTAGGAAACTGCATTTTGTAACCAGCATTCCAGAAGATTCTGACACAGGTGGTTTTGAAGATTCCAAGATGAAAAATACTGGCCTTACAGATACTGCACATAGGTAAGCCAGGAAGCAGCAAATTGCATGAAATCAACCATGTGGTTCATTCCTTTCTATTAACCTGTAATAGCTCCTTACACTTATCATTAGCTTGTAAAATTAGCTATCTGCTTTACTGAAGGAGATGAAAAATGACATCTGCTATGCTTCCTTAGAATGACTGGCAGAGGACACAGGGGCACTTCATAAGAAGGTCTGGAGACCTTCCTATCACCTTCCTGACCACAGAAGGATCTTCCATTGCAAAAATCAACTATAAATGTTTTTTAAAAGGACAAAATGTATTGGGAACACCTGCCTCTGAGGAGTATTACTATCAGGATCCTAAATACAGCAATTGTCTGCATTCTTACAGCACAGGTCCCCTTAAATTAAAAAGATTAATTACTCACATCTTGATCTGACAGTTTTTCCACTAACATTTCTTCTAGTTCCTCCTTAATCAGCCATCTGCTGCCAATCAGGTCTCTGTTAAAATATCACATATATTCTCTTTTAAATTAACCATGCAATTAAAATTGTATCACAAAAGATCCCACATGTAGTAGCAATTCTTGATTGGGAAGCAAGTTTTGTATTACATAGCTGTAAAATTTCATACAAGTAAACTGTTTTTGTGACATATTTCATTTTTTCAATTTACTTTAGAAAACATACTCAGTTTAGCAAATGTTTACTTTGAAGAGTTAAACATTCCATCATGGAATTCATTTGATATAAAAAAAACCACCAGATTTCTTAAACAGTAAAAGTGTATTTTTCATAATTTATTTCAAAGGAGACATTATGGACACAAAATTAACCTGTCAGTGGACTAAAGTAGTGAAAAATGTAAATAAAGGCCTAGAAGTAGTACTTGCAACTTAAACAAGGTATGTTCAAGAAAGGACCTGTGTCTTTTGCATAAGAAAAGGTAAGTAACCAGGCCAAAATTCAAAACTGGCTGTTCAGATTTATGGCTCTAATCTATCACTTTTACAAATGGAGGTACAAAACTTGAAATAGCAAAGGGAAAAAAAAAAAAAATCAAAGCATGTATGTTAAGTAAACGTGCAAGTACATATGTGAAAATTCAGACATATTTAAATACAGCAATTAAGAGCCATTTAATATGTAAATCTGGTAACAAAAATAACATAAAAATAATATCCTCAATATTTAATTACTTCCTGCCAAAAACCAACAACAAAAAAATCACCTATTATTTCAATACCTAACTTTTAAGATTAACGCTGAAATGCTGAACAATTTTTTAGGCTACAAGTATACTTAGAACCTCCAATGATAAGTGTCACATTTTTAATTCAATGTTTTAATATATTTTAATGCAAGAAAAGAACTTACGTGGTTTTAGTTTTTTCTGAAAGTAGGCCTTTGGCTTGCAACTGATTTTGATGTTTTTCTGCATCTAATAGCTTTCCATAAGCTTCCTATGGCAAATAAAATACATGGTTAAAATAAAAGAGATAGTATGTATTACTTCTACTTCAGTTTCCCTGAGTACCCCTCATTTCAAAAGAGACTTTTTTAAATAATATAGATGCACAGTAAATAATAAAGGAAATGGTTCCAAATAATATTTCTCATTAACTAAAGAATGGTAATTTAACTGATTTTTAAGTAACTCTACAAAAAAAATTTCAACTCCAGTGAGGCTGGTAAAAACAAACCCACAAACTAATTTTCTTGAGTTCTACAACTGGACCAAACATTTCCTTAGAAACAAAACAAAAACAAAACACATAAATGACATGGCAACATATACTTTAAACTTAGAGAATTAACAACTAGCAAATTTTTTTAAAGATTTTTTTAAATTTATGCATACAAGAACTGGGTGTAGGCCCAGTGGTACAGGGGGGTGAGAGGATTCACCAGAGAGAGTGGGGAGCATAACAGGTGTATCGACTGAAATACACTGCTGAGGGGAGCAGCGGGCGAGACAGGAGAGGTCTGCTGTGCCATGTGGGTTAACTCCCTGGCCAGGGATCGAACTCATGCTGCAGAGGTTGTTGATAGCTTGATAGCACTGACTTTAACCCCTGTGCCACAAGACCCAACAAGCAGTAAAATTTATAGGAGTTACAGTTGAACTATCTAATATTTAATATTTATGATATTTAAGTCCTCCTCATATAGCTTGTACCTTAAAAAGTTTCCTATTATATTTATTTTTCATATTTGATTTCTACCTATTCATCTACTTTCTAACAGAGCCTGTGAATACATATCACTTGTTTGTAATGCAGGTAGGGGAAAACTCGCCATTGTGTTAGGACTTGTAAAAAGCAATAATCAAGCAATAAAGGCTATTGGTGAAATATATTTCCTAGGTAATGAATTTACAGTAAGTAGACAAATGCAATTGTCTAATTTTTTTTTTTTATTCAGCAAGCTTGATTATTTGAGAATTCACATCCAATATATGTGTCTTCTTTTATAACTGACATATTACCTACCCCACTAAACCTAAAAGACAAACTGGTATTTTCAGAAGATGAGTTAGAGACAAATGACACTTTTTTCCTTGCTAATCATGAAACTCTCCATTATTATTATGGATACTGGATGACACAATTAGTCCAACATGACAGAGATGTCCATCCATACCTCAGTCCTAGCAAAGTCAAGTTTTCGATCGCAACTTCCTGTAGGTTCTGATTACACTACTGTATTATGTTACAATGTGTATGATAACAGTTTGTTCTCTTTACTATTGTCTTTGTATTTATCAGTACTTGCATTTTGTTATTATATTATCTCCATTCTGCAACCTTTTTTTCAGGAATACATATCTACCATGGTGAAGAAGAATATTAAGAGAGAGAGAGAAGATGTTAAGGTTGAGCCTTTGAGTTTCATATAGGTGAGAAAAGCTGAGATTATACTCAACAGGTTAGGACTTCTCAGTGAGAAGAATACAGATTTATTTCTTACGGTTGGGGAGGCTTGTGTTTTGTTTGGCTTTTCAATAAGATTAGTTGAATTAATAGCTTAGAAATGATAAAGAAGCAAAGAGAAAAAGAAAAGCAGCCCTTTAAAGCTATAAAACTGTGACTTAGCTACAGACTCTGACAGTGGACACCAATACCTCAAGCCAAATGAGACAATTACTAGTTTGATAATTCTAACGGCAGAAGTCCTGGGGCAGCAGCAGCATCCAAGACTTGAACTGGTTAGATATAAAAAATTTTAGGCACCATTCCAGATTTTCTGAAGAGGAACCTCTGGGATGGGACTCAGTGATCTGTTTTAATGATGTCTTCAAGTGATGGACACTAAAGTTTGTATATAAACTCTAAAGCTCCAGAGAGTCTGGCATAACACAACATCAAGGGGACAAATGAAGTTATATCAATTCTAGAATCCAATTAAGTATAACTATCCTGACAACTATACCTAAAGTACAATCAATCACATGTAGCAGCAGCTGAATATATCTGAAGATTTAAAATAACTCTCAACCCTAAAGAATGCAAGAACTAATGTGAACTATCCACATGTAGAACATACACCTGCTATTGAACTTAAAATTTTACAATCTGTCTCCCAAGAATTGGTAAGCCTCATTTGACAGTTAGTGATAAGGGGATTTTTAAAGGCTAAGATAATAGTTTGTGACTCCAACTGGATAGCTGATGCACCTTCTCTTAGACAGCACTTCTCAAGTACTCTGGACAGGTAAATAAGGAAAACCCCTTCCCAAAATGAATCTTCCCCACTTATGCAAAGTGGACAGGCAGTGCGAACAGCATCTCACTGTATCCCCTGCACCCGCCCATCAGCAGGCAGACCCCTGCAAGACTGCTGCCCCTGGGGACGCTGTTAAAGGAAAGGCCTCAGTCTCTCAGCTAGTCTGTGCCAATCTTGAGACTCTAAGAGTGCATAATTGAGAGCTGTGTCTTTCAAATGCAGCTGAGAAAATAGGAATCTAAGAGAACACCAACAACAGTGAGGAGATATCCTCCCCTGGTTCTCAGAGTCTATTTAATTCTCTGGAATAACCAAGGCAATTAAAATGAAAATAATTCACTTGCTTCCGAGGTAAAAGCTTTTAGTCAAAGCCTCAGCTACTACACTTGTTATTTTCCAGTTGCTGTAGAACAAATTTTAAGCCCCCATTTTTCTTAAATTTTCTTTTAGTATGTTGTTATTATCTTCCAGTATTATATTTAGTTCCATAATTTATAAATTTATAGTTTACAAATAAAATAAGCAGAAACAATGTGGAATGTGAGACAGCAACCCATGAAAAAAGTACGTGCCAAATTTCAAACATGGTAAATTCTATTCCTTTACAGTAAAAGCTAATTTATACTTTGATGGTTATAATCCATCAAGTTATATAATACTTGTTAAGCCATTTCATATACTTTTTAAAGTATGAAAATATATATGAAGCACTTAGTACAGTGCTTGACCTATAGCAATGCGATGGCCAAATGACAGCGGGGTGAGGGAAGGCACCCAGGACTTAAACAATCAAAACCATTTTATTAGTATACATTTCTATTTATTCTCAGTTCTAAATAATAAAACCACTTTTGAGATTCTATCTCACAGATAACCGTTCTCTGGAAAGTAGATTCTATAACTTCAACTCCCTGAAGAGATGTGTACTAATTTACATCAAAAACTCCTTGAGGGTATAAAATATGCCAGGAACTGTCAACATCACAGATTATCACTGGTAGCTTCTGGTACATTGT
Source organism: Scalopus aquaticus (assembly GCA_004024925.1). Lineage (NCBI taxonomy): Eukaryota > Metazoa > Chordata > Mammalia > Eulipotyphla > Talpidae > Scalopus > Scalopus aquaticus. Next base: position 29,154 of record PVIJ01001273.1, on the reverse strand, counting down.
TAAGTTTCCACTTAATTTTTAAGGGACGCTAGAGAATTAGTCTGACCCCTTCTATACCAAGTTTATATACTGTATTTAATAGTATAATTTTCAAATATGACAGGAATAACCCAGATGTGAAATGCTGAATCATTAATCACAGCTATGATTAATATTTCATAAAATCAAAGCAAGCCTATCCACCTCTGTGTCATCAGATTTCCATAATGTATGAGTCAAATTTAGAAGGTGCCTAATTTGAAAATATCAGATGCTCGGGTTGTAGAAAAGAAATGCTTAAACTAAACCCTTACAAGAGTATGAACAATATGAATTTTAGTATCCTTCTAATATCTGTTTTGGTGATATTAATCATGTAGAATTCCAATTTTAGGAAAAATAAATAATATTTCTTGGGGGATGGTCTTAGAAAAGCCAACTGTATTATGATATACAAAATATACATTAACAAACTAACATTAATTACCATTTTACATACTAATTCAATAATAGGAAAGCAGCTGACTCAAAATATGCATTTGTTGAAAAGTCACAGAAAATCAATCCATAAATATTATTTTAATGTTTTGTTACTGGCATATGTAAAATCAAATATAACAAAAATGTAAGTTATTCTTCATGATTCCTCCTATTTTTTTAAAAAAGATTTATTTATTTATTTATACATAGAAAAACTGGGGTGTAGGCCAGAGATGTGGGAAGTGAAAGGACTCACCAGAGACAGAGTGGGGAGCAGAGCAGGCAAGACAGGAGAGGTCTGCCGTGCCATATGTGAGTCAGCCCCTTGGCCAGGGACTGACCACAGCAGTGAGAGCGCGGTATCGCTGAGACTTTACCTGTACGCCACCAGGGAGGCCCAGTTCCTACTATTTTTCTAACATTTCAAGTGACATGTTTATATTGAGGAGCCTTGCTATCACTTTGTGAATATGCTATTCAAAATAAAAAAGAAATAGTCTCATACACAGGTCTTTTAGACAAGTACTCTTGAGTACAAACTCAAGAGCAATTACATAAAAATGCTTGTAACTCAAATACCATATATTCTTGCTATTCAAATTAAAGTTTCATCACATATTAACAAGTATACCATTATAACCATCTGATTAAAATCAAAGGAGGCAATGACTTAAGGCAGTTTTTAAAAATTAATTTTAATTGTTATACTTAGAACAAACAAGATATACAATGGTGACTACTCAAATACATGGGTAACATAGATTAAAGATACCTTTAGAACAGCAATTTCTATTGTTGAATTCATTACTAAATTAACTTCTGCTGTCAAGTCTTCAAACAGCATGCAGACATATGTCTGTACCAATCCTTAGCTTTTTAAAAATAAGCACATCACATAGTTATAAAGTAGTAACTTTACGGTATCAAAATGTAGAAGGGTCACTATTTTAAGTCCACTTTAAAAGATAAAAGCACTACATCAGGGTTTTAAATATTCACCACCAGGTAATAGAAGATACACATTAAATAAGAAATCTGTGATACTAGCTCCCTAGGACTTTTACTTATTGAGTGGGGAGACATCACATTATAAAGCCACATGCTTCTGGGGGGGCTGCCTCACATTTTATGAACATGGAAGGTTAGAGAAGTCATCTAAAATAAGTGGGAGAATTCCTATATAAGCCAGGAGCTTCTTTTAAAAGGCAATGAATTTTTTACGCATGTTACGAGGCTTAGAATGACTTGTCTTCTTTCATATTTTAAACTCTTAGTTCAGTAGAAGAGTTTAATGATCTAGTTATTCCTTAATTTTATATTTTTTAGGGGTGGTAAAGAGATCACCTGTTGGCATGTGGTCCTCAAGTAAGGTGGTTTTAGTGCTATCTCTGCACTATAATGTTGATGTGAAAAAAAACACCACCACAATCCCGGAGGACACTGAACAATGCTTACTCAATCTACTTTCCTTATACTTTATATTGTTTAAGGGAGGACTTGGTGTAATTCCTTCAATTTATAGACATACTCAGAAAAAACTCCACTGTTTACTGCAAAATAAACATAAATGAACTTTCTATATGATGCTAAATTTCCAGAGTTGTTTTTAAACACATAACCTTATTTTAAAGCTGGTGTGTACGCCATGTTTGGCAGGGTGGGGGAGGCAAATGTCAGTAAATGTTTAATGTATTTGATAACCTAGAGAACTTCTGATATTCTTTACAAGACTTTAAAGTGTTTCTCAAGCACGGGTGTTATGGGACATTCAAAGGTATCTAGGTAAGAAGGGTTTTTTGTTAACTAATGTTGAAGTAGCAGGAGGTTATTGCAACAGGTTTTTTTACTGAGTGACTTCACAGAGCTTTATTATCATGTTAAGTAACTCCTTATTAGAGTTTCCCAGAATGCCACATCCCCAAACTAACAATTCCAGGGCCCCTTTCCTGAGGAATATTTCTGTTCTTCAGAAAGAGCTTTGGGAAAGGTTGTGTTATACATGTACTCTGATTTAAAAATTATAGTATACAAAGGGTTTCCCACTTCAGAGTCCAAGAACCACCTACCATGAGTTTTAAATAGCTGTCAACTCACTTTTAGTGAGAGAACTTAAAAACTTTCAGAAACATGCATTAATAAAATGAAGATGCCGGAATTAACATTGTTCTTAAAATTAGTTTGTGCCTGTCTCTTAATTTTAAGAAAAATGTTAATTCCAGTTTTTTCAAACGACCCAGGTTGCAAACATCTCACTCATGAACACAGTCCATTCCTCCCTTTACCACCAGGTTGGTGGGTGGACAGGATCCAGCTGTTGAGGCAAAGTGTACCTCTGGCAGGCTGGTTAGTCCAAAGGGTACACCACCCTTCCAACCTACCCCTTAATTGGACACAACGGGTTTTCTCCCTCATCTAGATGTAGGGTATTCACAAGTCAGCTGTCCTATGTGCTTCGCCTTTTCTTTTAAAAAATTCTTCCCTTTCCTATCCACATTTGCTCACCTGTTTCAGGGAACTCTTTTTATTCTTAATTTCTTCATTCTGCTCCTGAAACCCTAAACTGAACCTCTAAATCAGGTTTGAAAAGAACACAAGTTTTACTGGTTAAGTGGCTATTAAGAAAATGGAAAGCCATCCATTTCGGGTGAAAAAAGACAGATGAATCAGTGCCATCAAGCATGGAGCTCTCTTTTCAGAACTCAACGATCCTTTGAGAAACTTAAGTCTCTTATTTCTCCTTACTTACATTACTTTCTACTGTTAAAGAAAGTACTTGTTAGTTCTGTTTAATACTTTTTCATTAAATATATACATATATACCATGCTCACTATTTTATAAAACAAATGGGTTGTTACTGACTTTCCCTGAAACCTGAAGACATGCCTATCACTGTATCCCCGGAAAATGAGAGTCCAGCCAACCATCTAACCTTTAGAAGGTGACATATCAACAAAGTCTGAGGTCCCCACCACGGATCAGCAAATTTTCCTTCACTTTATACCTTCCTACCATGCTTCACCTGAATAGGAACAATAAATTATTTCTTTTTTCTCACCTTTACTTTCCTCCTTACTTCCGCCTCAAAAATCTCCTCACTTCTTCACAAAAACTGGATGGACCATTTATAGGCCAATTGGAAATAGTGGGCACTAAAGCATTATGTTATCCTGAATAGTAAGCTGCGTCAGGACTATCTTTTATTAGCTGCCAGTTTAATGTATGTTTAACATGCAAGCGGTGACCAACTATTAAAAAGATGATTCAACATTACTACAGAAGATAAAAAAGGTTTACTGACTTCAGAAAGGTCTCCTGGCAGAACTGCACATATGATCTAATGTTTTTTTGCTATTGTTTTTGTCAAATATCTTGGTGGATGACTGCCATCCTCATACAATTACAATTGGTCAACTACATGGTTGAAAAACAGAGTCTGGTTTAGTGTCTTTTACCCTGTCACATGGGAAGAAATGATATCTACAAAAAGAAAGGTAACAACCATTCATTTCTGCAGATTTAATGCTGCACAGCCTTTGGGGGCCAATTGTCTTGCTGCAATGGGATGGCAGCAGGGGAATGAATCACTTTCGAATAGAGAATGGGAGAGCGCTCTATCTCCCCATCAAGAGAAGGCAGAACAAAGGAGAGAACAAATATATGAAGCAGTTTCAAGTTGCTTCATGTTTTATTATTTTACCTTAAATCTAATGCCTGACCTAACTACCTGATCATTTTGTAAATGAATATTTAGCCACCTATTTCAAAGTAACAACACCTAGCATGACGTTGATTTGTACCATCTAGGAAATGAGACTGATATGACTATAGTTGTTAATTAATGGCATTTGTCATACATGATTTAAAGTGACTGGAGTATATTTAGGACAATGTTCTTTTTTCCATACTTAAAATTACTTCAAAATTCCATAAAAAACCCTTTTTTTAAAATATAAGGCTGCATTAATTACCTGAATTATAATGCTCAAGTTTAGTCAAAGTATCTGTAATCCACATAAGTAAACTGTTCTGACGATTAATAAAACAAATGCTAAACCCCAAACTGGTTAGGGGAATCAAAATACCCAACAAAATGAACTGACCTGAATTACTGAATTAACTAAAACAAAATTCCACAGGAGTCTCCTACACATAACAGAAATTATAAGTACTCAAAAAGAATGTTTATTAATCATATGTAATTTGACATTTTAGTCAGAAGACAACAGCACTCTATCCACTGAGAATCTGACCTGTTTCTTGAACAATACCTTTTAAAACACATAAATTAAAATAAAGTTAGGCCTCTTAAACAATGTGTAATTTCTTCATTATGATGGAATGCAACAAAATATCTTGCCCTTGGGTTGCTCAGTTTCAGCCAAAACAAATGCAAATGGCTTGTCAGATGACAGCTGTTTGATAAGGCTCCTCGACAAGACCTGCATGCTTTACTTTTTTCCGTGAAACTTGGGATGAAAGGCAGAAGGCAGGAAGAGAATTAATGTAGCATACAGTCTAAAGGCAATGCTACAACCGTGATTAAGTAGAAAAGTTAAAAGGCACAGATTTTCCACAGCTTCGTTGCGTGCAACCCATCCGTGTAACAAGTTGACAGGCCTAGCGCGTCAGCTCCATCATCCCCTCCGACAGCTAAAACGCAGCATTGCATCCCTTTTCAGAGAAAATTTGCGTCTGCACCATGAAGCGTTGTACATTATTTCTTAGCACTGCAGGGGGCTCAAGTCCATATGGAACCTTCACAAATATTACCACAGATCAAACCAGCAGCGTTTGGAGGCAGATTTGACATACCTATTTAAATGAACAGCAGGGGTCCTCGGGCAGCCTCAGGCTGTGCAGAGAGAACCTCAGTGGAAAGCCAGAGTCGCAGCTCCATTACTCAGCAAAGACATACTCTACATTTATCATTCATTTCATTTCTACCAGGGCAAGAAGCTCATTTGCCCAAGGTCAACAAAAAGCGAAAAGAAGGTTTTCTTTTTTTCCCCAAGAAATAAATGTACCTGACAAGTGGGGATTTTGTCCTGTGGGTTTGTGGAGCACAAACACCAGATAGTTCTAAAAAGCAGGGTAATTGTGTGCATGGGATTCAACCCTGAAATCTAAACGGGGAGGGGCAAAGCCCAACGGATATTTCTCTAACTTTTAAAAATCATATAATGAATAAAATAAATTTGACATGTTCTATTAAGAAAATAAAAAGGGTTCTAGCCCTTTCCTCCTCTCCCCCCACTAGTAACACCAAGAAACTCTCAAATTTGCAAGCTATTAAACACCTACAATTCTGAAACAAAATGAAAACACTTCCCAGTACACTATATTGCAAGTGGAAGTCATTTATAGGTCTTTTTTTTAAAAACAGTATTCTAGACTCATACATTGCATTAGGCTATGAAATGCAAAATTAGGTACAAATAACTAAATGTACAGATAACTATTGGGCCCTTTCCCAAAGCTTCATATACTAAGTAGTGCCTCTATCCCAGTCTGTATTATCTAGAAGCACCCAACATGCACTCTTATTGAGTTGAACATTTATCTTTTCAAATTTCAATTTGGAACCAAAAGCATTTTAAAGGCAAACCATTCTGATAGAAATTCTGTTTTACCGTTAGAAAATAAATTAATAAAATATAAGCCTTTAACAGATTTTCTTACCTCTATAAGTCTTATTTTAAACATTATGAAACATTTAAATAAATTCAAAACCTGAGAAAAATCTCTAGTATAATTAATTCCTTAGCTTACGGTTCATATTATTTTTCATGAAGGTAATATACTTACATGCATTAATGAGTAATACGACTGTTTGCCAGTATAAAAGAGAAAATGAAATGGACGGCCATCTTCTCCCCACTGGATTGCTAATAAAAAGCCAGACCGAAAAAAAAAAAAAACAAAAATAAAAATATGCAGAGACAAACAGCTATATTTAATTGCAGTTATGAAAAATATCAAAGTAAAAAAGAGCATGAATATTTAGAATGTTAATGTTCAGTGACTTTAACTTGTAGCTATTTAGGATATTTGATATTTCATATATACATAAAATGTATTTGATAAAATATCACTAAATATTTTACCATGAGAATTTCTGCACTTTCTTTTAAATAAACACGTTAGCCACAATTATTTTGCTAAAACAAACCCAAAAAACCCCTAGAGTTGGCTGTAAATACAATACTCCTCTATTCTTAAAAAGGAAACTTAAAAAGTCAATGATAGCACATTTTGTAATTTAGAAAAAGTCAGATTATAACAAAGAAAAAGAATAAATGGATTTTTCCATGTCACATTGTTTCAACCCTGTGATGACATACCTCTGAGTTTAAAATGTCTAAAACAGCAGGGGACCCCAAAATGCTTTTCATAATCCTTTTGGACATATGGTCATTCACATCTAACACATTGTATGCGGGAAACGTATTTATACGTTTTACATTGACTGGTAGTAGCAAACTACCCTCAAACAATGTGTTATTACTCACCAGCTATGTGGCTTAACGAAAGTGGTGATCCTTTCTTATAGGAATAATAATATGGGAATAATGTTTTGCTTACAAAAATATTTAAATTGTATGCGGGAAACGTATTTATACGTTTTATGTTGACTAGTAGTAGCAAACTAAGCGCAATGTGCTAATAAACATGAAATGAACTGAGAAATGGAGTCACTACAGTAAATAAATGAAACACCAATGCCATGTCCTTTCCTATACTTCCACTGAGTTGTTTGTTTCTCTGTTAATAATCTGTAGAAACTCTAATAGTGTCCTCTGTCTGTTATGTAAGTTATATATGTTTTCCTCCCAATCTGCCACCTGTGTTTTAATTTTATGATGTCTTTCATAATCAAGTTTAAAACACAGCAGAATTTGTTCCTTTTCCTCAATGGCACTGTTTCTCAAGCCTTTTTTCATTATCATTCTTATTAAGGAATCTTTGAGATATTTTTCACTAACTGCCTCCCTCCCTATAAAATTTTATATCACAGATACACCACATCTCTATTAAAGCATATCTAGGCCCTTTGGTGGGTAATAGGCATTTTAATGGGTAAGGTTTCTTTTGCCTTCACTGAACCAATTTATACCATCTTAGGGGAAATACCATCTCCACTGAGAAACCATGTTTTGGACTTTGGACTTTCCAAGAACTATTTTCCTGTCATTTCTTCTGGAATTTTTGGTCTCAAGTTTAGAAACCTAAACTACCTGAAATTTATGTTCATGAGGCAGAAATTCAAGTATTGTTTTGTTCAACAGAGTCATCATCCTGTTACTATTTTGAATAGTCCACCCTTTTCTGTTGAAATGTGACCTGTACAATACATAGGTTTTCTTTCTTTTCTGAGGGTAATTATCATTCCGCATAGACCACTTTAGAGAATACAATTAAAAGGAAGAACAATATTTCATGATAAGTGGTGAATAAGTCTTGATTAGGAGTTTAGCTTGAAAATCAAAATGAGATTTGCCATTGGCTGTGGATAAGTCAAGTATCTTCCAATATCATTTTCATAGATTTCATGAAGTCCTGTGTATTTTTCAGTATTTATGACTTTATTATGCAGTCAATTTTCACTCAGAAAGTGATTCAAAGACAAATACCATGACTGTCAATAAGACTCCAATGTAAATCCTTGGAGGAATTTTTGAGTTGGGTCACACTGCATAATGTGTGTAAGATACACTTATATAGGTGTCCACATATACTTAACTCCATTCAATCTGAAATGTCAGATTTTTAAGAGATCCCATTTATATACATATATATATATAATATATATATATATATATAAACTAAGATACTATATATAAAACTAAGATACATACCATCAGCTTGTTTTCTTTGTATGATATATATATGTATGTGTATATATATGTATGTATATATGTATATATGTGTGTGTATGATATGTATATATCATACAAAGAAAACAAGCTGATGGTATGTATCTTAGTTTTTACATTAATCATAAAATGAATTCTGTTGTCAAAGATATTAAAATCTGAAAAACTGTCTTAGAATTGACAAAGTACGGCACCAACAAACACACTGATGCTGAGTACTCTGTTTTGGCCCACTGGTTCCGTCCACTCTGCATACTCTGCACTATCACCACCATTTAATTAAAATCAGTTCTTTGCTTTTTGTTGCATTTTGATACCTAGCAGGGTAAATTCCCTTTATGATTCTTAATTCTTTTTAAAAAACCTCTGACTTCTTCCTGCACATTTATATTCTCAAATAAACTTTATGAGTTTCCCCAAAAGTCTACCAGGAATTTGACTGAAAATAGATTAATACATTTTTTTAAAGATTTATTTATTTATGCATACAAGCTGGGGTACAGGCCAGAGGCATGGGGCGGTGAGAAGGTTCACCAGAGACAGAGTAGGGAGCAGCACAGGCAGATCAACGGAAATACACTGCTGAGAGGAGCAGTGGGTGAGGCAGGAGAGGTCTGCCATGCTTGAAATTAGATTAATATTTTTAAAGTAGCAACTTTGCATTATTACATTTCCTTACAGAAACAAGCAATCTTTTTTCCAACTATTCAGATTTTCACTTAAGTATCTAATTTTTAGATATAAATCTTACATAATTTTGTAAACTATATTTTGGCTTGTTGTTTTTGATACTTTCCTCTCAATTATCCATGCTTTCTATAAATTTTAATTGTGTAAGTAATTACCTTTAATTAAATAGATTTTATTTTTTATAGCAGCTTTAGGTTCACAGAAAAATTGAGAGGAAGGCACAGAGATTTCCCACATACCACCTATCCCCACATTCGTAGCCACTTCCATTATCAGCATCCCTATCAGAGCAGTACATTTTAAAACCGATGAACACACTGACACATCAGTATCACCCAGAGCCTGCAGTTTACATTAGGGTTCATTCTTGGCACTGTACATTCTATGGGTCTGGACAAATTTATAATGACATATATCTGTCATTACAATATCATAGAGGAGGGCCTCCCTGGTGGCGCAGCGGTTGAGCTCTGTGCTGTGGAGCTGTCGGCAGCAATGTGAGTTCGACGCCCAGCCAGGGAGAATCCCACATGGTGCGGCAGACCTCTCCTGCCTCGCCTACTGCTCCCCTCAGCAGTGTATTTCTGATCTGCCTGTTCTGCTCCCCATTCCGTCTCTGGCGAACCCTCTCACCACCCCACGCCTCTGGCCTGTACCCCAGCTTGTATGTATAAATAAATCTTTAAAAAAAAAAAATCATAGAGCAGTTTTACTGCCCCCAAATCCTCCGCACTCCATCTAGTTATCGCTTCTCCTCAGCCTCCCACAAAGTCCAGATGACTGACCCTTTTACTTTCTCCATAGTTTTGCCTTTTCCAGAATGTCATATAGTTGAAATTATATTAGGAATATGCATTTAAGGTTCCTCTATGTTTTCTCATAGTTTGTTAGTACACATATTTTTAATACTAAATAACATTCCATTGTCTGGATGTACCACAGTTTAATTATCCATTTACCAAATGAAAGACATCTTGGTTACTTCCAAAGGTGATAATTATGAAAGCAACTGCTATGAACATTGGTGTGCAGGATTTTGTGTGGACATAGGTTTTCAACTCCTCAGGTGTTTTCTTCTTATTAAGTTTTAATAATTTTTTGCATATTTTGGGTACAGACCTTTATCAGTAATGGGTAATGGGTAAATGACAAGTAACTATTGGATCATCTGATTAGGGTCTGTTTAGTTTCGTAAGATATTTCCAAATTATCTTCCAGAGGGGCTATCCCATTTTGTATTCCACCAGCAGTGAATGAAGGCTCCTGTTGATAGCCTTTCCAGAATTTGGTAGTATAAGTATTCTGTCTTTTGGTCATTCTAAGAGGTGTTAGTGGCACCTCACCATTGCTTTAATTTGCATTTCCCTAAGGTGCAGAATCTTTTCATATGCCTGTTTGCCCTTTGTATACCTTCTTTGGTGAGATGTCTGTTAAGCCTGGATGCTTTTTAATCAGGTGTTTTCTTCTTGTTAAGTTTTAATAGTTCTTTGCATACTTTGGCTACAGCCCTTTATCAGGTAAGTCTTTCCCAAATATTTTCTCCTGTTCTGTGGCTTGTCTTTTCATTTTCTTGACAGCATCCTTTCCATAGCAAAAGCTTTTAACTTTAGTCAAATCCTGCGTATCAATTCTTCCATATTATTGCTAAAAAGCTACAGCCAAAATCAAGATCTACTAGGTTATTATTAATTTACTCAACAGGCCTATTCAAATTGTCCACCACTTCTCGTGTAAGTTTTGTGAAATCGTGTCTTCCAAGGAATCAGTCCATTTTTGTTTATGTTATCAAATTCGTAGGCACAAAGCTGTGCAGAGTATTGTTTGATTATGCTTTTTTAATTTCCACAAGCTCCGTAGGAGTTTCCCCTCTTTCATTTCTGGTATTGTTAATTTGTGTCCTCTCCTTTATTTTTTAAGTTAGCATGGCTAGAGGCTTATCAAATTTATTGATTTTTGTAAGAATCAGCTTTTGGTTTTGATGATTTTCTCCACTGATTTCTGTTTGCAATCCCACTGATTTCTGCTCTAATTTTTATTATTTCTTTCCTAGTGCTTCTTTTGGATTGGCTGTTCTTTTCTGGTTTCCTAAATTGAAAGCTTAGATGATTGATTTTAATCTTGTTTCTTTTCTACTGTTATGTATTCAATGCTATAAATTTCCACCCAAGTACTGCTTCTGCTCACTCTTCTTATAAATATTAAATATTAGAATTGCCTCGCCAAAGGCAAAGTTAGAATTTGTTCTGGATTTTTTCATGCAACTACACACACACACACACACACACACACGTACTGAATATACAGGATCGTTTGCATGTTTTCAATTAGTGATTACCAGAAGCGAAGGGGGACTGAGGATATTTAAATTGGGAAAAGGGAGGCTATGTTATGGTGAAGGATAAAACTGGACTTTCAGTGGTGAACTTAATGTAGCATATACACACTGATTTGCAGCGATGCACACTGAAACTAATGTTATCATACAATGCTACCTCAATAAAATAAATGAATATATACATACATACCAAAAAATGGTATTAAGTTATACTTAAACTATATGCTTGCTATGGGCAATGTTTGTGTTTGCCCTCACCTCCTAATTCATGTTGGAAACCAATCCTCTATGTAATGGTATTTGGTTATGATTAGGTCTTAAGAGCAGAGCCCTCATGAAGGGAATCAGAGCCTTCATAAAAGGAACCCCAGAGAGATCCCTGATTCCTTCCCGCATGTGACTATGGCAGGAAGACAACTGTCTATGTACCAGGAAGCAGGCTCTTTACCAGACATCTTGATCATGGACTTTAGCCACCAAAACTGAGATAAAAAAAATTTCTGTTGTCTGTAAGCCTCCCAGTCTATTGTAACTGAAATGGACTAAGGCAGTACTACACTATTTTGACTTGCTTTGCTCCCCTAATAATGTGGGCAACACAACTCAGCTGTCTTACTCTATCTTCTGCACATTACTCCATTGTAACTGTTAGTTAAACAGAGTGCCTCTAATATTTTTCTGACACATAATATTTACCATTTCTAATCTAATGACGGCTAATCATGTCACTGTTTTACAGAGCCCTTTCTGATCTGCTATTTCCTATATTTACTGGCTACTTTTATTTTCTTCATTTATGAATTACCCCTTTTCCTCCTTTGGCTATTTTTCAAATTGGTTGTTTTCCTTGTTAATTTTAAGAATAATTTATTCCAGAGATCAGGTCTCTGTCATGCTTCAATTTTTCTCCAGTCTGTAGCTTGTTAATATGAATTTATAATATTTTTTTCAAAGAGAAGTTTTAAATTTTAAAATAATTAACCAATTTTGTCCTTGCTGTCTTTGTGACTTAGCACATAGTATTACACTATTAAAAAGATCTTCAACAAATGCTGGAGAGGATGAAAAGAAAATGGAACCCTATTACACTGTTGATAGGAATGTGAACTAGTGTAGCCATTATGGAAAACAATCTGGATTGATCTTAAAAAACTAAAATATGGTATGATCCAGCAGTCCCACTCTGGGGCATACAGCCACAGAATTTGAAAACATCAATACCAAAACTGATGTATTTCACAATGTCCACAGCAGCACTGTTTATAATAGCTAGGACATGGAAGGCACCTACATGCCTATTGATGGATGATCAGATCAAGAAGATGAGGTATACCCATACCAGAGAGTATTATATAGCCATAAGAAAGGATGCAATGTAATCATTTTCAATAAAACACAGAGTTTGATAAAATTATATATAGCAACATAAATCAGAACAATAAAAACAAATACTGCACATTTACACAACAGACAATCTGACAACATAAAATTAACAATGAAAGTGGTTATCAATAAATATCTACTTCTGAGGTTAAGAGGTGAGGTGAAAGGACAAGGTGATACAGGGGACCATGGCTGAAAAAAAAGGATCTCTCTTATTACTTAGGGCAATTAAAAAAATTAGTAAGTGAAAATAAAATTGATGTGTACTTTTAAGATAGTCCTCACTTATCTTAATCCTCAATGAACACAGAGAATTATACTAAAAAAAAAAATTGCTAATGTTAAATTATCCTTGTATTCCTTTGGGGAAAAAGGTCCTCTTGTGGTTTCTTCACACTTTACTTGATTTGCTATCATTTTACTTGGTGAGCAGAGACCAAGGATTTCTCTTTTTTTGCAATTCGTGAGCAGACCTGAAAGTGATGTGAGACTTAAAGTGAATTTGGAAGGCTTCATTGTTTTTTTTTTCTGCTCTGCAACAGTTTGTATAACATAGAAGTTTAGTTTTTTCAAGGTATGATATACCTTATTGACAAAACCTACTGGGGAAGGGGAGCTTTGGTTAGCTCTTTGATTACCTTTGATTTTGCCCACTTTTAGTCTAACCAGTATTCTCCTAATTAAGTCAATTTTGGGAATTGTCAATCGAGTTCATTGTTTTTTTCATAGTTGGTCTTATTTATCCTATCCCTTCTTTTAAATGTCTTCACTACCTTTATCAATTTCATTTTTACTTTCTTGAACTGTTCTATTCATTTTCTAGTATTTCTTAATGTCTATTAAATGTTTGTCTCTGCAAAACACATTCTCCCTAGCTCGCAGTTTGATATAAACTGTTCTCATTGTCACATATTTCCAAATACTCTGTGATCTCAATTTTGATTTCCCATTTAGTCCAATAATGTTATGAAATTTTGTCAGAAAATCCAATGTATATAATTTCTACTTTTTGGAACATGTTAGGTTTTCTCCATGACCTAGTACATCACAGTTCTATTAACATTTCATTGGTTTCTGCATAGAGAATGTACTTAGTACTTATATCTGTAACTATAAAATCATGCTGTGTTATTTAAATGCTTTAGAACCTTAGTTAACAGCTTTTGCTTTAAACATGTCAATGCTAAATGTTTGGGACAAAAAGTTCATGGCTGTCATATCCAATTAATGGATAGTAGGTTTTATAAATATAATTGAGCATTCCTGTCTCATGGAACCATTCCCTGAGCAACTTGAACTCCATTTTTTCTAGTATTAGTTACTACTCTTTGCTTCTGTCATCGACTGAGTACATACCTTTATTTTTCCCAATGTTTTTATCACTTGCTTTAAACTATAGAGCAGAATTTTTTATGTTAGCTCAATCTGGAATCTTCCCTCTTATAGTAAGAGAAGCAGGAGTACATTATAATTGTCATAATCTACTCAAAACTAAATTTCACTATTTTTTTACATTAAAAATCAATCATGTATTTACATAGTACAGCCAAATTGGTGGGTATGTGGCAAAGTTATTTTGCTAATTCTAAAGGAATACTGTGCACAAATATAGTTAAATATAATCAACTGAAATGTCAGGAAGTCCTACCAACACCGACATATTTACAGGGATATGCAACAGTTTCAGCTGTTGCCTTCTAGCTGAAGGTAATCACAAATTTCTAATATTAAGAAAATGGTTTGAAACTAATTTGAAAAAAAGAACTAGCCTCAGAAATACATAAGAAGAACTGTCTAAGAAGAATACAAACAACTAGTATAGCTACACAGAAGAGAGAAAGAAATGTAAGTCAATCATCATTCAAGTGTTGACAAACCAAGGGGGGATGCATATTTAATAAAAATATGCTTTCAAAGTAAAAATGAAAATTTTTCATGTCAGTAAAAACTGAATTAGTCTCAAGCAGATCTATACCAACCTCTTCTATAAAATGGCATATTAGAATGCAAAAAAATTAGTATGATAATAGTCTAACCTGATCTATTTTAATATTTCTTAATTAAAAAAAGTTTATAAACTCCAGTCATTATTACTTATAAAATATTTTCAGCTTATTTCATGACTACCATGACACAGAAGTGCATCTATATAAATAGGTGAGCTACTGCTGATATATATTTTTTGATACATAATTTTACAAATAAGAAGGAACTGTTCATTTCATTCTTGAACAAACTTACCTCTTTGTTTTGGAAAAATCTCTTCAGGATGCTGGAAAAGAGATTAAAAGTGCATTAGATAATGACTGCAACATAAAAACCTAAGTGGACTTTTAAAAATTATTAAGATAAGTACCTTCATTACTGGTCTGGCTCGCTTCTCAAACAAACCACTTGGGAAAAGGTAAGCAATAGCTCTCTGAAAATATACACAAAGGTGACATGAGTAAGTTAATATGATGATGAATAGTTATTGAGCACTTATTTTATGACAGATATTGAACAATGCACTTATACACATTATTTCACTTTATAATCTTTTACATAGAATAAAATTAATCAAATACACGTCTCCAAAAAGAAAATTAATTTAAATTATTGAATTGGTTATTAACAATTTTCAAATGTCAGCTTCAAAGATGAATGTGATACAAAAAAAAAAAAAAACAAAACACATTTTTCTGAAGGAGAAGTAGAGGCACTCCTATACAAGTTCTATATAGGACTGTCCCTAACTGTTAATCAAAATTCAGAGGCAAAAGACTGACCAATTGAATTACAAAGAAGAAAAAATGGGTCAAATGTATTATTCATAGTAAGAAAAGGGCAATCAAGATGACTGAGATAGCACTGTTCATTTAATAGAAGTAGACAAAAGTTCAGAAGCTTGACAGCACACTATTGGCAAGGCTGGAGAGACAATGATACTTCACTGGTGGGAGTGTCAAAAGGTACAACCTCTGCCTCTATGGTTGGAAATGTGGCACTATTCAAGCAAACTGCATATACATTTCCCCCAGTTCTACAAATTTTCCTTGAAGATATGCACCCACAAATATAAAACAACATCAATACAGGTAATGAGAACAAATAATCAGAAACAACAAAATTGTACACAAGAGGCTGGTTGTATAAATGATGGTGCATCTATACAATGAAGGATTTCACTGCTACAAAAAAAAGCTTGAGAAAAAAGTAAGATACAAAAGTCTTAGTATGCGACGTCTGGTGTAAGAAAGAGGAATAAAAAAATACATGTAGGAATAGAGAGAAATATACACAGGCTTCTTTTCTGCAAATATAACTCCCAAGAAGACTAAGGTGGAAAATATTAATAATCATTAGCTACTAAGGGATGAGAGGAGCAGGGGAGGGGCCCACGAATCAGACATCTCTGGGTAAACCTTTTCAAACAACTGAAGTGTGATACAGATGTTTTATGTATTGAAGACTAAAATTTTCAAAAGAAACCCTAAATCTTAATATATGTATTTATTAACCTGCAATTCCCTACTATAGGAGGCTGTAACAATATAACCAACTATATTATGCTATGTAAAGTGCTTTATCACTAATTATTAATATAGTATATATACAAGATACTACATTGTATTGCACCAACATTACATTGCATTTGTACCAAACTATATTTGCTTTTGTGGAGAAAGTCCATAGGGCAAAAGGTATCACGTTAGACTAAAAGTCAAATCACAAAATTCAGTAAAAAGAAAGGATGAGGGAATAGTAAATACGATAAACCATTCTTTAACCAAATATCAAACAATACAGAGTAAAAGAGACATAGCCCCAGCGTGTTGTCATCTGTTTAGGATGCATGGGACAGTACTAACGTGACCTCACCTATTACTTCCAGTTATCTCCTATGGACACTTTAAACTGATTTCTTACAAATTCTGAAGCAAACAAAGACTACCTGGATTTTATTTTTTAAAAAAATTGTTGCTTTCTGTTTCTGCTTAACTCCCAGTTAAACACATACAGTTGTTAAATTTCAAGTAGGTGAATACCCTTTTGAAATAAACAGTAAATATTTATAAGAACAAGAGAATTCTGACTGCAGTATGAAGTTAAACAGCCTACAGATAAGCTTTAAGGCAGAGCATTATGTGCTATGAAATAGTAAAACCCTTATTTTCATTGCAATTCAGATTTCAGAAGAAAGGGAGTAGTGAACATGAAAATCGGGTAAATGTGTAAATATAACCCTTTTTGTGTCATATAAGCATAGAAATATAAGTACAATCATTCCCAGTGATTCTGATTTGTAAGGACATCAACTTTATCTAGCTGTTTTGAGGAATAAAGGTATTTGTAAAAGCATAGCACACAGCAGACACTCAATAAATGTCAGCTATACAAAAATGTTCAGTCTATTTGAAGGACTTCCCTACATTATTTAAGACTTAATAGTCATGTATTCATTACCTCTACACAGACCAAGAACTAACTAGACCCAAATCAATCCAATTACCTTAAAAACACTCTTTTTAACCTGACATTAAGGACATACAGATATTTAGTAGTAAAATTACCAGAAAAACTCACATGTGCTTAAAGGAGATTTGACCTTTACCTTGACAAATCATATTCAACAAATATTTATCACAACTAAGTTGTAGGCACTCTACTAGTTACGAAAGATGAGTAAGACATGGCTCTTGACCTCCTTCCAGCAGACCTCAAATACAGGGACTGCTGTAACACTATACATGAAAGAAATTGACATAATAGTACATACACACAGGACCTGTGATAGAATTATTGTAGGTTACTCAGAAGATACAGAGGAGGGTGGTCAGTTACATTTTTTAGTGACACTTTTCATCTGGCTTTTCTTAACAGTCATCACTTTCTTGCTGAAAAAGTGCCTTTATACCATTTTCTCTGGAATATTGTCGTTTTACTTCTCCATTTAACACATTCCTGTGTGTGTTTTAAAACCTAGATCAAATGCAACCTTGCCTTGCAGCCTTCCCTGAATCCTCAGGGCTGCTGTACCCATCTTTGTTTATATCCCTATTAGAGCGCTCTTCAGGCTTTTCTACTGCCCTGCCAGCTCAGTCAAACAGAAGAGAGGTCTTTCAGGACCCACACCATCTGGCTGGTCCATTCTTTCTCCATCTTTATTAAAGCACAATCACAAAGGGCTAGTGCTCACGGATCCCTTTTATGTACTAACTGCTGCCATATTTGTGAGGAACCCTAATGCTCAAGTGAAAGAACCATCTAACAAGACTCCTGGTGTTATCCAGGCCGATAAAATAACCCTCACTTCTCAATGACATTTCTGTCCTTAAAAAACACACACCCATTTCCTAAAACACTGCATTCTCTACCCAATCTCCTCCATCCTCCCCCATTTTAATCTGACTTCATGATAATTCTAATGCTGTAATTACTTGTTGGGATAACCAAGGACTCTTTTCTAATCTCGCCACTGATTTTTAAGTCTCTTCCATACAAGGTTGCTGTCTTCTCATGCAGTCATGTTTCCCTCCTTCCACTCTGCAAGTTCCTTCTTCATCTTTTCTACATGTCCTGTTCCTTTCTTAAATTCTGGTTCCCTCTGAGAGCCATCTTTGACCCTTTTACTTTCAAAATTTATAGACAGAGATTAATCTATTTCTCCATCTCCAAAAAATTTCCATCCATCAACTGTCTTCAGGATTTTCTCACTTAAGTACTCTAATAGCATATTCATAGCTATTCTTCAAATAACTTACTTTCCCTTCTAGGAGTTCTTTCTCCTATGCCCTGGTACCTTATCTTTTCATTTTACCTTGATCACATATACAGACATGTTTTCAAAGACAAAGGACCTTAGTTTTTTAGTCATTAGTTTTCCATCCTAAATCTAGAACATTATCAGGCACTCAAAGAATAAGTCAAGAAATTATGAACTCCTTGAGTTAATCAATTATAAAACGAGACATTTTATAGACAACAGGGCAGATTTAAATATATTATTATATAAATGTCCTATCCTGCTACAAGCTATATGCAAATTAATTTTGTTAGAGATAATGGCATGGTGGTTATAGAGAAAAATATCCTAATTTTGGGGAAATGTATACTCAAGTATTTAGGGGCAAAACATCATGATATCTGTAATTTACTTTAAAATACACAGTTGAAGCAAATAAAGTTAAATGTTAAATTATTTAAATTAGGATATAAATGGGTATATATTGTACAATTATTTCTCCTTTATGATTAATTTTTTTTAAAATAAAATTGTATTGATTTACCATTCATTGACAAGTTTCTGGAGTATAGCTTCCCACCTCTGTGTGCACATACTTCACTGGCACCACCAAAGTTCGAGTGCCATTCCTACCAACAAGCTGACACACTCCAGCCTGTCCTCCCCAATTCCCCTTCCCTTCTGGTAACCACCATACTTTCCAGAGTCTAAGAGCTATTTTTGTTGGGTTTTGTTAGCTTGTTTGCTTTGGTTACTTACATTTCATGTATGCTTACATTTCATTAAAAAAAGTAGACAAATTAATATTTAACTGCTACTGCTATTAGTCTAGAACGCTTTGGTTTCTCAATTCTATTCCTATTCCTGCATAATTTACATACATGCATAAATACATATATGTATGTACATATATACACACATATGAATCTTTTACTCTCCTGTAATTTGAAATTAGTTTAATAAACCTCATTTCACTGAGATAACATGGTCATTTTTTACACTTCTAAATTTCTATTGATTCTTTCATAATATTTTTGAGAGACAGTTCTTCAGGTATTCTCAATCATTTCAATAAAATACAACATAAAGATGAAATTCCAGAATACTGTTTGCATTTCCAAAGTGTTCTTTTTAAGTAACAAAAGGCAAAAATTACAAACTCTTTTTAAAAGGGATGGATGAAGCAATTCTCCAGCTAGCACTACCCAGCAGGACCTCCTCCAACGATGGAAATATCTGTAGCCTATGTTATCCAACCAGTAGGGCATGTGGCTACTTTGCACTTAATATGTGATTAGTATAGCCAAGGAACTAAATTTTAACTTTATTTAGTATTAAGTCAAAAAATTAAATAACCACACATGGCTAGTTGCAACCTCACAGCTCTAGCCTACTATAGCCAGTCTCCTCACAGATGATAGGAAGCATTATCCTCACTCCTTACACTTGGCAGCTTCTGATCCACACCGGGTAAGCCTTTTTTTTTTTTTTTTAAAGATTTGTTTATGCACACAAACTGGGGTACAGGCCAGAGGTGTAGGGTGGCGAGAGGGTTCACCAGAGACAAGAGTGGGGAGCAGCACAGGCAGATGGATGGAAACACACTGCTGAGGGGAGCAGCGGGCGAGGCAGGAAAGGTCTGCCTTGCCATGTGGGAATCTCCCCAGCCGGGTGTCGAACTTGCGTCGCTGCTGCCGACAGCTCCACAGTGCAGCGCTTAAGCGCGCTGTGCCACCAGGGAGGCCCAACAATGGGTAAACACTTTATGGAAGGAAAGTTCCACGGACTCATCTCTTGAATCCTTTGGGGCTTCCTAAAATATGCAACTAAAAATACGATTTCCTAACTTGACATAAAGCCCAGGTGGGTATTTCATGTAAGATAATTATAATAGGGATTTTTTTAAAGGTTTATTTATTTATGCATACAAGAACTGGGGTGTAGGCCAGAGGTATGGGGGGGATGAGAGGATTCACCAGAGACAGAGTGGAGAGCAGAACAGGCAGATCTACTGAAGTACACTGCTGAGGGGAGCAGCAGGCCAGGCAGGAGAGGTCTGTTGCGCCATTGGGAAGCTCCACGGCTGGGAAGGAACTGGTGCTGCAGTGGCTCTGGATAGCCATTATCCAGACACTTAACCCACTGCACCACCAGGGAGACCGGATTACAATAAGGAATTAAAAACCAAAAATGGTTGGCGGCAGAAGGGCTATTTCACACACACACACAAAAAAAATTAAATTAAGGTAAAGATTTGGCTGGGAAGTACAACTAGAAAAGAAAATGAAAACCATGAAGGAAAAGGAAGTGTTAAAATACTTGTCTTTTTAAAAGCCATTTCCCTGACGTTATTCAGAAGTATCTATATTAGCATGATAAAAATGCAGAATTTAAATATTATGATAGGTGAAATTAAGTCAACCAGAAAACCAGTGGAGGAAGGTGATGAGATAAATACTTGACTCTCTGCTAATGTTAACCTCTCCATCAATTGTTAATGTTCTGATTCCCTGGAGCGCGTGTGGCACTTACCAGGCACTAGAGAAAAAGAACCAGCAGGAAATGGTCGAGGCCCTCAAGTATCTTAACGGAAAATTGGCATTTCACATAAGAATTGTGTTTGGCCCAGTTGGATCAAGTTTATCAACCAAGACAGAATTAACAGAAATTTCATTAATTATCTGAAGTAAGTACCTTTTCAACAATCTATATAAAAAAACTATTACTGAACTAAGAAACAGCTGGGACTCAATGATTCTTCAAGAAGCTAGAAAACAATATTACTAGCCCAATATTTTTGTTTTAGGTTTAGCATTTGTGTTTTAAGAGACCAATTCTCAGTATAGGAAGCAGATTTTGAGTGTGGCCTGTAGTTAACACACTGGTATTCAAACATTAACAACACCCATAAAAATATACCTCTAGATACAAAATCATTGTCTAACTCTGATTTAAGGTTGTTGACATAGTATTAATCTTTCAGTTTTACATTCACTGAGAAGAAAGTTTCAGGAATGAAAAGCAAAGGGAATTTCCCTATAAACTCTAACTTAATATTTCTTTATTAAGTTGTAGAATTTGTATGAAAATTAACTTGGAAAAGTTCCTGGACATTTTAAACTAGTGTCACATTAGGAAAAAAAGGTTACATATGTAGCTTAGATCACCAAAGAATAAATAAAAGCCCTGCTTCTTTCAGGGGAAAAAAAAAAAAAGAGTAGACTACATACACATTTAAGATGCATAGAACCCTTCAGAAATTTAGACTACAGCATGGTCTACCTGAATCCCAAACAAAAATAAAAACATTTTTATGGGGGATTTACTTATTTGGGGTATCCTTATCCCAAATAAGTCATGAGATAAAGTAATTCTCATTTGTAAACACATTTCCTTTTCAGATTTTAATGAGAATGCTGTAATTCAAAGGTTCCCTAAGATGAAGGAAAAGTATTTAACTATATTCTTAGGCTTAAGTCAAAGCATAAAAGGATTGCAGACTCAACCCCGGAGAAGCACTGGGTCAGGAATGCAATCTCTATTAATTAGGTATCCCAGCTGGGCAGTGGGTATGCAGCTGTTAACTTGATCAATGACTTACCTAAATGTCATCTCTACTGATTCGCTTATAAATTACCAGCAAGTGAGACTAATGTACAGGTGCTAATTTATTTAAACTGTTCTCTACAGTTCTACATAGCTTTATAAACTGCATCTGGCACCTAATGTTAGCTGTCAGTTGTACTTAGACATGCCTGTCCTAACGACTCTGTTCATTAGAAGTGAGCACAAATTATGAAATATTGTGAAAAATGATACATCAAATGGAATGGGCACAGCAAATCAATTAGAGAAACTTCATACAGCATATTCACACTTAGGAGAATAAAACATTCTGGTTTCAGAATGAGGTCTATAATACCAATTAAAAAGTAATTGGTAGACTTCAACAGTGTTATATATCAATTTGCTGGCTTTTTTCCTGAAATTCTATAGTAATGGAGAACTTTTAATTCCCAAATAAAGACATTAGTAAATGCAAGTGTGAATCTGTATTCATAATATTTAATATCACTGAAATGTGTCCTACTTAAAATTTATAACTGATACTGCTAATTAAAAAAAGGAAAAGGAAAATGTTAGTAGTCTTCTACATTTTTGTGTCTACAGCATGATTTTGAGAAAAACTTTTGATGGTCCATGTGAAAGGATTAAAAAACTTAACAATAGCAAACTGATTAGCAGTAACTGTAACCCAGTGTCTACTCTAGCATAACAGTGTGTTAACATGTCTCTTAAGATTCTACAGGCAGGGACTGTACTGAAGGTGGTCAGCCGTTAGCCACTGGTTTGCCCTGCCTCTGTTACACAGTATGGGGGTTGTTTTTATGGTCTCCATATATATAGAGTCTTCTTTTAACCAACGTGTGAGTGCTTTATATTGATCTATAAAACTCACTCACCTCAATGTCCATTTGACAGCTTCTTCCTCTCAGTAGCTTATGCTGTTATGGCCAAAAATACTTTTTACACACTGATCAAGATCTGGCAGTCGCTTATTAAGGTTTATGGGATAGGAGTTGAGAACCACGGTATTAAAATATATTTTCAAAATATTTAGCACACATTTAAGAACTTTCAAGAAGACACTGCATACACTACTGATTTTAGAGGAGACCTGATTTTCTTCCTTTTAGTTCTTACGGTTATCAGTGGTTCAGTGGAAAAATAATAGGTGGTTTCTTTTTTTTTTTAAGGTAAGTTAAGAAATTAGAACTGGATTAATTTATTCCAAAAAGGAAAAAAATCTATATTGATACCCATGACTGATTTCTTCATAATTTGCTAATTCACAAATTTAAATAATTTTTTTCATATATTGATACACAGCAAAGAGATTCTGCAAAATAAAATTCCACCATATATGCAAAGCTATATAGCTTTAATAAAAATCTTTATTAAAATAGTGACAAGAATATTTCTATTCATAAAATTTTATCCATAATTTTTTAAAAATTTATCAACCCATATCTGTAATCTTTTGAAAAGCCTTATGAAATTAAGGAAACATTAGCACATAAGTTTAGATAGTTATAATTTTCCCACGTAAGTTATATATGCTGTACTGAGTGGGACCAAAGATCAGATATCTACTAAAATTCAATCTTCTGAAGTAAGCTGTAAACCTAAAAATCAATAAAGAAAAGGCCTATGAAGAGTCAGAATAAACTGACACAAATTCATGATGTTACTTTGTAGGAAGAGTATGTAGGCCCACATGCCGAGTCTAGTGGTGGTTAGTTTTAATTCACATGCCTAACAAGTTTAGCTATGCCAGAAGGTTGGAAGGCATGCAAGAGCAGGCACACAGACAACTTGACAGGAAAGGAGATGGCAGGAATCAGTAATAAAGCACAGGCAGGCCATTTGGTACAGGGATAACCACATACTCCTTGAGTAACAGCCTAAGCATTAATTAGTTTAATAGCCATACTAAAAAGTAAAACCCTTAGGCACTGTAAGGTAAAGTTATACTCACTATTTAAATAATAAGTAAGGTTGGGGGACTCATTTATTTTAGAAAATATAACTCAAAAATATTAAGCTTTGAAAGTGTGGAAAAAAGACTAGATCCACAAAGACATGCATACTGCACAGCTTTGGTTCCTCGGCAGTAAATATCCACTCACAAGTTATTCTGATAATGATTAAATGTGCTCATGTGTAGATCATAATGCACAGAAAGCATCTTGCACATAAATAGGTTTTTAGTAGGTGGTGGTATTTTTCATTACATAGAGCAATTAAAAATAGGGTTCCCTTGTCTGGAAAATTTAGTACAGCGAACTAATCTCCCGATCATATTAAATAAGAAAAACTATTGTACTTAGTTTTATTATAAAAGGCACTATGATTTTTAAATATATAACAGCAATCACAAACTTCCAAAGATTACCTGGAAGCTTAAAATATTTTTTCTGATTTTGTTATTAAATTATTTTTGTCTTCAGAAATAACTAAGCATTCATCAGCATAGAAATTCTAAAGACTCATCAACTATACCAGCTCTTTTTTAGTTTTTATATACAGACAAATCTCTTACAAAATTAAATTTCAAAACCATAAATGAAAACAGGAATCATAATGGCTTTAATTTTAATGCTTTGGTGATGGTTGTCATTGTCTTTTCCTTTATATCTACTTAGATGCCAAAGGGAATTCACTAAACTTAATAAAACCAAAATCTTTAATTGATACAAAATGTAAAACTTAGTGAACAGATTAATCACTTGAAGAATCAAGTCAGTGTCAAGGAAAATGGTAAACACTCACTTCCATACAGGTGTTTTTTAGTCAGGTAGATAAGACAAAATACCAACCTACAATATACAATGCGATTTCTCGTTCAAATCACCCAATGATGTATCAAGCACTCATAAGTATTTCAGACTATTCTCCCCAAAACTCAGTCTCAGATGGCATGGAAGATTTGTGTGACAAAGACAGTAAGAGAACTGATGAATGATTGAAGTTATGGTAGGTTTTATTTATTACAATTAATAGTAATGAGAACACGAACAGCTTGTTTTAATCTCATGCTCGTTATTTATCTTCTGAGATAGGCAGCAGGTACTGTTAGTTTAGAGAAAACAATGTTGTGACTTTGCTAAATGTTATTATACTAGTCAGTGACAATGCAAGAAAATCTATTCTTCTACATTACTTCACACATAATGAATTTATTTAAAACATATCAATTTAACAAGGTTCTATATGTTCTATATTCCTCATAAACCAAGAAATTCAATTTTAGAAGGTTGTACATCTTCTAAAAAAGCAATTGGAATGTTTTTCACTTTAATTCATGGCTTCATTTTACTGGTTAGATCTAAGGGAGATTTTTATTATATTCTATGAGCACAACAACAAAATATTAAGAACTTACTCTCACCATAATATACTAAATGCAGTTTTAAAAGTACAGAAAGCTGTCACCTCTCATGTTTACATGGTATTGTTAAACATCTCTTCTTTGGAAAACAATTCTATACTTTAAGAACCAGAACTAAACATATTGTTTCTGCCTGACTGACAGAATCCTTTTAGATATCTCTAAGTGATAAAAACCATACTCTAAGTTGATACACCACCGTGTGCCTGTTGTAAATACCTTAACAAAAAAAAATTTAATATATCCTAATATATGAAAAAAGTTGTTTTAAATATTATTTTTGCAAAAATACACTTCACAGATGGTTTTAGTTACCATTATTTTAGCAACTGAGCAAGCAGTATGAGAAAGAAGTTTATAAAATACATAAACAGTTTAATCTCAATAAAATGGCAACTAATTTATCTATGTAAAAATTATAGAGTGAACCTTGATTTCTAACTAGTTAAATTAAACTATAGGCCATGTATACCCTATAGAAACTTTATCTTCATGAAAATAATTTTAACATCCCAAACTAATATTGGGATGTTAACTACAAATCAGTTATTAATTAGATTTAAAAATCTTCAACAAAATTGCTAGCAAACCAAATCCACAAGTACTTAAAAAAAGATTATCCAGGGCCTCCCCGGTGGTGTAGCGGTTGGGCACTGCGCTGTGGAGCTGTTGGCTGTGGAGCTGTCAGCAGCTGTGATGGGAGTTCGATGCTGCGATGGGAGTTCGATGCCCCGCTGGGGAGATTCCCACATGGCGCAGCAGACCTCTCCTGCCTTGCCGGCTGCTCCCCTCAGCCGTGTGTTTCCCTCCATCTGCCTGTTCTGCTCCCTACTCTGTCTCTGGTGAACCCTCTCGCCACCCCACGCCTCTGGCCTGTACCCCAGCTTGTATGCATAAACAAATCTTTAAAAAAAAAAAAAATCCACACTGACAAAATGAAACTTATTCCATGAACCAAGGTTGGTTTATCAAATCAATTAATAAAAAAATATATAAATAAATAACCTCTATCCTTTCAGATATTAAGTAAGTTTGAGAGAGAATAAAATCTTTGTTCTTAAGAGTTTTAATTGACATCTACTCTGTTTTAGCTCAAGATCATATAAAAGGTTTTGCTATTAATAGTAGTATTTCATTTAGCAATGTTCAAAAATATAAAAATCTGCCATTTGTTACCATCATTGAAAGGACAAATCTATAGGTAAAATGAAATGGTTCTTTGTGATGGACTTTGTGATTTGTTATGTCAAAAGCTTTTATTTTTCTCTTGTGTTTAACTCTTTATTCCCAATAACAATATGTACTACTAAGTTAATTTAACTAAAAAGAAAATGCAAAAAAATTGTGATTTACCACACCAAGAAAAGTCATCACCATGCCAATAGAAACAAAGTAGCATTACCAACACCCTTTTATGATAAAAATGTTCTACAAAACCCCCATATTTTATATTATACTTATGTAATGGTGAAATGCTGACTACTTTCTTCTACAATCAAAAATAAGATGAGGATGTACACTCTTATCATTTCTATTCAACAGAGTTTGAAATTCTGGCAAGGACAATTAAGGCAAAAAAAAAAATAGAAGGCATGCAGATTGAAAGAAGTAAAACTATTTCTACTTCTATTTTCAGTCAGTATTTTATATATAGAAAATCCAAAGGAATCCACTAAAAAAAAACTTTAAGAATTAGCAAGGAGTGCCCAGCAAGGTTGTAGGATTCCAGATCAATATGTAAAAATTGTATTTCTATCACAAAAAAAGAATCCAAAAATAAACAATTCCTTTTACAATAGAAAAGAAAAAGAAATCAATGCTTGGAAATAAAAGAAGTGCCAAACCTAAACTTTGCAAATTATAAATCATTCAAAGAAACTAAAGACATAAATAGCCACCCCATGTCTATTGGCAATATTCCCCAACTCAACTAGAGACTCAACAGAATCCCTATCACTCTTTGCAGAAACTGACAAGCTCATTCTAAAACTTAATAGGGAATTCAAGGGACATAGAAGTCACAATGATCTTTAAAAAGAAGAATAAAGTAGCAGTGCCAGTACTACCCAATTTTCAAAATTTACTACAAAAATAGAAGTCAAGACAGCATTTACTGGTATAAGAATAAACTTATAGATCAATGGAATATAACTGAGTCCAGAAATAAACTCCCATTTACAGCCACTTGACATTTAGAAAGGTTGACAAAATAATTCAACGGGGAAACAATAGTTTTTTCAACAAATGGTGATGGGATAACTGGATAGCTACATGCAAAAGAATAAAGTTAGGCCCCTACCTCACACCTCTTACAAAAATGACCTTAAAATAGATGTAAGAACTAAAACCATATAAAACTCTTAGAAGAAAAATCTGAAGGGCAAATCTTTACGATTTTAGATTAGCAACAGCTTCTTAGGTATATACTTAAAGAAGTAAAAACAAAAACATATGACCACACAAAAAGATACAGCAGCATTAGTCATAACCATCAAAAAAATGAAAGGGCGCCTCCCTGGTGGCTCAGCCGTTAAGCGCTGCGCTGTGGAGCTGCCAGCAGCTGTGATGAGAATTTGATGCCCGGCCGGGAGATTCCCACATGGTGGGGCAGACCTCTCCTGCCTCTCCTACTGCTCCCTTCAGCAGTGTGTTTCCCTTGATCTGCCTGTTCTGCTCCACACTCTGTCTCTGGTGAACCCTCTCGCCACCCCACACCTCTGGTCTGTACCCCAGCTTGTATGCATAAATAAATAAATCTTTAAAAAAAAATGAAAGCAATCTATTTTTAATCCATTATGAATTAAAAAGAAATTTGATATATCCATACAATGAAAAATAATTTGGCAATAAAAATGAATTAACTACTGATACACGATATACAACATAGATGAATTTTGAAAACAACATTCAAAAGGAAGGAAGGAAGAGAAAATAGCAAAAGAAGTTATTTCCAGGAAAAAGAGTCACAATTATTGATCGTGGTCTTAAAAAGATACTGAAATGTCATTTACAAATCATTAGGGAAGATATTTAAAAAGATGGCAATTAAACTAAAATGCGTAGACTCATAATTTATTTTAAATCATAAATATGTTAAATCCATAAACGATGTTACTCAGTTAAATATAATAGATCACGGGATGTTATAGCCTACTTTTTAAAAAATTAGAAAAATCTGCAAAGATGTTAAATTTAAGTTCCCTTGCTATTATCCTGGGATGCACAGGAAAAAGTTTCATTATTTCTATTTTTATCAGAAGTATAAAAATTCAAGAGTAGAAGAATATAGTTTTACCCCTAATTCTCAAATCACTTAGAATATGAATCTTGAAAACTGAAATATATAGTAAAGTTGATAAAATATTGCACTTAGGTTTACTTATGGAATTTCCTAGAAACATGACTGCATTTTTTTCCCCCATTTATCATTTTTTAAGAAAGGTAAGTTCAAGATTAAACAACAAGTAAAAATTTCCAAATCGTGTGTAAGCATGCAGTGGCTCCTATGACCTTGAATCAAGGAAAGTATCTATTTCTATCTAAGTTCTAAACTCACTATACTATATGCTTCAAATACAGAGGAGCATCTCTGTTTGAAATCATGGTTCCAACTTATAATGTACAGTAACATTTTTCCTTATTCTGACAGTTTGATTAAAATTTACACAGAGTTAAATGGCGCAGGCTGAAGAAAAGTGCTTCAATATCTAAAATTCTATAGCAACTACTTTTCCA